>OX459047.1:8570298-8962298 GCA_949775005.1 Orthosia gothica | reverse complement strand
TTATACCAGGAATGAAATCCTATTTATTCACATATACATTTTGATTTATTGTTATCAGATCCACACCACTTCCCCAGGGTGTAAAAACTCATGCCAGTTGCATGCAGATATGTCAGGAATTAAATCCTATTTATTCATATGTACAATCTTATTTATTCTTATCAGATCCACACCACTTCACCAGGGTGTACCAACTCATGCCGATTGCATGTAGTTATGCCAGGAATTAAATCATATTTATTCACATGTACAATATTATTTATTCTTATCAGATCCACACCACTTCACCAGGGTGTACCAACTCATGCCAATCGCATGTAGTTATGCCAGGAATTAAATCCTATTAATTAACATGTACAATCTGATATATTCTTATTAAATCCACACCACTAAGCCAGGGTGTACCAAGTCAGAATTATCAACAGAGTTATTGCTACTTTTAGCCATAATCCGTTCGGGCTCAGGTTTCACTGGCCTATTTGATAAGATCCATTATCTCATCACTGACTCTCACAAACTAATTGTTTACCACAACCTACATCTTAGGTATACCATTTCGTTTATAACCAACGAATTATTTTCATATTGACAACACTGCCAAATTTCGTTTTCTTCTACTTATTACAAAGTAAACAGTAAAACCAAAACATTTAAATACTTTTGTGGCGTCTTATTATGCCATAACACATAAGGTGTGTTATTAACCTCAGTGCTCTCCAGAACAATCTTATCCCTAAATGATTTGACACATTAAGACCCTAATAGTAAGTAAAACTTATTACTAATTACATGTATGACTCCGTTCTATATTATTCAATGTTCTTATCATCCATTCGACAATTCCATTCAATGCCGTTATACAAAGCACTGTATTGGTAACTAATACCATTTCGAGTTCAGAACTCTTTCATTTAATTGGATACAATTTCCGCTTGATTATCATAACATAAGTTAGGAATAATGCTTAGATCAAAATTAAATCCCGAAACAACAAAAACATATGGCCTATCACAAAAACAACAAAACTCAATTTTTGTTTTCAATAGACTCAAGTGTCGTAACTCATCAGTGAGCACTTTAAATATCTACTTTTAACAAAACTTTTGTTTTCAATTTGTCAATTGCCAAACAAGTTTGTTTCACATAAATACAAGCTTCACACAATTTTTCGTAAGGCACAATATTATTAATTACATCACTATTTAATATAATTTGCCTTTATAGCACATTACATTCCGTTCCACATTAAATCGTAATTATTATTAATATTTACGAAATTATTTACAAACATTTGCAAATTAAACCGTTTATAAAATGCAGACAATTAACGTCAATTAGATTATTCAAAGACTTACCCTTCATTGCCAGTTTAACATCTTTGAACACAATGACGCCGCCGTTTTATCAAAAAAGACAGTCTGCTTGCTGCATTTTGCTTACCGATATTATGGAATCTCGCAGAAAAATACATTCTGGAGCACACTTGGAACGCCCATCTTACAGGTATCCGGCAAATCTCCTCCCTTCGTCGCGTGTATAAACACGCCATCATGACTGCCCGTCACGAAGGCAAATTCAGACGTATTTTCATCATGTGGTTCTGGTTTTGAACTAACCATCTGCACCGTTGTATTGTTCCTTCTTTGTTTCCAATGGTTTTAACATCTCTCGGGTTCTTGAACGGTTTATTGACTTTTGCATTTGTTGATGATCCCTTAAATCGTTTCAGAATGTGGCCTCGAAATTGCAGCCTGAAGTACTTTTAGACTTAGATCATGACCTTCACTTTGTAAGTTTGATTCAGTCTCGATTGCGGTGAAAATATTGCTTTTTATATTCGCTAAAGTCATGAAAAAGGTTTATAACTTTGTCGAATTCCTTTGACTTCACTCTTGTAGCTTACAGTTCAGCAATGTTTTTCAAGAGACAGCTACGTCGCACTTCAGCACAATCAGCACATATTTTCGTTGGAACTTCACTGTCGATAACGTTCGTTACGTACTTCAAATTAACTTAATAATTTTCGATATTCGAAATGTCTTCACACTTTACTTATTTCCATCAAAATGTTAAATGTTCATATTACGCATTTTTATTTTAAATAGTCTTATTCCATTTTATTTGTTTCACTAGATGCACAACTCGTTTTTATTATTTAGTGTCCAATAATTATTTTCACTGTGGCTTAGCGCTCTGGGCCCATAACCTGTTGGGGTTAATAAGGTGGACACCAAAGAAAAGAACTGTTTTAGGGTTTAAATAATAACAGTTTAATTACCCTTTGTTTTATATATCGGAAAGGTGTGTGTAGCACATGTCGCCTGTATTAAGATTAACGGAATACTGTACCGTGACCAGCTAGCATTTCAGTTTCAAGTGTTGACAAGGGCTCAAATAATAAACTATATAATTAATGGTTAGAGAGAGAGAAGGCTATAGTGTTGAATAGTATTGAATTATTTTTGATAAACTCCAACAAGATCTCGTTCAAACCAATTTTCGCTGGCAGTTTACATAGTATTATACATCATATTTTTTTTTTAGTTTTATCAATCTCTTATTTTAGAAGTTACAGGGGGGGGGGACACATTTTACCACTTTGGAAGAGTTTCTCGCGCAAACTATTCAGTTTAGAAAAAAATCATTATCATCAAAATATATTTTTAATTTAGTTTTATAGGAAATTGCCTGAGTGATGAGGAAACCATATCTTACGGCGTTCCATAGGGAAGCATACTGGGCCCAACCTTATTTCAGATTTATGTTAACGATCTGTGTAAGATGAACCTCCCAAATTGTAATGTTTACGCCTACGCTGACGATACCGCAATCCTTGTCCGTGGTTCAACCTGGGATATGGTTAAGACAAATGCGGAAGCTGCAATGTCTAATATAATGATTTGGCTAAACTCTAACCTGCTAACGCTAAACCTAAATAAAACCACTTACATTCCTTTTGTGTTAAGACGTGGTAATACTCCGGGATCTGACTTCACCCTAGTAGCTCACTCCTGCCCTGACCCCACGGTACCTTGTGCTTGTCCCACGATGAGTCGTTCAGACACTGTTAAGTATTTGGGTGTACACATCGATTCTGGACTCAGATGGGACAGGCAAATTGATACCCTTTCTTCAAGAACTATGCGTCTAATCCACATTTTCAAGTCCCTCAGAGACTCTGCCGACAGTGCCACGATGAAGATGATTTACTACTCCCTCTGCCAATCTTTACTCGGTACTGTATAACTGCATGGGGTGGAGCAGCTAAAACCATTTTTCTCAGAATAGAAAGAGCACAAAGAGCAATACTAAAAGTAATGACTAAAAAGCCTTTTAGGTATCCAACATCTGACCTCTACGCCGACTGTAAAGTTCTAACAGTGCGGCAACTCTTTGTGTTCAAGGCAATACTAAAGACACATAAGCACCTCCCACCTCAGGACCGAAACAAACGCACTCAAATCTTATTAGTACGCAGCACAGAACTACTTTCGCTCGGCATCAATTTTACATTCTTGGTACCTATCTGTACGGAAAAATCAAACTGACTGAATGGCTATTACTAAAAGACTACTCATTCACGGAGTCTTTACTTACATTCATAGAATTAGCCCTAAAATCATTACAGTAACCGACTCACACTAGATACACGATCATTATCTCCTTGCTCACCACTCTCACTCATACACTTACACATACATAGGCTCACTCACTCACACATACTATTACACACAAACACATTTACACACCGGCACACAATTGTATTACTTAACCACCGTCGCAATATACATCCTGGCTGCAGCTATACCTACATGACTAACCGCACTGTATGGCCTAATCACTGTCTCCTAAGATACAGGACTACCTAGTTTAGGAGACAGGGTTACCTGATCTGTGTAGATTTATGTAGATATCTTATGTTATTTTGTACATCTGCTCTTGTGTATCATGAATCCTGTGTGTTTATATAATAAAGATTATTATTATTAGTTTTAGTTAGAAAGTATGGGAACCCCCAAAATTTATTGTTTTATTTTTATTTTTGTGTGAAAATTTTAATGCGGTTCACAACATACCTACATCTACTCACCAAGTTTCACCAGCGTAGTTCTTATAGTTTCGAAAAAAAGTGGCTGTGACATAAGGACGTACAGACAGACAGACAGACAGACAGACATGACGAATCTATAAGGGTTCCGTTTTTTGCCATTCGGCTATGGAACTGGTTTATCAATATATTGGTATTTGTTAGTAAAACATACGCAATCGAAAATATAACATTATCACCAAATTTCAAGTACATGTGTTAGTGAGAAATAAAAAAAGTCATCGGAACAAAATTTTGTAAAATGCTGTGACTTTGGTGGCTTCTCATTCCTTTGTCTTCCAATATTTTTTAAAACAAAAAAATACAGTATTTATCTACTCAACGAGCTCTAAACAACGATACCCCACTCGATGGAGCAGATCGAGACGGTCAGATGGACAGGCGAGTGACAGCAATAGGGCTTCGTTTGGACCCTACGGGTATGGAACCCTAAAAACCAACGAAGTCTATCTCACCTGATGGTAAGCGATGATGTGGTCGACGGTGAAACACGCTTGCCTAGAAATAACCTATTCACTCTTGACTTAAAGACCCCTAGATTGTAGCTATCGGGAAACAGACTCCGGCAGGGAATTCCACTCCTTAGCTGTACGCATAATAAAAGTGTTTCCAAAACGTTTTGTGCGTATGCGTGGGATGTCTACCATGTATCGATGGCGCATCGCCGTACGTCTGGTAGTCCGATGATGAAACGGGCTAGGTGGAATTATATCGTGCAATTCCACCGCACACTCCCCGAAATGTAACCGATAAAAAACCAAAGAAAAACCTACACAGAAGAAAACGCTGCAGCATTTGGAATAAGTAGGGCAAATTAGGCGGAGCACCAGTTGAGTTCAGTTACTGTGGCAATCCAAATACGTTTTCTTTCTTTCCTTGACTGTTAAGGTAGACATTAGATAATTTAACAAAGGTTCGGGCCAGTAAAAAGGCCATCATCATCAACATTATATCAGCCGAAAGACGTCCACTGCTGGACATAGGCCTCCCCCAAGCGTCGCCACATTGACTGGTCCCGTGCGTCCCGCATCAAACCGATCCCCGCAAACTTCACCAGGTCATCGTTCCACCTTGTGGGAGGCCTTTCAACGCAACGTCTTCCGGTTCGCGAAGAGGCCATAGTACACAGAAAACTCAGAAGTGGGATCAAGTAGGCCAAGTTTGCTGTAGAACCGCTAATCGTTTGGAAACATGCATTTTAAGTAGATGCTGCTTATTTCCAAAAGTAATGTAGGATTCTCTAAGGTTAATGGAAGGATCCTTGCATAGTGGCTGATAATAGGCGGTCATCGAGTTAAATGGCGTTCGGTTGGAGGCTTTTGTCTAGCAGTTTATCTTTTTAGGGTTCCGTACCCAAAGGGTAAAAACGGGACCCTATTACTAAGACTCCGCTGTCCGTCTGTCTGTCACCAGGCTGTATCTCATGAACCGTGATAGCTAGAGGGTTGAAATTTTCACAGATGATGTATTTCTGTTGCCGCTATAACAACAAATACTAAAAACAGAATAAAATAAATATTGAAATGGGGCTCCCATACAACAAACGTGATTTTTTTGCCGTTTCTTGCGATAATGGTACGGAACCCTTCGTGCGCGAGTCCGACTCGTACTTGGCCGGTGTTTATATTATACATACGATGGAAAATTATTAGGCCCAAATTAAGGCACTTAAGAGCCGCAGCTGTCTTCACGCATGAATTTGTATCAGCTTTTCTGCTCAATTAGGTGAATCGCTTTCGTAATTCTAGCGTTAAAGCGTATTAAACGGTCACGAAGCCACAATTTTGCATTAATAACATGAGTGTGAATGAGATTAAACGCTTATGACGATTTTGTCTGAGATACCTAATTATAATTTAGTCCGTCAGTCATCATCTGCCTAGCCTTTTCCCAATTGTTGTTGGGGTCGGCTTCCAGTCTTACCGGATTTAGCTGAGTACCAGTGTTTTACATGGAGCGATTGCCTATCTGACCTCCACAACACAGTAGCTGGGTAACACGGTACTCCTTGGCAAGACTGGTGTCAGATCTCAAGCTTCTACTACTCGTAACGACTGTCAAAGATCTTCAAATAACAGCCGGGACCAACGGCTTAACGTGCTTTCCGAGGCACGGAGGAAACTCGGTATGTTGAAATGGTCAGCCATCCACGGACCGACCTCGTCAAGCATTGCTTAACCTTGATGATATCGACCCGTGCGGCTGTTATTATTTAGCCACGAGCTCCTAGTCCGTCAGTGAGATTATCAAATAATATTGGACCCGTATTTTTTGCTATATCAAATAAATAAAACTGGCCGAGTGCGAGTCGGACTCGCGCACGAAGGGTTCCGTACCATTATCGCGAAAACGGCAAAACATCACGTTTCTTGTATGAGAGCCCCACTTTAATATTTATTATTCTGTTTTTAGTATTCGTTGTTATAGTGGCAACAGAAATACATCATCTGTGGAAATTTGTGGGGTCTTAGTAATAGGGTCCCGTTTTTACCCTTTGGGTACGGAACCCTAAAAATTTACAAACATATAGCGCATCAAAGTTCAGGAGTGGGGGCTTGTGACGTCACTTTGTCAGTATAAAGTATAGCACACAGTGACGTCACACGATATTTCAACGCACTGTATCGTCGTAATTTTTTGTTTACGTGGAAAAATAAAAAACACGCGTCCAATATTTTTAGGTTATCTAACTGACGGACTAACTAGATATTTTTGTTACCTACCCAAATATCTTGCGCCGCAGTCTTCATGTGTACAGTTAAAGGTGAACGCGCACCTAGACGCACCGCACTCGCCGCACGCGCCGCAGTCATCGCATTTTATAAATCTTTATATGAAATCGTATGCTGATGTAAAGGACCTGGGCTTGCACATCGATAATACTCTAAATTGGCGTACTCAAATCACTAGTGTGAGTCAGAAGGTCACTGGAACGCTGCGGGCACTGTATCGTTTGAAAAATGTATTACCAATCAACACGAAGGCAATGCTTGTGCAGACCTTAATTTTTCCTATCATTGATTATGGTGATGTGTGCTACTACGACCTGAATGCAGATCTTCTCAACAAACTTGACCGTCTTCTAAATTACTGCATTCGATTTGTTTTCAATTTGCGTAAATATGATCATGTCTCTGCGCATCGGTCACTTCTAAAGTGGTTGCCTATACGCCAGCGCAGAGAGCAAAGGGCACTAACTACCTTGTTCTCATTTCTCGACTCTTCCAATTTCCCTAGTTATCTGGCCCCTTACTTTCAATACATTTGCTCCAACCACAGTAAAAATCTACGGTCATCACATAACCGCCTTCTTCAATGTCCCACTCACCGCACTGACTTCATTCATCGTTCCTTCTTCGTTCAGTCTATTTCTCTGTGGAATGCGCTCCCCCAGGAAATCAGGATGGCAACCAACCGGTTAACCTTCAAAGTTAAAGTTCGCGAGCATATCCGTAAGAAGTTGGCAGTAGTATCGTAACAGCGCTAATGTTTTTCAATTATGTATCTATTACTACTAATGTTTATGTATATTTATGTATTTAGTTTATTATTTTGAATATATATGGTATATTTATATTGTATTTATAGTTTGTATGTATATTTAAATAATCCATGTAACTTTCAATATTGCACCTATCACTGTTTATCTCTCTATCACCCAAAGGTTGACTGGTAGAAAATGCCTAAGGCATTAAGTCCGCCTCTGTACTTGTGTGTGCATGAAGTATTAAATAAATAAATAAATAAATAAATAAATAAATATGCAGCCTCGCGCACCTATCCGCGCCGCACGAGCCGCATTTCAGCAAAATGCTGTAGGTATACGGATTCCTAGATAGATTGACCCGACACTATACCGAAGATATCCCGGACGTCAGCCTGTACGAGATTAGGATGGCTCTGAAACAGCTCAAAAACAACAAGGCGCCGGGTGACGACGGAATCACGGTTGAACTCCTGAAGGCGGGTGGAAAACCGGTCCTTAAGGCCCTTCAGAAGCTGTTTGATTCCGTCATACTCGAGGGCAAAACGCCACAGGCATGGTGCAGGGGTGTGGTGGTCCTCTTCTTCAAAAAGGGTGACAATGCCCGGCTGAAGAACTATAGGCCCATCTCACTTCTTAGCCATGTCTACAAGTTGTTTTCAAGAGTCATCACGAATCGTCTCGCGCGCAGGTTTGACGATTTCCAGCCTCCCGAACAAGCCGGATTCCGAAAAGGCTTTAGCACTGTTGACCACATACATACGCTGCGGCAGGTTATACAGAAGACCGAAGAGTATAACCTGCCTCTCTGCTTAGCGTTTGTGGACTACGAGAAAGCCTTCGATTCGATCGAGACTTGGGCTGTACTGCAGTCTCTCCAACGGTGCCAGATCGACTACCGGTACATTGAGGTGTTGAAGTGTTTGTACAGAAACGCCACCATGTCAGTCCGTCTTCAGGATCAGACCTCGAAACCAATATTTCTCCAGCGTGGCGTGAGACAGGGAGATGTCATTTCTCCGAAACTGTTCACTGCTGCGCTGGAGGATGTATTCAAGGTTCTGGACTGGAGGGGCCTAGGCATCAATGTTAATGGCGAGTACATCACTCATCTTCGGTTTGCCGACGACATAGTGGTCATGGCTGAGACCATGGAGAGCCTCAATACAATGCTCGATGACCTCAGTAGAGCTTCCGGAAGAGTGGGTCTTAAAATGAACATGGACAAAACCAAGGTGATGTTGAATGCCCATGTTACACCCACTCCTATCAAGGTTGGAGACTCTACACTCGAAGTTGTGGAAGATTATGTCTACCTGGGACAAACGATCCAGTTGGGTAGGGCCAACTTCGAGAGAGAGATAAACCGTCGAATCCGACTCGGCTGGGCAGCGTTCGGGAAGTTGCGCGGTGTCTTTTCGTCCAACTTACCACAGTGTCTCAAGACAAAAGTCTATGACCAGTGTGTGTTGCCAGTGATGACATATGGCTCAGAGACGTGGTCGCTTACAATGGGCCTTATCAGAAAGCTTACAGTCACTCAAAGGGCAATGGAGAGGGCTATGCTCGGCATTTCCTTGCGTGATCGAATCAGAAATGTAGAGATCCGTAAAAGAACCAATGTTACAGACATAGCTCGAAGAATTGCCAAACTTAAGTGGCAGTGGGCAGGGCACATTGCTCGCAGAACGGATGGCCGATGGGGCAGAAAGGTTCTGGAGTGGCGACCGCGAACCGGAAAACGTTGCGTTGGAAGGCCTCCCACCAGGTGGACCGATGACCTCGTGAAGGTTGCGGGGATCCGCTGGTTGCGAGACGCACGGGACCGGTCAATGTGGCGACGCTTTGGGGAGGCCTATGTCCAGCAGTGGACGTCTTTCGGCTGATATGATGATACGGATTCCACCAACGCGTGCGGATGACGTCATCAGACTCGGCGGGCGATGCGGGCGGCGCGGCAACATCATCCGTATCCGTATGAAAATATAGTTCAATATGTACAGAAGTGGATACAATGCGTGCGGCGCGTTCGGCGCGGATAGCGCGGGGCCAAGAGAAAATGCGGTGCGTCTAGGTGCGCGTTCACCTTAACAGGGCTAATTGTACACATGAAGACTCAATAGGTCTTCATGCGTCAGCAAATGGTGTTACCGTAGTTGAATAATGGGTCAAACAAACAATTTACGGGTATTTGTCATCAATAAGATCTTCTTCCTGCTCTTGTCTTATTATTACTTGAGGTCGCCTGAACACGTTTTTAACCGACATCCCAAAAAGGAGGGGGTACTCAATTCGGATGTTTCTATTGTTTTTAAATGTATTTTCGGGCTCCTCTCTCATATAGAAAACGGATTTGCAAAAATATTTTTTTGTGCAAAATGGGCCCATTTAAATGTGGTAAAGATCTGATGTAGAACTTCGGCGATATACAACAGAACTCTTCAATAAATGAAAGGCAAATTTCTCAGGCTTGCTGCAATCGCATGTCTGTTTATTATTTACACCATTTCATAACATACCATCACGCCAGTACGCTCTAAACGTACAAATACAACCGACTTCCAAATAAAAACACTACAAAGTGAAAACTAACTTCATTTGCGGCAGTCGGTGTTCCTGTTTTCGTTTCTTCGTTCATTGAGAACGACTTCTGAAATTGAAGTTATTTTTCACAGAATAAAAAAAAGCGAACTAAATAGATGTAATCAAGAAGAAAATCATGCTGTGCAGTCGGAGGATACATGTTCGCGAGCTGGCTGACCAAAACCAGATGTATCCTCCGACTGCACAGCATGATTTTCTTCTTGTTTAAGTATTTTTAGTTCGCTTTTTAAGCAGTCGGGCTTTTTAATTTTTTGAATTAACTTTTTTTATTTATAACTTTTTAGTTTACTTTTTTTTAAGATTTAGTTACATTTAAACATAAAAGTCTTATATATTTTTGAACTCACCTCTTAAAACCCTTTATTTTGACACCCCACACGATAGGTTAGGAAAAAATATTGTCCCCCACAATATGGCGCCCATAATCCGCCATTTTTAAGGTTCCGTAGTTACGTACCCAAAGGGTAAAAACGTGACCCGCGCACCGGGCCGAATGGGAGTAATAACTAAGACTCCGCGGTCCATCTGTCTGTCTGTCACCAGGCTGTATCTCATGAACCGTGATAGTTAGGCAGTTGAAATTTTCACAGATTATGTATTTCAGTTGCCGCTTTACTAACAAATACTAAAAACAGAATAAAATAAATATTGAAGTGGGGCTCCCATACAACAAACGTGTTTTTTTTGCCGTTTTTTTGCGAAAATGGTACGGAAACCTTCGAGCGCGAGTCCGACTCGCACTTGGCCGGTTTTTTTATTTTCCAATTTGAATGTAGCTATTGACACTCGCAAGGTCAAGACAAATCGATTGACGTAAGAATCATCAAAATAGGCCAATGCGTTTGGTCTCTAGAACGCCACATAGGAACATACATAAGACTGATAAACACATTACCTTCCTTCGGTATTCGGGTAATAATAGTACCGTAACAGATACATCGACAGTGTTACTTTAGCAATTATAATATTAAGAAGATAATAATAAATACTTGTCCTAGAGCGTCAACCACAACTGACATTCTAACCAGTTACAAACACAATCGCTGAGTATCAACACTAAATATAAACAAGAAGAAAAACATCATTTTTGCAACTCATAATAATAACGTGCCAAAATAAATACGCTATCGAGTCCCGGCCCCACGAGTTATATTTAGAAACACCGCAGTAGTTGAATTAAATAAAAGCTTTATCTTATCAATACATTGTTTAATATATTGCTATCCTGACGCACACACGCTTTTATAACAATTCAAATTACATATTACCCGATTACAGTATTTTTTTTGCGTTGGTAATTCCAGTTAAGCTGTGGTTTAGCGATAGTGGCGGGCGGTAGACGGATAGTGCTGTGTTTCGCGCGAATTTCTTGCGAAATGACGGTAGTCATCGCTATTATGTCACCCACCATTCATTAACCGACTTACCAAAAAGGAGGAGGTTCTATGTTCGACTTTGTGTTTGTTTTTAGGGTTCCGACCCAAAGGGTAAAAACGGGACCCTATTACTAAGACTCCGCGGTCCGTCTGTCTGTCACCAGGCTGTATCTTATGAACCGTCATAGCTAGACAGTTGAAATTTTCACAGACTATGTATTTCTGTTGCCGCTATAACAACAAATACTAAAAACAGAATAAAATAAATATTTAGGTGTAGGTGGGGCTCCCATACAACAAACGTGTTTTTTTTTGCCGTTTTTTGCGATAATGGTACGGAACCCTTCGTGCGCGAGTCCGACTCGCACTTGGCCGGTTTTTTTTTGTATTTTCACGCATATATCCGTCAATTTTGGACCGATTTTGAAAATTCTTCTTTTGTTTGAAAATACATGTTTCATGAAATCTCTCGGGATGACGGGATGGGACTGCAATCGCATGTCTGTTTATTGTTTATACTATTTCATAACATGAAATCACGCCAGTACGCTCTTAAGGGGTACGCAGATCACTCATAGCACCGGTTATGTTCAGTTTCATGATATTTGGGTAATCTTTTTTGGCATTATAGGTACCTTACTAAACTACTTGCCTATTAGGTAGGTACAACTAAAAAGTGAAAAAGAAAATAACTTTTTACAAAAAAAACCTGCCGACTTCCAAAAGAAAAGTTATTTTTCACTTTGTACCAAATTGTCTTATTTGGAAGTCGGTAGTATTTTTTTGTTAAAGAATTGTGACAAACTACAAGTGCCGTCAAGTCTACAGCAAGATCCATTTTTACTAATGTGTATGAATGGGCGTTCACTTCAGGGAGCTGTTAGAGAGCAGTATAGGAAAGAACTGCTCAAACATTCTTGAGGGCTGCTTATTTATTTAGGATATCCGAGAAAGGATGTACACTTTCAAATACAAAATATTTTAGGTAAATCTACAAGGCACTTATGAAATATCAGAAGCTAGATGCACAGTTCCAATCGATCGTTTTCTATTGAGAAGAACCGGTACTAAACTCCATGATAACTCTTTTCAAAATATTTGGCTTTTACAATTTTACTATGTTACAGTGTTGTAAGTATATCTTGTATATATGTATGTATCTATATATATAATCTGAATCTCGAAAACAGCTCCAACAATTTTCATGAAATTTAGTATGCAGGGCCTTTCGGGGCCGATAAATCGATCTAGCTAGTTTAATGTTTTGGAAAACGTAGTTTTCTCTATTTTCACCCGAGCAGAGCTAGGTAGCCCCAGGTACTAGGTATATATATCGGAGGAAGGTAAATGATTAATAGTTGGGAACGAAGAAATATCGCTTGTAAACTTATTAATTCAGTTTTGTTTAATTGGCAACATTTAGCTTCTGATTCAAATTTCAATTAGATTTTATTCGATTGGTAACACTTAGTTTTCTCCAGTGTCCAATGCTAGTGAAGGATTTGAATCCTAGAGCAAAGTGACACGTGACAGTAACAGACAATTTTGGAGGGAATCGCGAAGGCGCGCGGCAGCGCGGGGTTGACTGGTGTGGAAACTTGAAAAGAATTGGAGATCGTATCGCGATTAAGTGTGATGAGTGGCATTATTGGTGCCGGTGGAGTTACGTCTAAAAGTATCAGGCTAGTGAATAGCGAAAGTGATTACAACATGGCGCGTCAACTTGCTACTAGAATTGGACAATGGAATATCTCTAAAACGGCATAAGTTACCTGCCTCGTGCATGCATAACCCACGATAAGCCCACAAGTACGAGGGTATATGGAAGGAAGCCCTCGTGTTTCCGACATATATATAAAAGGTCAGTATATAGGCCTTTCAGCAAGTAGGTACCAATAGAATATCCTATACGTTCCAGACGGTTTTAGCCAATTCTTGCCAAATCCGATTATCAGTCTTTCTGGTTCATCGCAAAGTGCCATGCATTAAGATATGGCTTCAGCCTTCAGATAGGGGAAGGTCGAATAAGCGGCTATCTAGAGCCTTGCCATATTTCGATCGCTTCATGTCTATAATTAATAAACAGGCCAAGTTTGAGGGTAGCCTTGACCTAGTTACCTTCCCCGAGAGATTTGCCACGGGCCCCGTACAATGTACACATGAGGGATTGAAAGTATTGAAACACGGTTGAAAGCTAACTTTGGCTTTTCTCATTTGCGTATTTTATAAGTAGGCCACACAACCTCACTCACGCTGACGGGATTTGAACTTTGAAGCATCTTTTTTAGTCGGGGCCAAAATAAACTCCAGTTTAAATCAACGTTAAGCCTCGCTGTCAGTCACTTTGAGGGGCTTTGTAGAGGCTAAAGCTTTTTAATAACGCCTCAAAGTCGTTTTTGAGAATTCAGGGGTACGTCGTCGGTATCTACGGCGAGGGACTTTTTATAACTTTAAGCTTGAATGTCATTTGCACTTCATAAAAATGAAAAGTAAAAAAAGAGAGCAGTGATGGCCTAGTGGTATTGGTCGCGACTAACAAGTTGTAGGTCATGATGACAAATACCCGTAAATTGTTTGTTTGTGTAAATTATTTCATCACCACTGCTCTCAAAAAAACGGTGAAGGAAAACATCGTGAGGAAACCAGCATATCCTAGAACCAAAAAATCGAAGACATGTGACATTACCAACCCGCACTGGGTCCGCGTGGTGGATTACGGCCCATTCCCTCTCACAGAGATGAGGCCTGTGTCGCAGCAGTGAGAACATGAATAGGCTGATGATGATGAAAACGAAAAGGCGGCTAGCAAGGGGAAATAGCTCTAGACAGTGTCATTCCGTAAGCGAGAGCAATTGACGAAAAGCCAAAATGCAGATCACAAGACATTTCGATAAAGCTTGACATTACCGTACATTTTTCCATTTTTAACCGACTTACCAAAAAGGAGGAGGTTCTATGTTCGACTTCTTGTATGTTTTTTTTTTTTTTTTTTAATGTATTTTCACCGATATTTCCGTCAATCGTAAACCGATTTTGAAAATTCTTTTTTTGTTTGAACATACTCTATGTTTCGAAATTGGTCCCATTTTAATTTGGTGAAGATCTGATGAAGAACTTCGGAGATATACAACAGAACCCTTCAATAAATAACGGCAAATCATTCGGGATTGCTGCAATCGCATGTCTGTTTATTGTATATACCATTTCATAACATAACATCACGCCAGTACGCACTAAAGGGGTACGCAGATCTCTCATTTCACCGGTTATGTTCAAGTTTCATGTTATTCGGGTAATCAATTCTGGCCTTATAGGTACCTACCTTACTAAACAACTTACCTATTTTAGGTAGATACAACTAAAAAGGGAAAAATAAAAAACTTTTTTGCAAAAAAATACTACCGACTTCCAAATAAAAAACTACAAAGTGAAAAATAACTTTAATTTTGGAAGTCGGTGTCCATATCGCAAACAAAATGGGAAAAAGAAAGACACCGACTTCCAAAATTAAAGTTATTTTTCACTTTGTAGTTTTTTATTTGGAAGTCGGTAGTATTTTTTTGCAAAAAAGTTTTTTATTTTTCCAATAGCTATTGTGACACTCGTTGATAGAATGTCACATGTCTAGAGCTTAAGGTATATTTGTGTATAGGTGATCCCTCACCTGGACCATTCGCCTGTAATGTAACAATACAGAGTTACACAGAGCATTACACTGGTGAGGGAGGAGAACTGAGCATTACAATGCGCTATCTGATGATACAATGAGTAATATTTTGATACAGCTTGTAACATCAATGCGCACCACTTTTAAATATTGTGGAATCAACCAAACGCTCAAAATCGAATCTGAAATGTTACATTACAGGCGAATGCTCGTAGTCAGGTAGGCAGTACTGTAATGTAATGCTCAAAATCGAATCAGAAATTTTACATTACAGGCGAATGCTCCAGGTAAGAGAGCACCTTAAGATGTAAAAGTGTCAATCTAAGTGAAGTTTCAATAATAACTACGAATTTTCCTGAATTTGCCCGAGCTGACGTATTGTGGATAGTTTATTTCAGAAACGAGAACTGGTTGAAGATGATACGCAGTCTAGAGGAAAGATGTACCTAATAGGCTTGTATAACTTCGTCGAAATATTTTAAAATATTTATGTAGCGCAATTTGAGAGAGGCCGATGTTTAACAGTGTAAGTCTTTCGGCTGATAAGATGATGATGATATATATGAGATAAATATGAGGTGTGATGTCCATTCTTCTCCATACAAAACTACCTTTTGGTACGGGCAAAAATACTTCTCCAGTCACCATGGTTTATCAATGTAGCCGTAAATGATTTTGCCATGTGTCCACTCACACAGCAAAATCAAATGAGCTGGTGTTGTGCAATTTGTCTTTTACTGTCTGTTCGAAATAAATTATTCGATTTTGACTTCGACCAGTGTTTGTTGCTAGTGTTGATTTATGGAATTGAAACGTGGTCGCTCACAATGGGCCTCATCAGAAGGCTTAAAGTCACCCAAAGGAAAATAGAGAGGGCTATGCTCGGCGATTCCTTACGCGATCGCATCAGAAATGAGAATATCCGCAGGAGGACCAACTTTACCGACATAGCCCGAAGAAATGCCAAACTTAAGGTTGAACTAGTCAACCGCACGAACTATTTTGTGCGCGGGGTTAAAATGCATGCTATCTTATCCGACAACTCGTGCGAAAGAAATAGATGCTGTGATGAGCAGTAAGAAGCTAGTTCGTGTACGAATTAGCACTTTTGCAAATTTGTATCGAAATGGATGATGATTTAGGACGAAAGCGAGCGCGCGAAATTTTATAAACAGACCTTTGGGAGTCTAGATATCATAAAAAAACAACTACATGTATTTTTATAAAATAACATTATTTGCATTGTTGAATTACTAATCCATCCCTGTATGGAGGCCGTTTTGCAATTTTCCTTCTTCTTATGGTATTTATTTCCGCCTAAAGATGCGTTAAAATTAGTGTTGAAATATGGAACTTTAGACGCTCATAACTTTGAAATATATTAGTTTTTAAAATTTATGTTTCCATACAGGACTAGATATTGATGAAGCAAATTGATATCATTTTTTATTTTGAACATACAACGTCAAACAGTGGAGTAATCTCTAGACTACGTTTGTATGGAAGAATTTTCGACTAGTGTATCCTTAAGTAGCAGTGGACAGGGCACATTACTCGCAGAACGGATGGTCGATGGTGCCGAAAAGTTTTAGAGTCGCGACCGCGTAGCGAAAGAAGCTGCGTTGATAGGCTCAAAAGGTGGACCAATGACCTGGTTAAGGTTGCGGGAATCCGCTTGATGCGAGACGCATATGACCGGTCAATGTGGCGACATTTGGGGAAGGCCTTTGTTCAGCAGGCTGAAATGATGATTTTATTATTACACAATGTGTTGTAATTTGTATACTGGTAGATACGCTAGACTAGGTGTAGATAGGGACGCTTAATTTTGTTCCCGACGAACCACTCGACAAATCTTATCTGGTGCGATGATTCATTAACTTTGATCCAACATGTAATAACACAGGTATTATAGGGTGGGACCAAGAGAGCGCTAGCTAGCACACTTTGCGTCACTTCAATGAGTAAAGTTTATGGCACTTCAATTTTGAGTTTACTTCGAGCGGAGTAAGTTAGATGAGTTTGAGCTTATCTAAACTCGCCTTAAGGTTGAACTAGTCGACGGCACGAACTATTTTGTGCGCGGGGTTAAAATGCATGCCATCTTATCCGACAACACGTTCGAAAGAAATAGATGCTGTGATGAGGAGTAAGAAGCTAGTTCGTGTACGAATTAGAACTTTTGCAAGTTTGTAGCGAAATGGATGATGATTTAGGACGAAAACGAGCGCTTGATTTTTTATAAACAGACCTTTGGGAGTCTAGATATCATGAAAAAACTACTAAATGTATATTTTGAAAATAAAATTATTTGCATTGTTGAATTACTTATCTATCCCTGTATGGAGGCCGTTTTGCAATTTTTCTTCTTCTTATGGTATTTATCTCCGCCCAAAGATGCGTTAAAATTAGTGTTGAAATATGGAACTTTCGACACTCATAACTTTCAAATATATTAATATTTTACATTTTTGTTTCCATACAGGACTAGATAATGATGAGGCAAATTGATATCATTTTTTATTTTGAACGTACATCGTCAAACAGTGGAGTAATATCTAGACTACGTTTGTATGGAAGAATTTTCAGCTAGTGTAACCTTAAGGATGGCTATAGGTAAAGTCCTCGACACGATGTAGAGCGCTGTCGTCTAATGTTTTGTGGTACTGGAACGCGTCTACCACAAAACATTAGAAGGTTATTAAAATATATCCCGACCAAGTGAAATTGCTCGTTAGTTTCGTATTACACGTATGTAACATTGAGTTGATTGAATTTCGGCTTATTTGTTGTTGATTGAATTGCCGCTATGTAACTAAGTAGAATCCTTTATTTAAAAAATTGTAGCTTCTCGTGACGGGGACTTTAGCTAATACATTTATTACAGTAGGCCGGTTTCTCCATTTTGCGTTTTTTGAAATACCTACGATCGTTTTTGACACGTTCTTTCCCTCCAATCTTTAACAATAAAGTTTGACAGGCAGAAATCGACAAAAATGCATAACTTCAAATCTTAATTCAGAAATCGGTGCCTATGGGGACAGTCAGGGAGCAGAGAGTCACCCAGCTCGTTAGTGACTGTTGGAGATGCGCAAGTCCAGGTGGGTCGATACATTAAGTATCTTGGCCTAACCCTGGACGGTCGGTGGGGCTTCGAAGAGCATTTCGAGCGCCTATTCCCCCCTGGAAGAGCACTGGGTGTTTTGTATAGACTGCTGCCTAATCGCGGGGGACCTTGGGAAGACGTTCGCCGCCCCTACGCGGGTGTCGTGCGATCGATAGTCCTTTATGGGGCACGTTTTTGGTCAAACAGATTGTCACGTGTCCGACACTGCAGGACTAAAACCAATAGCCTACAGCGGCAAATGGCCATACAAATCGCACGAGGATACCAAACAGTATCCTTTGGCGGCAAGACTCCTGGCACGCTTTCCACCGCTTGACATTCTGGCGAATATGGACGCGAGGGTCTATGACCGGATACACGCAATCCGCCAAAGTGGCAAAAGCGAGCCAGAAATCGCTTCGGATAGGCTGAGGCGGTATGAACGGCGACTTTCAAACGAGCGATGGCGCTAGCGGCTACAGCAGCAGCAAATTTCACACAAACACACACAAGCCTGGCTGAAAAGAGGGGAGCGCATCTCCTACAGGCTGACTCAGGTACTCACCGGGCACGGTTGCTTCGGTGAGTACCTGAATAGGATTAGGCGAGAGGCCACGACAAATTGCCACCATTGCGGAGGCAACTTAGATTCTGCACAGCACACGCTCGAGGAGTGCACTGTTTGGGCTTCTGAGCGGCAAGTCCTGGTCGCCAGGATCGGGTGAGATCTGTCTCTGCCAGCAGTAGTGAGGGCTATGCTGGCAGAAACAGAAAACTGGAGCGAAATGGTCCCCTTCTACGATACCGTGATGGTCCAGAAAGAGCACGCAGAACGGGATCGTAAGAGGATCGATCCCGTTTAGAGGAGGTGTCGTGGAGAACTACCTCGGCGCCTAAAACGCCGTAATCCTGTCTGCATCATAGGCAGGCGGGACTCCGGGGTCACGGGCGGGGCGGTAAGATTCGGGACTTTGTCCGCCCAGCATGTGAATCCAGGTAAGACGGTAGCACAGTGGTCACGTGCTTCCGTGCAAAGCAAGGCTCAGGGAAGACACTTCGCAGTCTCCCCGGGGATGTACCATAACAGGCGTTGCACAGAGGGGGTTCCGGGGTGATCTTTTAAGAGGTAATGGGGCCCCCATGTGCTGATGGTGATCACCGGGGTCGTTTTATCCCTCAAAAGTCCAGGCGCCTTTTGAAGGTAGACCCCGACAACAATAAAATTGGGACTGTCAGAGTGATGCAGACGCAAAACATTAATTTTAGACTTTTATATTCATGCCAAAACCTCAAACGAAAACAATTTACAAATGTGGAAAAACAAGGTATTTATGCCTGGGTTCAAGTTGGACAGCTTTTTAATACCTGCCAGTTCGCATTTGAATGCTTAGAAAAACAAACAGGTTGCATACCTAAAAGCTGGTATTATTTATTTATTTTTAGCGGCATAAAGTGCGAGAAGTTGAAGCTAATCTATACTCGTCTTTGTTAACCCGACTTCCGAAGGAGGATAATGTGTTTATCATTTTATGTATGTTTGTTCCTCGGCGTTCTAGAGACCAAACGCGTTGGCCGATTTGATGATTCTTTACATAAACCAAAAAAAAAAATGTTAACTAAAAAGTTATAAATAAAAAAGTTTTATTTCTCTCTATATCTCGCTAAACCCTCAATCAATCAATCCACCATATCGCAACTTTTGAGGTCAGCTTTCAACCTCATGACTTCCAAGGAGTCTAACTGGATTCTGCTGGATACTAGTATTTTACATAAAACGACTGTCTATCTGAACAATCTGTGATCTGAACTCTGAAACCCATAAAATTGGGTAACACCAATGATATTCAAACAAACAGATACGTTATACACTCACGAAACAATTGAAAAAAGTGTTCCGAGCAGCAGCGGCAGCACACATACACACTTTTCACTACAAGTCGAAAGGGATGGCTTGATAAAACCAACAAGAAAAAGAGACGGCTAGTGTTTGTCACTGCGTGTGAATGTAAACAAACATTATTCTGACCACCAATGTTTTTTTCTTTTTGTAACCTCCAAATATTAGATTATTAGGAAAAAATATTGAAATAAATTAGTAAATTGAGGTGTATTGCGTACTTACATATGGTATGAGATCCCTTCTGTTTTATGTAATTTGGTATTTTATTTGGTACACTTTCTAAATACACACGATGGCATTTTTTTAATTTTGTTTTTGTTTCAACATAGCGTATCGCACTTCGCCATGCGTGACATAGACTAAAGACTAAAGGTTACAATTGTCTCCTATTCGAGTCTTCACAATGCGCGTGCTTATAACATATCTGTTTATTTGAATATCATTGGGTAACACAGTATCTATCTCTAGCTTCGATCTCTTGGCACGACTGGTGTCAGATGTCAGATTTATGACTAACCCGCAACGACAATCTGGAATCTACAAATGACAGCCGGGACGGTTAATGTGCTTTCTGAGGCACGGAGGATATATTATGTCAAGAATGGTCACCCATCCATGGACCGACCTCGGCCAGCGTTGCTTAACCTTGAAGGTTGACCTGTGCGGCTGTTATTATTTAGCCACGAGCTCTCCTCATCTCGATAAACCCAAAAACGAAATCAAACTTCAAAATCTGCCTAAACTTTACCCAACTATTTTGGGGTCAGCTTGGAAACCGACCGGATTTAATCGGATGCAACTGAAACCAGCCGGTATGACGTATTGTTTTTAAGTTTGGCTCCAAGTTGGACAGTTCTTTATTACCTGCCAGTTAGCATTTGAATGTTATACAAACAAACAAACAGGTTGCATACATATTTACTATAATTTTTCCTTTTAAAGAAGATTCTTGCCTGCTGATTGAATTTACGATAAAAATGCCATTAAATTGTAGAAATGTGTTATTTTTGCATAAGGTCGCTTTTGATAGCAATCATTTAAGGATAATTGTCTATTCTGTTATGATAATTGCTTCCGATCCTTGAGTTTTACATGTAATTTTAATGTGTCGTTGTTGCCATAATGACGTAAGAATAAAGGAAAAGCTAATGTCCTCACTAAACGCAGACCATCAATCAAAACCCGAGATGGCGGCGTGTAGTGTTCCACGCGCGCTTCTCTTTGATGAAGTGGGAAGCAATATTTAATAGGGAATTAGGATCTAGCTGTATGGTGTTTTCAATCTGCCTAGCCATTTAACTATGTTGGGGTCGGCTTCGAGTCTAGGATAGGATAGATGGAGTCTCTTTTCCGCACTTAGACTCCCATTTGGTCCGTTGTGCGTGCAGCCGGGCGAGCACGGTCTTTGTGATAGGCTTGAGTCGTCAAAATCTGATAAAAAATAGTGACTCAAGCCTGTCACAGTAGGCCGCGCTCCTCTCTATGACAGGGAATGGGGCGTAATCCAACACGCGGGCCAGTGCGGGTTGGTGGATGTCACAAGTCTTCGAATTTTTGTTTCTAAGATATGCCGGTTTCCTTACGACGTTTTCCTTCACCGTTTTGGGACCGTGGTGATGGAATAATTTACACAAAGTAAAGCGCCTGCCTGGGTTCGAACCGACGACCTACACAACCTGTAAGTCGTGCCCACCACTGGCTTCGAGTCTAATCGAATGCAGCTGAATCCGTATTTTGGAGCGACAACCTTTATGACCTTCACAGGTAGAGACCCAGTACGTGGGTAACACGCTATCTAACTCGTTTCCTTCTTCCATACCGTCCTGTCCCCCGCCACGCTATCACTGACTCCCTTTTCTTTCATGTTACTCCTCACACAGTCCATCAATCTTTTCTTTGGCCTTTCTCTGCCTCTCCATCAATCCACATTTATAATCGTAACTTTTTTAGTAAAATACGTTTCATCCCTCCTCATCACATGACCATACCAGGACAAACGGTTTCCTTTCAACTTTTCGGTCACTGGCGCCATTTTCAAACTGCCTCTAATATACTCATTTCTCACTTTATCCAATCTCGTCACTCCGCACATCCATCTCAACATTATCATCTCTGCTACATGCAATCTCTTTTCATCCATCTTTTTCACAGCCGAACATTCTGATCCATACAGTATGACAGTATTCCCTGTAACTGTTAAAAGGCATTCATAAGAATGAATAAAATCTGTTCTAGTACATTAAATTCAATTTTGTTATCTAAGAAATGTTGCAAATGCTGCAATGCCACTCAAATAAATAAATTGCGTAAAATGGCTATTACAATGGCGTTAATGTAAAAAAAACAACAACCAGTGCTGTAATCAAATAGTGTATCCTTTTCTTAAAGTGGACTTATTTATTTATTTATTTACTCATTAATTATTATAACATTAGTGTCTCATAACTTTGCTCCTGTGGCCTATTCTATCCAAGAGAAACCACGCATTTTTTCGGGACAAAATTAGTAGTGAGGCCGCATAGAGGGGACCCATACCCTGGGCGAGTAGTAGATAGCTGAATAGGTTTGCTAATAGGACACCGAGAATATTATCTGAAACTTTCAGATAAGAACCTTGTGGTTAAGGGTCATGGATATGGTTAGATACTCAAAAATATTAAACCGATTTCTAAAACAAAAGAGTACAAAGCGAAAAACACTTTCTTTTCGGTTTTGCACTTTTGATTAATTTGTATTTCCTCTATTTAGTTATGGTACCTTATATTACCAAAAAAAAAACACATTATTCATGTAGGGGCACGAGCTAAGTGGTGCTAATGGGATTTGTTACGCTACTAAGTTAAACACTCAAATAACTTTCAAGGTTCTATTGCTGAGAAAGAGAGCTAACAAGGCAACTTTTAGGCGAAACTATCTCTAAAATGATGAAAATGACAGCACCCTGTTGCTGTCCATAATGCACTGAGCTCGTGGTGTATTTAGTGCGAGTACTGTGCGACTATTTTGTATCGCTGCTGGGTCAGCAAACGTGGGCCCTCCTTCCTCCGCGAACTGAATGTCAAGATCAGACTGTCCACAATCTGCCTTCGTAGGATATTGGAGTTCTTTGGTCACATCGCCAGAAAGGATGGAAACAACCTAGAACAGCTGATGGTTACTGGGAAGATTGAAGGGAAACGTCGCAGAGGTCGCAGTCCAATAAGATGGTCAGACCAAGTACGCACATCGTTGAACACCAAACTGCACGATGCTCTCCACGACGCAATAGATGGCGCAAATTAGTGAAGGAAAAGTTGCTTCCTCGACGACAGGGGAATCACGACCCTCAGTAATGAGGAACACGACGCGAGGAGGAGGAGGAGGACTGTGCGACTATATTGTATCGCCGCTAGGTCAGCAAACATGGTCGATTGCAATTATTGCATCGAACAATTAAGACGAAAAACTCCTCGACAGATTATGATCAAAATTAAATGGGACTACATAAGAACCAGCTTTCAAATAAAAAAAGAATCATCAAAATCAGTTCATAGTTGGCGAAGTAATCGCGTAACAAACAAACAGTCGACTTGACAATCTCCTCCTTTTAGAGGTCGGTTGAAAACCCCTACCGGGTCCCCCACTATAGCCAACCACTATAGCCTCAGTGGTGTTATTAAATTACAATATGCTTTAGTAGGCGCTTAGCGTCAGTGTGGTTTTTATTTTTTTACTCTAGCTTTTTCTATTCCACTCCTGGCCTCTGGGAAGAGTCCGCCCTCCATTCCTTCCACCTTTTGCAAGCCCGTGCTTCCTCCTACCAGTTTTGGAAAATCAATCTAGTTCGTCTCGCCATCTCTTACGTAGCTTGCCGTAACCCCGTCTCTCTGTCTCAGGACACCAGCTCTGTGCTACATTGGCCCAGAATGTCCGGCACAATGCAATTTTATTATATTTTAAGTTTATTGCTCTGTAATAAAAGTATTTAAGGATCGTAGGACGTGAAGTTTTCGAAATTGGCTATATCACATTGTACTGGGATCGGTCCATCACTGACAGGATTATTTGTAGCCAATAAACCTGATATAGTGGTGGAGACCGAATCGAGAGGCGTGTAATGAGAGTTGGCATAACGGTCCCACATGACGGAACCTCGTGAAAGCCGAAAAGAATAAGCAAATCCAATATCTTGACATGGCTCGAAAAAAGGTTGACAACATATGGGGCATCCCCTAAGTTGACAACCAAGGATTCATCGATCATTGTACCGACAGTCGTGTCAGCCGACAGCTTAACAGCCACGAGCGTCACGCCTTAAGAGGCTCTCGTTAGGCAGCGGGATCAAATGATTTGATTCAGGAAGCGGTACTTCTAGACACGGCTCATATTGCGAGAAGGAGATTTCTTTCTTTGGAATCCTGACCGACCTGACCCAATACCAGTTCCTACTGTTTTTATTTTAAAGTTTATTGCCAGTGAGTAGACATGTTTAGTTTTGTCCGTATTTGATGTTGAACACCAGACTAAAAATATTTTTTATTAATCAGCAAACAAGTTTAGTATATTAGACTGCCAGAACATGCCAAGTCCACCTTTTTATAGTCTACTGTTTTTATATTTAACTTGTTCATTAAGTTATTGAAAAAAAATATATATATATATATTAACTGCCTAATCATTAAGCTTTCATAGCCAAAATAATGTTTGAGAGTGCGTATACTCATTTTAATTCCACTACAAGAATAAAAATGACTAATTATAACAAAATACTTTTATCGGTAGCCTCAGCTTATTTGGTTGCTGACCGAATACTTGAATCACTGACTGAACTGCATTTAACGATGTCACAATGTGTGACGCAGAGCTGGTTGATAAATTTAATAATAACAATTTAATATTATTTTTAACCTTCATGTTTTCAATAAAATTAATAATGACTGATAGTAAAAATATGGATTTAAGGAAAACTTTTTAAAATATCCTCCTTTATTTCTATACACTACATATTTCCCTTATTTATTGAAGTGCGTAAAAGGAGTTTTAACATTACCCTACATTAAAACTTAAATAAATAAAGATTTCCTGAAATATAAAGGAAACTGTTCTCATAGGAAATGCAGCAAGCGAGAACAGTTTCCTTTAAAATTATTTCTTCTTTCCACTTTGCAGTGGACTGCAGTTCTTTTGATATTGCAACTGATAGTAAAAAGAGTTTAAAATTGTTTGTTTGTATGGAGTAATCTCTAGAAGTACTCTTACGATTACTAAAATTCTACAAGAACATTACAGTAACATCAAAAGTGATTAGATTTTTATCCAGAAAAAAAAAACCTATGGTTCATGAGCATTAGACCACAGGGGAGAAAAGGCAGGAAAAAGCCAGTGAACCATAACATAAAAAACTAAATTGACAATATATGTTTTTATGTCATACGGTTTTATCATACACGCTACGACTAATCAGATTGTATTAAAACATGACATGATATCAAAAATGTTCTCCGTCAACAAAAATGTATAATGTTTAATTTGTTTATCTATTGTCATGTGGTAATGAGTCACTTGACTTTTTGAGTTAAAAATTGTGTCCCGTTTTATAATATATATTTAGGTACAACAGGATATTGGCATAGCTGCTTCATGAGATAAGCAACCTATAGCAGTATTTTATATGAAGTTGAATAATAATAAAATGGATAATATTGATATCGAAATAAATAAATAAAAAAATAATTAAAAATAATATTTGTTATGTTTTGAAACCTCTTTGCTTAGTTATGAGGGTAAATTTAAAAAAAATCCGCACCTGAAAATCCTTCTTGCAGGCTACACAAATCAGCCTGACATCAACTGCATAAAGTCTATTGTTTTAAAATTAGAACAGTTAACTCATTATTAGCATCGCGCGCTACATTTTAATTGAATTAACCCAATCCTTGTCACCACTCTATAGAAAACTGTTAGGACTAAAAACATCGATTTTATTCTTAATACTCACATCCTCGAAAATAGATCCGACGTTGGCGGTCACAAGCAGCAGAGGCACTTTATCCGAACCCATTTTTTTGAACTTCAACATGTTCCTGAAGAGTTTCTTATTAGAAAACAATTCCTTTAACACTGAACGAGGTTATTATCAACACAACGTAAGTTTTACCGCCGTTTCTTTAATTTGGCGCGAACACGCCTTAACTATGAATACTGTTCATTACATTATTATGTTTAAATAATACGTTTCCCCGTCAAAAACGAAAGATTTTGTACAAAGTAGTAATAAAATCACCCGAGTCGTCCCAGCCCTTTCTGACATTTGTATGAATGAATGACATTTTTTACGCTCACATTTGCACGTATAAACAGCATACAACCCGAATAATTTACGATGTTTACAGTTTTCATCCAAAAACAACAAATGTTTTGTGAAAACCACACTCAAAAAATAACAGAAACTTAATTTACTTTACAAAAAATGTATTTCGGTCATATTTTCTACAAAAGACAATGACTAAATAATTTAAATCTGACATTTTGAGTTAACTGCTTGCGCAACTACCGTAGAACGGAACGTAACTTTTGAACTATGAAACCTTTCGAATTTGGTCGGTTGTTGCACCAATGACGTCGGTTCTAGTTTTACGTCACGCCTTGTTTCAGGGCCGTATTTGCGTAAATAAATATGGGAAGGCGGTATTTAAACCCGAGAGGTCAAGAAATGCGTAATAGTGACGGCGAAAATTAAGAAAATGTATTTTTATTTACTTGTAGCACGAGGCACTCACGGCGTGAGTTGTTAAATTTAATTAGGTATAGTCATTCTTCCCACGTTTCAATAATAATTTGTCACGTCGTCGTCGTCGTACATTAATTTAACACTTTAATTTTATTTATGCCGCTGCTATATTTATATGGTTCCGTACCCAAAGGGTAAAAACGGGACCCTATTACTAAGACTCCGCGGTCCGTCTGTCTGTCTGTCTGTCTGTCACTAGGCTGTATCTCATGAACCGTGATAGCTAAACAGTTGAAATTTTCACAGATGATGTATTTCTGTTGCCGCTATAACAACAAATACTAAAAACAGAATAAAATAAATATTTAAGTGGGGCTCCCATACAAAAAACGTGTTTTTTTTTTGCCGTTTTTTTGCGATAATGGTACGGAACCCTTCATGCGCAAGTCCGACTCGCACTTGGGCCAGTTTTTTTATAAATATTATGCCAAGTACATAAATATTATGCATTAGGCAATACGACTAGGCTAATTTTTATCCCGAAAAAAAAATCCAATATAATAGGCCAAAGCTAGTCCACGGGTTAAAGTTAGTAACTAACAGAACTGTACAGAGGTGGCATCGAATGAGAACTTGAGCCGTCTTATCACAAGCAACGATTTTATTTTTTATATTTGCTGTTACACAGTCACTTGTTTAAGTTGATGCCAAAAATATTGCTAGAAAGAAACTATTATAAGTATTGCCTCTTAATTTTACCCAACTGCCGAAGGAGGGTAATGTATTTATATTTATGTTTTTTTTGCTGTCGTGTCGAATATTCGGCTGAAACTAGACAAACATCTCGTCACTCCGCACTCGGATCAACTAAAAGGCGCGAATTTTTCACAAACTTTTTGGATTTTTCGCGCCTTTTCGAATTTAAACTGTTAAAAAAACATACAAAACGTATTCCACTTGTTTTTCAGGGTTCCGTACCCAAAGGGTAAAAACGGGACCCTATTGCTAAGACTCCGCGGTCCGTCTGTCTGTCTGTCACCAGGCTGTATCTCATGAACCGTGATAGCTAGACAGTTGAAATTTGTTGAAAGTTGCCGCTATAACAACAAATACTAAAAACAGAATAAAATTAATAATATGGGGGGCTCCCATACAACAAACGTGATTTTTTTTTGCTGTTTTTTTGCGATAATGGTACGGAACCCTTCGTGCGCGAGTACGACTCGCACTTGGCCGGTTTTATTTTTAATTCTTTCAGAATTATTTTCATTTAAAGAATACTGGTTTACTGGATGGAATATTCAACATAAAAAAGTTTGTTGCCAGAGTTGTCTCATTTACGCGCGCTTTTCGATTTAAAATACATCGCGCGCCCGTAAACCCAGTTTGTTATTCCGGAATTCATCTCTGTCTGTTTTCGGGGCGTTCCTTCCCGCCGCACATGCGAACTACGTTCCTCGGCGCGCAATGTGAACGCTAAAATAGAAATCGATTATTATTTCTATTTCCGACTATTTAGGTCGGGTTTATTCCTTAAATCAGTGCAATGGCGACCCGGTAAAGGTTAGGTAAGTGGAATTTAAATCATTTGTTTGATTTATTGCGGCATTTTCTCTGAATCGGTCGGTTGAAATAACGTTTCGTGCAGAAATAGGAAATATTTCGTGCGGCTTTGGCCGTGAGTTTGTAAAAATGTTAATTAGGAATGGTTTTGTTGGTAAACAAATAATAAAATAAAAAAAGTACTTTGGGAGGTATTTAAAGATTGAAATCTGTGTTTACCTATTTTATTCACAATTATATTTGTATTAAGAAGTCTAAAAAATTAGGTAGGTACCTTTGGGTCACAGATAAATTATGAATTTTACCGATTGCGAAAAATGGCGCAATTAAACAAAAATATTATGTAACATCTTTTGGTTCTCAATTTTATTCTCCTCTTAGGAAGGTTAGCTAGGATTTTTAAATATCTACTTAGGTACCTATTATCTAGAGTTTTTGTGATTTAATTACAAGGATTGTCTTCCTGAGTCAGTGACGCACACACAATTAAAGAATTGACATCATCTAATGGCGCTGTAAAAAAATAAACTGCTGTGACCTTCCAGGCTAACGTAGATACTAAAATGTGTTATTTTTAAAAGCCACAAGGACATGCCATTTCCTATCATTTATCTTTCTCATCTCGGATAGAGAGATTATTTTAAATATAAAATACGACAAGGCAATAAGTCACACGGCGTTTTTCTGCATATTGGACCCTATTTGTATCTTTAAATTTTCTTATATGTCGTGGCTAAAAATAACAGCCGCACGGGTAGATCATCAAGGTTAAGCAACGCTTGACGAGGTCGGTCCATGGATGGGTGACTATTTTCAACATACCGAGTTTCCTCCGTGCCTCGGAAAGCACGTTAAGCCGTTGGTCCCGGCTGTCATTTGAAGATCTTTGACAGTCGTTACGAGTAGTCAGAAGCTTGAGATCTGACACCAGTCTAGCCAAGTGGTACCTAACGTGTTACCCAGTTACTGGGTTGTGGAGGTCAGATAGGCAGTCGCTTCATGTAAAACACTGGTACTCAGCTGAATCCGGTTAGACTGTAAGCCGACCCCAACATAGTTGGGAAAAGGCTAGGCAGATTGATTGTATCTTAAAGTTTTCCTGGCACAAATAAACTCTATTTGTTTCTTTATTTTTTTACCTTTTTTTGTCTGTGGCTCAAAGCCGACCTTCAATTATTTAAAGGGCCAAGTACTGACTCTACCCACTGGTGTAGAAAGGGTTCTCCAGTTATCCTAATTTCCCACTGTCCTGCGAATTCTCCTTGAGCCGATTTCAGTTTAAACAGATAATACCAGCCAGTAACTGTCCCACTGCAGGGCAAAAGCCTCTTCTCATACAGAGAAGGCAAGAGCATTGATCACCACGCTTGCTCAATGCAGGTTGGCTATTTCAGACTTGCATTAACTGCAAGTCCAGGTTTCCTCACGATTTTTTCCAACACTGTTGCCTATGAGGTCCTTTTAGTGCCATCATGATTTTGTTGTGAGAGTGACGGAGCTATACATACAAGAAGAATAGAAAGAAAGAATAAAATATATTTTTTGTGTGACCTACTCGAGACGCGAGATAAAAGAGTACCGTGTGAGATCTAAAAGGCTCCTAAATCTCAGCATCATCATCATCATAATTTTAGCCGAAGGGCGTCCACTGCTGGACATAGCCCCCCCCCAGACGTCGCCACATTGACTGATCCCGTGCGTCTCGCATCCAGCGCCTTCCCGCAACCTTAACCAGGTCATCGGTCCACCTAGTGGGAGGCCTTGCAACGTATCGTCTTACGGTTCGCGCGCGTGGTCGCCATTCCAGAGCTTTTCGGTCCCATCGACCATCCGTTCTGCGAGCAATGTGCTCTGCCCACTGCCACTTTAGTTTGGCAATTCTTCGGGCTATGTCGGTAACTTTGGTTCTCCTGCGGATATCATCATTTCTGACGTGTTCACGCAAGGAAATTCTGAGCATAGCCCTCTCCATTGCCCTTTGGGTGACTTTAAGCTTTCAATCTATCAATGTACCGTATGGTGACGGACGTAAAGAATTTCACCATCCCATATCTTCCCGTGGGTGTCGTAAGAGGCGACTAAGGGACACACCAGAGAATGGGCAGCAGCGTTCTCTGTGTACTTAAACAACAAACTGCGATCGCCAACCCGCCTGCCAAGCGTGGCGATTATGGCAAACCCCCCCAAAACCTAATGAACAGCACAACGAAAAAACGGCCCCGAGTGCCCGGCAGCCCGTCTACCCACGGCTACGGTAGCGGTCGAGGCGATGGCGTGGCAAGGGGTGCTAAGAATCCCCGGAGTGGACCCGGCTACCCCTACAAACACCGACGACTGGACCTGGGAACATAATATAACACGCGAACACTCCGGACCGACGAGAAGATAGCCGAACTTGAGGAAGAATTGAGCAGGTTACGATGGAGTATTATAGGGTTATCTGAAGTCCGAAGAGAGGGGGAGGACTCGATAATCCTCAAATCCGGTAACCTGCTCTATTTCCGAGAGGGAGACCGGCAGTCCCAGGGTGGTGTTGAGTTTATCGTCCACAAGTGTCTTGTGAACAACGTGGTGAAGATCGAGAGTGTGTCGACCAGGGTGGCGTACCTTATACTCAGAATATCCGCAAGATATTCGCTGAAGGTCATATAGGTCTACGCCCCGACCTCGGCACACCCTGACGACGAGGTAGAGGCCATGTATGAGGATATCTCTATAGCCATGCATGGTTTCAAAACTCACTTCACCGTTGTCATGGGGGACTTCAACGCGAAACTGGGCAAACGAGACGAGGATGAGCTGCAAGTGGGGCAATTTGGAGTTGGACGTCGGAACCACCGGGGTCACCTACTGGCCAGTTTTATGGAGAAGGAGGGCCTCTACATGATGAACTTCTTCAGAAAGCGTGAGCACAGGAAGTGGACCTGGCAAAGCCCCGATGGTGCAACTAAAAACAAGATCGACTTCATCATGTCAACCAAGAAGCAAATGTTCAATGATGTCTCAGTGATCAATTCGGTGAAAACCGGGAGTGATCACCGCATGGTAAGAGGCACATTGAACATTAATGTTAAGCTTGAAAGGTCTCGACTGATGAAGTCCACGCTCCGTCCAGCACAAATCCAGGTCCAAAACCCCGAGAGCTTTCAGCTCGAACTCCAGAATCGTTTCGAGTGCCTAGGGAGCTCCGTGGACGAATACAGCGATGGGTTCGTGGAAGCTGTCCATACGGTCGGGTCTAAGTTTTTCAAGACCCGCCGTACAGATAGAAACAAAAAGCTCTCTGATAATACTCTCAAGCTCATGAAGGAGAGGCGTGAGATGATCCTGCAGTCTTCAGACGATTCGTTGAAATACCGGCAGCTAAATAGACGGATCTCAAAGTCCTTGAAAAGCGACCTCCGCCGCTTTAATACTGAAAGTATTAAAGACGCGATTGAGCGAAACAAAGGCTCCAAGGTCTTTGCAAGAGATCTGTCTATTGGACAGAGCCAGCTCACGAAACTGAAGACCGATGATGGCAGGATCGTGTCCGCCAAACCGGAGCTTCTGAGGGAGATCGAGAGATTCTATGGACAGTTGTACACGTCAAAAAGTAAACCCGTCGCGAATCTAGCGAATGACCCAAGAGCTAGATTGACCCGACACTATACCGAAGACATGCCGGACGTCAGCCTGTATGAGATAAAGATGGCTCTGAAACAACTTAAGAACAACAAGGCACCGGGTGATGACGGAATTACGGCCGAACTCCTGAAGGCGGGTGGAAAACCAGTACTTAAGGCCCTTCAGAAGCTTTTTGATTCCGTCATACTCGAGGGGAAAACGCCACAGGCATGGTGCAGGGGTGTGGTGGTACTCTTCTTCAAGAAGGGTGACAATGCCCTACTGAAGAACTATAGGCCCATCACACTCCTTAGCCATGTCTACAAGCTGTTTTCAAGAGTCATCACGAATCGTCTCGCACGCAGGTTTGACGATTTCCAGCCTCCCGAACAAGCCGGATTCCGTAAAGGCTTCAGCACCGTAGACCACATACATACGCTGCGGCAGTTTATAAAGAAAACCGAAGAGTACAACCTGCCTCTCTGTTTAGCGTTTGTGGACTACGAGAAAGCCTTCGATTCGATCGAGACTTGGGCTGTACTGCAGTCTCTCCAACGGTGCCAAATTGACTACCGGTACATCGAAGTGTTGAAGTGTTTATACAAAAACGCCACAATGTCAGTTCGACTCCAGGATCAGACCTCGGAACCCGTCCTTCTGCAGCGAGGTGTGAGACAGGGAGACGTAATATCTCCGAAGCTCTTTACCGCTGCACTGGAGGATGTCTTCAAGGTTCTGGACTGGAGAGGGCTAGGCATCAACGTCAATGGCGAGTACATCACTCACCTTCGGTTTGCCGACGATATAGTGGTTATGGCTGAGACCATGGAGGACCTCAGTACAATGCTCGATGATCTCAGTAGAGCTTCCGAAAGAGTGGGTCTTAGGATGAAAATGGACAAAACTAAGTTGATGTTGAATGCCCATGTTACACCCACTTCTATCAAGATTGGAGACTCTACACTCGAAGTTGTGGGCGACTATGTGTACCTGGGACAAACGATCCAATTGGGTAGGGCCAACTTCGAGAAAGAGGTCAACCGTCGAATCCGACTCGGCTGGGCAGCGTTTGGGAAGTTGCGCGGTATCTTCTCGTCCAACTTACCGCAGTGTCTCAAGACGAAAGTCTATGACCAGTGTGTGTTGTCAGTGATGACATATGGCTCTGAGACGTGGTCGCTTACAATGGGCCTTATCAGAAAGCTTACAGTCACTCAAAGGGCAATGGAGAGGGCTATGTTAGGAGTTTCATAGCGTGATCGAATCAGAAACGTAGAGATCCGCAAGAGCACCAGGGTTACCGACATAGCCCGAAGAATTGCCAAACTTAAGTGGCAGTGGGCAGGGCACATTGCTCGCAGAACGGATGGCCGATGGGGCAGAAAGGTTCTGGAATGGCGACCGCGAACCGGAAGACGTTGCGTTGGAAGGCCTCCCACCAGGTGGACCGATGACCTGGTGAAGGTTGCGGGGATCCGCTGGTTGTGAGATGCACGGGACCGGTCAATGTGGCGACGCTTGGGGGAGGCCTATGTCCAGCAGTGGACGTCTTTCGGCTGATATGATGATGATGATGATGATGAAGCTTTCAATCTAATCTCAGCATGTTCAGCGATATTTGTGCATGGCCCACTGTACTGTTGAGACACAGACACACTCACGGAATGGAACATAGCATCAAAAAAAAACTATCTTCTATTTATCTATATATATAAAAGAGAAAGTATGTATGTATGTTCCATAAAGACTCCGACACGGCTGGACCGATTTCAAAAATTCTTTCACCGTTGGGAAGCTATACTATCCCCGGGTGACATAGGCTACTTTTTATCCCTGTATTCCCACGGGGTGTTGTTTGTACCGAATAGGCTCCGAAACTACTGGACCGATTTAAAAAAATCTTTCACCAATAGAAAGCTAGATTATTCCTGAGTGACATAGGCTAGTTTTTAATCCCGAAAACGGGTCCTGTGGGGTGGTCCACGGGAGCGAAGACGCGGGGAACAGCAGTACTTAAAAAAATTGCGTGCCTAACTATTTTGACAGCACGAAGCACGTGAGCTGTTTTTCATTTTAACAACTCAACAGTATTCATTGCGTGTTTTACGCTGTCGGATTTTTTAATATGAAGCAATGAATGCAAGCAAAGCTTGCCGGCGCTATTCTTGGAACTTTCGCAATTAGCACTTACCCTAATTTACTTATTTATTTTTGTTTTAGACGCCCTATCATGTTAATGTTATCTCTCCACCACCCGTGATAGAGGTCCCTCGCTATGTTTATGTTACATACACTTTCGTAGACATAACATCTCTTAAATTTCCAGCTATCAAAATGTACATACAATTTACACTGGTACTCGCGGTGGCCGCAGCTGTTTCGTCGACGGCGGCGCATCTGCACCATGCCGTCGAAACGGAGATGTTCGCCATTCCCATCAGCCCTAACCTGTTCAACTGGACTTATCAAGGTATGCCAGCATGTTTTGATATACGCCACGTGACCGATCTTTCCGGTGAAAATATAGTGTAGTTTAAGTCGGGCAGCGGCCTCAGTCCTACGTCCGTCACGTCACTGTCTCAGTCACTCACATACAATCAGTGAGCTTTACTAGATTCTGGCGGTTCTAGAAAAAGAGATATTCTGCCAGCGATGACGATTGTCGAAAAGTTGTATTGAACATCATTCTACGAGTAAAATTACTTTATCTAGAGCTCCAAAATAGCTCCAGGGGGGTGAATTTAAGCTCTTAGAGTAAGGTTATTTTGAGTGTGCGTAAGGGACAGATGTATATGACATCTGTCCCTTTTTTACAGTCGTTTGATGATAGTTTTGTCACGTCATGGTTCGGGGGCTGAACATTATAATTGTTTGTGTTCGATCACATTATCATTTCGGTAGCGCATGTCAACCTTATGTATTTTGAACTTGTTGGCAATTGTTATCACTAGATATTATAAAAAAGCCTTTTATAAAAAAAAAAACAAACTCTCTTCCAAAACAAAACACTACAAAGCGAAAAATAACTTTATTTTCCGAAGTCGGTGTCTTTGGTACCTAGTGTTTTTGGTTTTTCGACAAAAAAGATGTAGATAGGTATTTTTAGTTTTGGTAGGTATCTTCAATTACCATGAAAATCATAAAACACAAAGTACATGTGAATCATTTATTATAAAGTACATCTCATGACGATTCCAATAAACCCAAAGACGACTAGGATACATTGTTTTATTTCGCAGTCTCAGTGCCTGCCTTCCGGCTCCATCATCAGATTAGTTCGATGGTACCATTTTCATCAGTACCATCATAGTCGGTTAACTATTCGAGATATCTTGTACCCGTGACATACTTAGCAATAAGGCGATCCAGTGGCCATCTGTGGTCTTCTTTATCAGTTCCTCTTCACCAAATGTTACTTTCTGAGTGCAAATGATTGCATTGTTAATGCAAAAACCAAAATAATGTATGTCTATAATATTTGAGAAGTGCCCTCGATTACTCCAAGATCCTATCATCAGACTCTGACCTATGACTATATGACTATGGGACCACGTGGGAAGCATACCCTTTCAAAGAAAAAAGAAATCCAAACTAATTGATTAGTTTGGAATTCTTTGAGTAATCGGGAAAAAAAAAGATGCCGACGAATTGAAAACCTCCTCAGTCCCCCGCCGCGCCGCGTCTGTACGCGATAAACTCAAAAACTACTGGCCGGATCTTCATGCGGTTTTCACCAATAGAAAAAGTGACAAACGAGGAAGGTTTTTATGTATAATTTGTTACGGGCGAAGCCGGGGTCGGGTTGCTAGTAGCTAATAGAATGGGTAATTTTCTAGAGTCCTAAGAGTCTCTATAGACGGACTGCTTTAAGCAGTTGCTGTTAGGTAATCTGCAGTTTCAAAACAGAATTGTCGTTCACAATACATGAACCGCTTTTTCAGTGGCACCAATAACTAGATTGTCCAACAACGAGCGCTGACTGCTTTCTGCACTAGTGTATGGACGCTCTAAGGTGACGCTGTATTGCCCACAAACAGCTCAGATGCTTTCTCAGATTATTCCTACATTGGTTACTTCTTAACCAACTTCAGAGAACATAGTCACTTTTAAAGTCGATAATAATTAATGTATCTACTTACGAAATAAACTATACGCATGAACGCAGTTCCAAACAATATCATCTAACAACAACATGGATTCGTCAAAAAGACGTCAACTACAACCTACCACCAAACTGGTAACCTTTGTGGAGTGGACTACTTGTTTAATGGCATGGACTCTCGTGTTCAAGTGGACACTATATATATTGATTTTCCGAAAGCTTTTGACAAGGTTGACAATCAGCTGCTGAAAGATTGCAATTGCATTGTGTTTGCATACGTGGCGATCTTTCGGTGGAGATGGGTTTCTTCCTAGGTATCAAACAGAACTCAGAGGGTGGTGAGAAACTGTTTAATTTCCAACACTTTAAGTGTTACTTCGGGAGTGCCTCAGGGCTCCATATTAGGGGCACTTTTGATTATAATTATTACTAGCAAACGCCTCGCGGTTTCACCCGCATAGTACCCTTTCCCGTGGGAATACAGGGATAAAAAGTAGCTTATGTCACCCGGGGATAGTGTAGCTTCCCAACGGTGAAAGAAATTTTGAAATCGGTTCAGTAGTTTCGGAGCCTATTCGGTACAAACAAACACACAAACAAATAAAAAAATCTTTCCTCTTTATAATATTGGTATAGATTAAAGACATATACAAATGTTAACGAAAATTAAAAGTGCTCCTGTATGCAGATGATCTTAAAATCTTTATGCTTGGCAGAGATTTGCATTATTGTCTGCCCTTATAAGAGGACCTAGACAAGTTCACTACATACTGTTCTGACAGAAACTCCAAATTAGCATATCCAAATGTTGCTGCATCAGCTTTACAAATAACAAAAATATTGTAAAACATCCTTACGTTTTAAACAATATAATCCTTAAAAGACAAACATTGGTGCGCGATCTTGGAGTTTTATTGGTTGACAAACTACACTTGAGTGCTCACATTGGTAACATTCTCAATATGCAATCCGTAGGTATTGTTTTGAAATGAGATCAGTTAAAAAATTTGTCCTCTAATATATCTATTATTATTATTTATGTCTTTATAAATCGTTAATCAGGTCTGAGTTAGAATATGCTGTTGTGGTGTGGAGTCGCTTCTACAATATAAATTCAAACGAAAACGAAAAAGTTCAAAGAAAGCTTCTAAAGGCCGTGCAGTACCGCTTTTATCGTACTACGTATCTTATTACCTTTTGAACAGATACAAGCTACAAAATATGAAAATCAGACGTGTCTTTTTGGAGACAATGTTTTTTTTTCACCTCTGCAATAACACATTTGACTTTATTAATATTGTTAGTGGGATTAGTTATGTAGTACCTAGAAATATCATAAGCTAGTAAGTAGGGTGCGCGTGTGACCCCTGTTTGCTGTATCATCTAGTAGTAGTAACGTAGGTTTGCGGGTACACTTACGTCGCCTTGCTGATCAGGATCTACCTGTTATGACTTACGGGCCCGAGACGTGGACACTTACGATACGGCTGGTCCATCAGTTTAAGGTCGCTCGGCGAGCTATGGAAAGGGCTTTCCTCGGAGTCTCTCTTAGGGATCGAATCCTAAACGAGGTGATCCGTCAGAGAACCAAAGTTGTTCACAGAATAAGCAATCTGAAGTGGCACTGGGCCGGCCATTAGCCGTAGAACCGATGACAGTTGAGGTAGACGTGTTCTTAAGTGGAGACCGCTAACTGGTAAACGTAAGGTAGGATGCCCTTAGGCTAGGTGGAGCGACTATCTTCGCACGGAGGCTGGTACCAGCTGGATCAGAATACCCGAAAACCGAAATAAATGGCGTGCAATTGGAAAGGGTTATGTCCAACCAGGATTGATATAGGCTGATGATGATGATGATAAATTACAAGCCGTGCAGGTGACTGCAGTATTGACTAGGTATTGTATTTACAGGTCATTTGTTCGATTCCCGGTCGGCAAAATATATTCGATTGATTGGTAGGTACTTGTGGTTGCTTATTATTACCCGACTACTTCGAGAGTTATGAGTTTGGTGGTTTTTGCATTTGTTTGCATGGATATTCATCTGGTCCTTTGTAGTGCCTGTCAGACTTGGTGAGGTGTTTGTTAGATTAGTGAAAAATAAATATTTACAGATGTTTTCTTTTTACAAGCTTTTATTTAATTTCCGATGTTAGTAAGTAGGTACATACTAACACTAGACACAGACAGACACAGTACACTATGTAAGGGTAAAATTTTGCATCTGAATTTTAAAATAGTTATCGCCAACTTATTGAATTGAAATTTTGCTTAAGTACAGTAGTCACAGCGAATCTTTATGTCTCTGAAGTTGGCTCTGCGAATCATTGCGCAAGAAACAGTTTGTCATCGAGTATAATGCATACAGTAAGCGAGGATAGGATGATCCGACAAATGTTTGCGAGTGAAAGAGACAGTTACTGTACAAGATATCTTCTTCTTCAACATTGACACAAAAATAGCAACTGCGGAGGGTCTTGCAGAGACGCAAAGATCTGCTGTGGCCTGTGACTACTGTACACGTTTGGTTTGGATGAAAGTGCACGATATCCTAAAAAGCTTGTTTAAAAAAGTTTTACATATTTTATTGGAAAACAATATATTTTGATTTGAGTTTTTGATAGGATAGGACGACCCATGAAGTAGTTTTTCATGTGCATGGGCGCCGGCAGGACTATTTTCTGGGGGATTTCATCGACTTACGCAGAGAAATTTGAAAAATAAAGAAGGAGAACTGCAATTCAATAATTAACGAAAGAAAGCTTGAAAATTTTACCAACTCGCCTCGTATTTTTGAAAGCTTTTGTATAATTTTTGAAAGCAAGGGGTTTGCAAATGCAACCTGACCAACTCCCTTCTAGCACCCATGTTCATAATTATATTTTCTTTAGAATGTCGATAATACAGAACAAGAAAACCGAAAAAAATAAGAATATATTACTGACTTTGAAAAAGAAATAACAACCCATAAATATTAATCATAATTAACTTAGAATTCCTAGTCCATATAAATATATCACAAGTTCTGTAAAACAGCACTTTCTTAAGTAGACCGATAGACCTAATATAAGTACACAAAACATATACAATTTTCTAAATGTCAAATCATTACTTATTTACTCATTTCTTACCTACATAATATTGTGTGTGAAGAAGACGGATGAAAAAAGAAAGCATGTACGAGTAGGTTTTGGAGATAAGAATTCATAACATTCGTAACTCCAAAACAACCATGCAATCTTTTGGATGTGAAGTGAGTGGAATGGGTGAAGTTCCGAATCAGTATTCTTCAAAGGGCTGACTTTCAATACGCCAAGTTGTTAAACGTTGAATAATTCTAGTTCAATTAACTACCGGCCTAGGCATCCAAATTTTTTTTTTTTAATAATAAAAAATTTATTGCCAGATTACAATTTCAATGTCACTATGTGGTTAAACAAAACTAAGATTTTTTTTTTTTTTTTTTTTTTTTTTTTTTTTTTTTTTTTTTTTTTCGTTGCCCCACACTAGGAATTTCTTCCTGTATCGTGGGTGCGTTTACGAACATATAAACTCACATACACAAACACCCAGAGCCGGAACAACTATCTGTAGGTCATACAAATATTTGTTCCGTGCGGGAATCGAACCCGCGACACGCAGCGCAGCAGTCAATCGCTCAACCACTGCGCCAACCGTGCGTCCACATTTAAATTGAGAATTCTACATAACACAGAGTTATACACCTCTGACACCCAAGCTAAGATTGAACTTGTGTTATGAGTGTCAGGGCTCTCTAAGTTCACTAGGACAATGCATACAGTTCGGAGTAAAGTACACGTCAAACAGGAAACATAAGGGTACAGACAATAAACATTATAAAAATAAAAATATAAATTATCAAAATAGAAATATAAATTATCAAAATAAAAATAATTAATAAAGAGGCAAACCGTGTGTATGTATTGTGTTTATGTTTTGTTTTGTTAGTGTGTATGTGTATTTGAGGAAGTGTGGGATGGACGAAAGTTTGGAAAAAGGAAAGCAGAATACGGTCAGGCGTTGAGAATTCTTTCGACCTCGTCATAGCAAAGAGTGATGATCCATTTACTGACTAGAGTCTTGCAGTCAAATTTATTACACTTGTAAATGCCGCACTGTTTGTTAATAAAGTTGTATATACGATTACCTAGTACTATATAATGTCGTTGCGCAAGCGAGGTTCTATGTCTTACGGAGGGACAAACGTTAGCAGTCCTACGAATTGCCGGACAATTAGCGTCCAACATCAGGCCGGTATGTTTACGCAACGTACAGTTCAGCACAAAGAGCTGTCTCACAGTCAGTACCTTACATTCTTTGTACAGTAGTGCTGTACTATGCCGGTAGTGTTTGAAAGTCATGACCTTGAGGACAGCCCTCTGCGCCCTTTCCAGTTGTAACATAGTTGTCTTCGGAGCTCCACCCCAGACCGTAATGCCAAAAGTCAATATTGACTGGCAAAGACAAAAATAAACCATACGTAAGGTATCCGTATCAGCACTATACCGCAAGCTTTTAAACACCGTAATTAGTTTTCTAACTCTGCCAGACAAAATCCCAACCTGGGCGTTCCAAGAGACTAGACTGTCTATTACTATACCCAGGTATCGTACACTGGTTGATCTTGTAAGGGGTAGACAAGCACACCGGCTCGGGTGTGCATTGCATATGTGAGCCTTAACTGCAAATGAGTGGTCGGGTTGCGAGGGAGATTTCAAGGAGAAAGTGATAAAGTTTGTTTTTTCTACATTCAGGGTCAGACTATTCGCCGTTAGCCAAGACATAACAATGCTAAGGACATCCTCAGCTCTCTTCCTGGCTTCGTCCCAATTTTCAGCATGTACCAGAAGGGCCGTATCATCGGCATAAGAATAAATTGAACAATATGGGAGTGCTAAATCACATAGGCTATTTACATATACTAGAAAAAGTGTAGGCCCTAGGATGGAGCCTTGATGTACTCCGAAGGACAATGTACACTCGTCACTAACAAATGCGTCGATTTTAACGCACTGCGTTCGCTCTGATAGGTAACTGGCGAAGACTGCGAGTGCTGGGCCTCTAACTCCTATTTGCTCCAATTTTTTTAGAAGAATAGGGACAGAGACAGTGTCAAATGCCTTGGAAAGGTCTAGAAATAAACCCAGACACTTAGACTTTTTATCCAGTGTCTCAACAACATCGTCAATCAAAGCCGCACATGCGTCTTCACATGACTTCCCCCTGCGAAAGCCAAATTGATTGTTCGAAAGGATGTTATTATTCTCTAAGAAAGACACAAGACGGTTGTTGAGGACCCTTTCAAGAACCTTTGATATCGCCGGCAGGACTGAAATTGGCCTATAATTATTGACACTGCCTCTCTCCCCACTCTTGTGGATAGGATGTACGACCGCTCTCTTTAAAACTCTCGGGAATTCACCTTTAGAGAAACAAACATCACATATGTGAGTGACGAGGGGCACAAGAGTTTGTCTGCTCAACTTTAGAAGTTTTGAGCTGATTCCATCCCATCCCGGAGCAGAATCAGTACGAAGACCCATAATAATATTTTCAACTTCGGTATTATCAGGAGAGAGTAAGGCCATTGAGTTCACCTGCTCATTGTGTCTCACATATGACTCATGTTTCGTACCAGCATTTGCATGACCAGCCGCGAGTTCCTTGCCAATATTTCCAAAGAAGCTATTGACAACATTCAATGAAGCCTTGCAGTCTTGACTGGATATAGACAGCAACTCCCTAGGAGGGGGTCTGGATGTTTGTTTATTAATTATACTATTAATAACTTTCCATGTCTTTTTAGGGTTATTTTTGGCCTTCTCCAATTCATTTTTTTCATAATTAATTTTAAGCCTATGCAGAAGTTTATTGCAAAAATTGCGATACCGTAAATAGGTTAATTTAAGATTGTAATTGTCCGGTGTCTGTTTGTGTTCTCTATGCATGTTATCCCTATTTCTGATGCATCTGAGGAGGCCTGGCGTGATCCAGGGCTTGGTTATTCTCAGCCTAGAAGGAACACCTATGGTTACGGTATTATTACGTATAATGGACACAATAGTATTAATAAGAAATTCAGTAGCCCAATTAGCGTTGCTAGACGAAAGAATGGCACTGAAATCGGTTTTTGCAATTTCCAAAACAACTTTAGGCAGATCTACTTTCGAGAGGAATTTGTTTGTTTGACGTATTTTTATATTTTTTACACAGACAAGTACTGGGACATGGTCGGTAATATGACTGTCCACGATAAATGATACTACAGATTTTTCTGTTCTGATCATGACATGATCCAAGCAATTTTTTTCTCTGGTAGGTGATGTGTAGGCTGGTAAGAGTCCATGTGATGCAGTCAAAATCATGTATTCATTATAATTTGGGTCATTACTCGTTGGGCTAATGTTAATGTTCATGTCTCCCACCAGAAATATATTTCTATAGGAGGTTACCGACGTTAATACATAATTGAGGCTATTTAAAAAGTTCTCTAATTTGCGAAAAGATGGTGGCCTGTATATAGCAACAATTACAATGTCAGTGAGTTTGCATATTAGGCAGTTAGCATCAAGAAAATCCGGCTCTGTTATGTCATGTTGTAAGTCAGAGAGAACGTAGACAACGAGGCCATCGCTTTTATTTAGGCTTTTTGTTGATGAATAGGCTGTGTATCCAGGCAATATCGGAACATTAATACTTTTACTGAGCCAACACTCCGAAAAAACTATGACGTCACAGCTGATCTTTAAGGAACACAATAATACCAGGACGCTATCGAAGTTCTTGCCAATGCTACGTATATTCAAATGTAGAACATTAATAGTTTTATTTGGGTTTCCCAAGATCTGAAGGCATTTATCAGGAGGACAAATGAACGATTCGTGGGACCCAAATGTATCCAGACTATTAATAATTTCATTTACATTATTCATTTTTATTGATATTAATGTGATATGCACTTAAGGACAAAAAAATAAATCCCAAATATAACCTTAAGTTGTCATAAGAGAACTGATCATTATTGTCCCCAAAAACAACTAGATAAATGCAAAATGTTCGATATTGCTTCCTAATATTGCTTTGCACACTAAGATGAGTATCATTGCCTGAATTTATCAACAAACTTTGTGATTTGTGAGTATTTTTAATGTACATGTGTGAATTGTAGACTTGTGTAATTAATAGATTTTTGTAAGTGTGTGAAGGTGCCTTTACAAAAAAGATAATAATAATGCTTAAACAATAAGAAACGCGATCATGCTTAAATAACTTAGAAGCTAATGTTACTCGACTAGTTAAAAAATTACTTTTCATCATGCAATAGGTTTTGAAAGCTGGATTCAGAGATTATGAGTATCGGTTTTTCCCCTTCCTTCTTTCGAATAAAAATTTTTCCGTTTGCTATCCAGCAGTATTGACATCCATTGCTTTTAGCAAACTTTCGGGCATCATAGAAGAGCTTCCTGGCAGCTGCTGGGAGACGATCAGCGACATATATAGGGGTACGTTCACCAGTGATACCGGCATGTTCGCTATTTAATTTTTCTGATGGTGGCTTCCCTTTATTAAAGTCACGCACGGCACGGAGCACTGTGTTTTTTGTAACGACTGATTGAAATTCAGCAATTATTTGTTTTGAAGGGCCTTGATTGCTCTGCACTCGATAAACGTCCCGAATCTCTTCCGGTTTCACCTCCACCGCCAAGGATCTACACACACCCACAACTATTTCCGCCAAGTCCCCGACATTTTCTTTGTCCTTTGAGGAGATATTACGCAGCTCGATCACGGCAGACCTATGATTTCCATGCATATCTTGAATTTGTTTTTCCAGCTGGCTTATATATTTGCGCTGCTCCGAACGTTCACCATCCAGCCTACCCACGCTAGTTCTCATATCCTCGTATTTGGCGTTCATTAATTTTGCCGACTCCTCCAGATCAGTCCTGATGTTACGCAATTCTTCGTTTTGAGTTCTCAACTCTGTTAGTTCGAGGGTTATTTTTGACATAAATTTTTCCAAAATGCCTTCCTGTTTTAAATTCGATTTAGCCAGCATTGTTCGCATCTCTTCTTTAAAATCATCAAATTCGCTTGTAGGACTAAAATCTAAACAAGTACGCTTTGTTGACCTCTGTTGTGTATTAATAAACCCCGATTCACACGGGGCAGTCGTAATACTAGTTGTTGGTGTAACACACTGTTCCTCAATCGAAGGGGCAGGCTGAGTCGATGATTGTGTTATTTTTATTTTAGGCATATTAGAAAAAAAAACTATGTATCGTATTCCTGCAAAATATTTCTATATCTAGGCACGTATAGCCAACGAGTAAACAAGCAAGCAATTGGTCAGGTCAGCGCAACAAAACGCGTAGCAGTTAAAACATTCGTAGCGATCGTAGCAGCCAAGCGCGTAGCCGATGCGCGGCACATATGTATTGCGCGCACCGTAGCAACGTAGCAACAGGTACCGAATTTCGCGCGGTGACGTCAATGTTGACTTGGCGCAGTTGCCGAGTACGTTGTCCCAGCGCTCAGTGTCCGTGGTTCGAATCTCAGGGTAGACGAGGACGACTTTTCGAGATTTGCAAAATCTTGTTGTTGTCTTGGTTGACTCACCAAAAGCCGACGGCGATGTAATCCACTCCGCCTTTGAGCTCACATGTGATAAAGCGAGACTTCCGACACCAACCAATATGTCCGCCACATCTTATGGACAATTCCCCAAGAAGAAAGAGGAGGGTCCGAGTTTGGGTACAATTTAAAGTAATAATTTAAAAATAAGTTAAAAAGACTTTACTAAAATCACAGAAAACACGTAAAAAACACGTCCGCTCCGATCGAGCGCTGAGGAGAGAGCCTCATTAAACGCTCCATCCAAATCCAGCCTTTAATGATCGGCCTAGGTTTCTAATTAGCTGGCTAATTAATCCAGATGGCTGCAACATACATATAGGACACACGCCTTAGTCTCAAGGGAGTAAGCAGAAACTATAGAACGCCACCTTACACACACACCGGTTATGGTTACTAGATACTATCACAGATAATATTATAATACTATGCACCTGGCCATTTTGATGAGAAATTCCTACTAAAGACTCGTGTGTTTGATGTCCTTCTGGTGCGTCCCCTCTCGGCTTTGTCATACACGTCGGCCTTGAAAATACCTTTTGTTAGTCCCCTTTTACTCATTCTCTCAACATGACCAAACCAGCTAAGCATGATACTCTTTAAAATTTTCGTCATACAATCTTTTAAACCACAGCTTTGTCTTACCGCATCATTTCTCGATATTTTAATGTGATCCTAATCTGCAACACGCTATGCATGTTTTTATATTTGTGCAAATAAGTCTGTTATGGTATGACTTAAAAAAAGCTTGATTTATTTCCATATCTTGTTAAGGTATATGTAACATCTTTCGAGTAATGAATTCATAGACATTTTTTTTTTGTGGTGAGGATTATTTTAGCAAAAGATAAAACCATCGAATACGATGATATTGAGTTATTTGACAAATGCAATGTATTTCCTACCGAAATCTAAATGATTTTTGCCGCCCTCGCCTCAATTTAAATTTATAAGAAAAGATTTCTTTATAAAAAACTAGGGATTCGCCCGTAGAAAAATATAAAACCTTGTGAGGTGGAAACACAGCAGGTTGATGTTGCAAAGGCTCCGTCAGCATATCAAAATTGTACTGAGTAACCAAATAAAAATATCTAGCGGGGCCTTTTACTAAAATTAGATCACGATAATGTCACCAATTAGCCATAAATGGCTGTGTGACTTATTAATAAGGAATTACACCCATACACAGCCATATTATAGTCATTATTTATAGTCATATTTATTTTTGTATCGAGGGGAAGACACCAAGGGTGAATAAAAGTCACGTTTATATTACTGGCAGACAATGTCCTATCTGGAAGGTACTTCGAATGTTAAAAATAGATGTTTTTTGTAAGGTTTTGCTTCCATACCACGATATTGAGTAGCCCCGTGCTGGGCGCCAGTAGAGATTTGTGGCGTCTTGAGTAGAGATATTATTATTTTAAAGAGTCGTTAGTCAATGCACCTTTTTATGAGTAGACAGTGTGTTTCATCTTAAAAAAAATATAATTTATTATAAATTATAAAAAAAGAAGAAATATAAGGGTGTCGTTTACTTGACCCCGTATCTATTCAATTTGCCATTTAAAGATTATTTTTAAAAATCTATTCATCATGACAAGTTTGTTCAGTGCTCCCGAAAAAGGCTAACTTCAATGTACACTTTTGAGAGGGGTCATTTATCTGGTATTATTATTATATCCGCCAGACAAAACTGCTTTTAGTAACCTTTAGCAAAAGGTATAAAGTTGAAAGTGCAACAGTTGGACTCTCCCACTTGACCACGTGACATGTTGGCGTATGTGCTGGTTTAAATTCTTTGCCAATCTTGGCTCCAAACATTCTGTCTAGGCCTTTCGAGAACATTCAATGTTTGGTAAGCCGTACAGAAAGTGCGGATGTTGGCCAACATTTGTTAGTATATTGGTCCAATATTTCGTTTATAATAATTGCTTCGAGAATATTCCACGTTGTGTTGGGCCAACGTGTTTCCGTTGCAGCTTCGCGCATGTCCTGTGTCCTGTTCATTGCAACGCAACTTCCCCACTCATCGTTCATTCGGCCATAACTCATATTCGACGTTTCACACCTTTTGATTGCGTAGTAATAAATTTAAATTTTATTGGCTTCTTTTAGGAGTTTTTGTTCAAAAAGTAGTAAATATGTAGTAGTTTTGTGTTGTGAGTGTCTTCGTTGATCGGGATGCTGCGATTGGTAAGTTTATAATAGTTTTTATCTAAGTTTTTAGATTCGGGAAATGGATGCCATTGATCGATTATTAAGATACGTCGTAGTAATATTTCAATTCGGTTAATGTTACAGTCAAGTGTTTTATTTGTGCTATTCTTTCGTTTTTTATTCAAATTGAGATAGATCGTTTCAAGGTCGTCATAAAATATTATGGAGTAACAATTGGGGGTTCCTATAACTTACAAACCGTTACTGGTCAGTCAAAGTAACCATTGAAATACGATTGATTTTGGATTGGTATAGGATTGGAAAACGAATGCCTAAGATTTTTTGAGCGTATTGTTTTGCCTTACAATAACAACGTTTTAATTTATGACATTATTTATGAATCGGTTAGCAATTCTCACATTTCGTATAAAGATGACCAGGGTTTCAATTCATTTCACGAATTTTCTCGTAGAAACCAATCCAACCAGAGAAGATTCTTTATTTGTCCAACTTATAAAATTGTTGTCGATGAAGACAACTTATCAGCGGCTGGCACTTTTCATTCAAGATCTTCAGAAAGAAAACCAACAGCAGTCAATTCTCACATCATAAATTACTAATCATCATTCTCAATTATAGGTCCATTAAAATGATAAAAGTCTGGATCAATACGTTTGCATACACAGCGCATGCCCTAGTTCACCTGAGTGGTAGGGGTAGGGTGTCTACTGTCTAGGGCATCCATATTGTGATTTATAGTTGTATTGATTGCCGGGGTTCGAAGAGCGGGACATGATTTACTACATTTTCATAATTTGAAATTTAAATTGTTAATGCTTTTCTTTAGTTCTCTTATTAGTTTGGATGGTGGTGTGGTGTGTGGTGGTGGTAACGGAAAGGGTTTGTTGTTATTTTTATTTAGATTGAAGGATAGCGACGCCGAATCGAGCCGAATGGTCAAGATGGCGGATACATCGACGCAGATTTTTTGTGTTTTTGATTAAGATTATTTATCATGTTCATTGATATTGGATTGAGCAGTTTAGTGATAAAAAATGACAGGGTTTTTATCTATATTCACGTATTCGGGCGTATTGAATGCCGGAGTTGCAGGAATTTGATTACGTTTTGAATTGATTAGTTTAGTTTTTCTGATAGTTTATTTCTTAAAATAGAAATAAAATTTAAATAATGGTTGTATGCTGTAACTGCTGTAAGAGTTATTTTGATTTAGCTGCGGTTTATTAACGTGGTTTTTTTTCAAATTGGCAGAAAATTTAACGGGTAGTAGGTGTATTAATAGCGTTTTTGGTGTCAACTATACATAATTATATATAGTAATATAGATGAGCTATTTGCTTTTTGTACATTTATATTCAAGGGTAGAGAGACGATCACAGGATAAGCAATAACTAAATAAGGCGGGTAAACAATTTTCATTGCATTTATTTATCTCAAATTTAAATTACTTGAAGATTTTGTTACCTGTCCGAGAGAATGCAAAAGACATTAATAATGTACAAGAAATTGATATTTTTAACGTTGTTTAGGAGAACAGGTGGTATCGCAGTGGATTGTAAGCTCCATGTGCATAGGTAGTTATTTCTTTTGCACAAGATACAAGTTTGTTGTTTTACAAGTTACGGAACTTCAGGCGTCTCGTGCTTTGCAATTTTAACTTAGTCAAGTAGAGGATCCGCCCCCCGCGCCGTGACGGAGCCACGTGGTTCGTCTACTCGCACGTGGCCTTTGTATACGTTGCCCCGTGCCTCATCGTGGGACGCTTGCAGTGTGAACGCCGCCTGAGGGTTCATAGTGAAATGAAACTGCACACCTTTGCGGTCCTTGCTTAGTTCTTTTGCATATTTGTGCAAGTGTTGGAACTTGAGGCGTCGTTTGTAAACTCTTTCCGTTGAAAAATCACGGGGTTCCGTGTCCCGCTCCACGAATTTTTCATTGCAATATGTTTTAGGATTATATTTCTGTCGTAGGACTCACGCGGACAGTGCGAACTTCGTCTAAGAATCCACAACTTGCCTTTTGTTAGGTACTTTAATTGATATACCAGGCCCCTCAGAAAGTATTGCGAAAAAAAGTTTTTATATATGGGAGACTGGCCAGTTATAATGTTTTTCGAAAATATGATTATTTATAAGTAAAAATAAGTAAGTTCCAATTTCAAAATTTCCCTCCACATTTTTTGCGAGTTAATTCAAAGTATTGTGTCTCACTGAAATATGGATCTGCGCCGGGAACATTTTAGAGCTATGATTTTATACGATTTCAAGTGTCGCCTGAAACCGGATGAATCGTACGATAGACTTCAAATGGCATTCATGGATGAAGGCCCTTCCAAGGCAACCGTGTATCGTTGGTATAACGAATTCAAGCGCGGTCGACCAACTTTGGGGGATGACGAAAGAAGCGGTCGCCCTTTGACGGCTGTTACCGAAGAAAACGTGCTAGCAGTGAAAAATTTAATCCAAGACAATAGGCGAATTACATATCAGGAGATTCAACACATATTGAAGATTGGATCGGGAAGCGTTCACGAGATTCTACACAGCCATCTTCGCGTGAGGAGGATAGTATCACGCTGGGTGCCGCACAACCTCACCGATGCTCAGAAGCAGGCCCGGGTGGAATGGTGCCGTGATATGCTTAACAAATTTGAAGCAGGCTCGTCTCGGCGTGTTTACGACATCGTTACAGGTGATGAGTCCTGGATTTATCAATACGACCCAGAAACCAAGCGCCAGTCGACTGTTTGGGTGTTTCAAAATGAGCCAACGCCTACCAAAGTGAAGCGATCTAGAAGCGGGGGTAAGATTTTGATCGCTAGCTTTTTTAATTTGACTGGCCACTTGGTATCAATTCCCTTACGGGATCAAAGAAGCATTAATGCCGAATGGTATACTACCAAATGTTTGCCAGAAGTTTTCTCTGTTATAAGCAACAAGCGACCAAACACAGGGCTCCGCGGGCTACTGCTCCACCACGACAATGCACCTGCGCACACCGCACTCAAAACGAGGGACTTCCTGGACAGCACGCCAGTCAAACTCCTGGGTCACCCTCCTTACAGCCCTGATCTAGCACCGTGTGACTTCTTTTTATTCCCAAAAATAAAAAATCAGCTCAAAGGGATACAATTTTCGTCGCCGGAAGATGCGCTGGCTGCGTTCGAGCAGGCTGTAAACGAGGTGTCTGCGGCGGACTGGAAAAAGTGTTTTGAAAACTGGTTTAGGCGCATGAATCTTTGTATAGAGGCTGGTGGAAAGTACTTTGAAAAGATTTAATAAAAATATATGTACGTATAGAACAATTTTTTTTAGTTTCGCAAAACTTTCTGAGTGTCCCACGTATACTTTACATTTGATAGCGGTATAAACTGTGTAGATTCACTTCAGTGCACTGTAGATTCTCACTCAAATTGATACATCTCGACTTTGTTTTTGCCCTCGTTTTTGGTAGTACCAAACACGTTATGTTAGTACAGTGTAGTACACAGTTTGAAGCAAAAAAAAAACGTACGGGTATAAAAAGCAAATAAATGGCACCTCGGTATTATAAGTTTTTTTTCGTCAGTCAACGTTTTCTTGAAACATTTTGCTCGACGCATATATTAAAACAAAGTAACAGTGGAGGACTAAGTATAATACCTTACGGGACGCCATTTTATTCGTTAAATAAGCAGATTTGAATGCAGATTTATGACCAAAAAAAATACCGGCAAACTTGACGGCCACTTTCTAAGCCTTAACTTCAGTAAAACTTGATAAAAAATCTTTGCCCATTAGCGTTATCACAGATAATATAATACTAGCATAGCGTTATGAAGTGAATACAAAATGTAGTCAGTCAATAGCCTTTGTTTGATATATTCTTTTGGAAGTTGAGAGATCCCCATCCCTCACCATTATCTATCAAAATAATATAGTTATACTACACAAACTGAAAAAATTAGCGGAACATAATAAAAACGACGACTTTTACGGTTTCATATTTTTAAACTTATATTAGGACCGGGTTCCTTACTTAAAAATAAACCTTTTGAAATAAAAATGAGATCGCATGCATTTTATGTGAGTAACATGATTTTGTGTGAAAACTGCACATGGATGATTTTTTTGGGTTACTAAGATAAGTTAAAAAATAAAAATATATTTTTTTTACAATAAAATTAATATTACATAATATCGAGTGTTTTCTCCACGTTCTTTTAATAATGTTTTCGCCTAGACATGTTCAGAATAGTTGTATCCATTGCCTCGTGTGATAGTCTCAATCATTCCTGTACAACGGAACAACATATTGACAGGTGTAGGTATTATGAATATTGTCCTTCGTTTTATCAGGTACCAAACGTGTTCTGTAGGATGCATAACTTATGCTATCGCAGACAATTCCAAAACTGCGATATTGACTTTTTTAACATAGACCGAAGTTGAAAAAGTGGTAGGTATGTGGCCGAGCATTATCCTGGATCAAAACGAAGTGACTCCTGATGATGGCAAATTATATCATATTTATTCTTAAATAACACTTACAGCGATCTTCAATACGATCTCCTCTACCGATTACCACCAAGTCCGTACAAGCTCCAAAATATACTCTACCTGAATGACCTAAATCCAATATTGTTCCTCAATATGCCACAGTAGTTTAATAAAATGACAAATTATGTTGTTCTTGTTCATGATAAAACATTTAAAGCAGTACGTCGATTCTATTTAAATGAATTCCACACTCATCACTAGACAACATTTTACTCCATTAGTCCGTTGACCAAAGTCGATGTTTTCTAGCAAAAGTTATACTGTTTCTAACATGTTATGGACCTTGTTAACGAACCAAAACTGTCTTCCTTCAACCTCCTTCGTACCGTAAGCTCACTTACTGTTGCACCTTGAACTTCCTCCAGCTCATATCTGGCTTGAACGGCCTTTAATCACAGGTTTTTGCGAACGCGAAACTGAATGAAACGATAATTCCTGATAGAGGTACGGGTTTTCTGCCTTGTCCTGATTTTCTCACAAAAACATTAGTCTCTCTGAATCATTGGAAACTGTGATAAATAGATGAAACAGGTATACAATGAATTATGCACATCATCTGTAGGTTTGATCATTTCTCCTCATCTAAAGTGCCCTGGCCCTCTCAGTTTGGATGAAGTTGGCCACAATGTCGTCCTTAACTTCGAAAAAGATCTAAACGTTAACAATAAAACAAATAATACAGTATGTTTTTGTAATTTTTTCGAAAATTTAAACCTTATCCATAAAGTGGTAATTAGCGACATTATCTCAAAATTATGTAAGTTCGAATAAAAATAAAACAATCGCACGAAAGGTGATGTTCAATTGTTTTATCAATTAGGCAAAATTGGTATTTATTATAAAACAAAAGAAAAATATCCAGTAACGGTAAAAAGAAGTTTGGCGGTAGTATTTTTCTTGTTCCGGTGTATAAAACTAATAACAGTTGCACTAGAGCGCATGTCCTAGTTCACTTCAGTGAGGGTAGAGTGTCTAGGGCATCCATATTGCAAATTATGGATGCATTGATGTCCGGGGTTCGGACAACGGAACATGATTTACAACATTTCCTTAATGTGAAATTGAAATTAGGATTACTGTTCTTTAGTTTTCTTGTAAAAAATAGGGAAAATGTAGTTTGTGTGATTCGGAGGCTGGTGCGGCGATACAGGTTAGGGCTTGTAGTTGTTTTTATTTTGTATGAACGATGGCGACGCCGAATTGGAAGCGGTGGTCAAGATGGCGGATACTTTGAATTACGTTTCCTAAAGCAAATTTTATGTTAGTGGACTGTAGGCTCTGCGTGCTTAGGTAGTTCTTTTGGATAATATTATTTTCCTTGGCAAGACACGTTACGGACTTCAGGTTTTACGCTCTTTTTGCATATTTATTTTAGATAAATACTTTTCCTTGTCAAGTAGCGCAATTTAAGGTGCCGTGCCTACTTCCCGGCGCAACGTGACTGAGTGCGGGACAAAGAGCCACGTGATTTTAAAACGTATTCCTGCACGTGAACTTCATTGTGTCCCATTGTTGGACGCTCGCAATGTAAACGTTGCCTACGAAACCCTAGTTTGACGCGTGAAACTTCACATCTTAGCGGTTCTTGCTAATTTATTTGAGTACAAGTTGACCTACACGATAACTGACAAATGCTTGCATTGTCTGGACATGTCCTCTCAAATCTGTGTAGTGCTCACCTCAATAGACCATATGAGACAATTAACCTAAACAGTTCTCATGTGATTTCTGAGTTTGTTTCGTAATTTTTTCTCAGATTAATCAGCAAGGGGAAACACCGACCTTGTCTAGCTTAAGTTGATAACTTATCATTTATACTTTGCCTTTGGAAGTGTTAGAACTTGAAGCGTTGTTTATTTACATTCTCCGTTTAAAAATCACGGGGCTCAGTGTCCCACGCGGCACGCCACGTTTTTTTAAAGGAGTCTGGTCTGCACATGACATTACCCCTTCCCGTTTTATTGTAGGACGCTAGCAGCATGTACGTCGTCTAGGAATCTACAGCGTTACACGTTTTACAGTTCATGGTGGTATGAACTGTGTAGACTACCCACCACTAGACTAATACAGTCAAAATTTGTTGCCTTCGTCTCTTAATTTCTTTGATCAATAATGATCGTCGCGTAGATTTACAGTAAAGAGGACAAAGTATAGTACCTTGTGGGACACCATTTTGTTACGTAAATTGGCCGATTTGAATGCAGATTTATGTCCATTTTTTTGCGAAACTGGTGAGGGCAACTTTTTGAGCCCTGACTGCAGTAAAATTTAAAAAAACAAATCTTGAGTCATTAACGTTATGAAGTTGATATAAAATGTAGTCAGTCAAAAGCCTTTGTCCGACATATTCCCTTGGGAGTTTGGAGGTATCCACCCCACACCAAACTGTCTATCAAAATAATAATATAGGTATGCTGTGAAATCAATAACCGTTGCACTAGAGCGCATGTCCTAGATTACCTGCGTGAAACTGGGAAATCGCAGTTAGGACGACGTGCTTAACGAGAATTGTTGCAGTTTCAATTGTCCTTCCGGTGTCGTCACAATTTATGATTTTAACTCTTCTTCTTCTCTTCTCTTGACCTTTGTGTCGTTTTCGGTCAGTTCTTTCAAATTGTGCTTGAGATTAGTGATATGAGTGGTTCAGTGTTTGTGTGCCGTCGGTCTGCTGACCAGGGGTATCAGATATGAATTTAATCAGACACTTTTTTTTGGGGACACGGGCCTTTTCCGATCGTCGTTTTTGGGTCTATCATGTTTTAGCAGATTGTTTGGCAGTTTTTTTATAATTATTCACTTCAAATATTAACCAAACTTCATAAGCAAGCTCAAATCTCTTTTTATCATTATCATTTTAATCAAATCATAGTTTTAATTTACGGAAATCTTAAATTCTTAGTATGGGTTAGTTGTCTGCAATTTCCGTGGCAGTGTATGCGGAAACGGCGTTCACAAAATGGCAGCTGCAAAAAGATCGATGACCTCTGCAGCTACAGCGCATGCCCTAGGTAGCTAGTGGTGTTCTATCTCGGTCCTGGGTTCTCCTCGGTGTATTGATTTGTTATGTTCAGACTTCGGGGCAATGGCCGCCACCCGGACGCGAGCGGGGCTGAAGCTGCGGAGGGAACTCGTGGCATATTACGCAATAGGTATTTAAACTAGGGACTTATATATTTGGTATCTGCTTTAGATTTTGAGGATTTGTATTGTCATAGGCATAGGTGATACTGGTTGGAAACTACAATGTATTTGGAAAATGTTCGTACACTTCACAAAATTGCGGTAGAAAAGCTTTCCATGTCCGATAGGGGTTGCACTTATGGCGCATACGCTAGCTGGGTAGTTACGTAATCCCTTAGGGAGCCTATTGCGATTCGTTTCTTTGTTCACTGCTACTGCTGAATTTAATACTCTTACATTGAGGAATGTGAATAACGGAAGTTGTTTTATGAAGCTTTGACTTTAGAGTTGAACTTTGACTTGTGTATTTAATGATTTTCTTTACTTTATTTTTTACTAATCTTTATTTTAGTTTCTTTTGTTTAGAAAACTTGTTAGAAGCCTTTAAGGTTGTGCTAAATAATTGTTTTTTTTCTTAACATTACTGTGTGTGTGTGTATTTTATTGCATTGCTACTTTTCAAGTATTCTTTTTGAGTTTCCCTAACTTAGCACTTACCTACAATCCCTTTCATTTTTACAATTGAGGTCCACAATGAGGATTGCTGTTCACTTCACCTCACAGATAGTTCATACAGTGGGAATAATTTTTAACTTCATCATTCTCTCAACATTACCTTCTTCAATTCGAGTTCTTCTTCTTCAGAATTCGACCAACAGTACCGCTTCCACGCTTCCATGCTGGGCAAACCAGAGCTTCCTTCGTGGCTTCGTTATATCTACAGCGGCCGGCACCACTCGGGTTTTATCTTCGGAACCCCGCCAAAGGGGAGCCGAGGTCCACTCACGGTAAGACTTGTCAGAAAGATACTTTTGGACTGGTGACTTTAAAAGTTGAACCTTTCAAAGCAGCTACCAACTAGGTTGGGGTCGGCTTCTAGTCTAGCCAGATGCAGCTGAATACCCGTATTTTACATGGAGCTTCTGTCCAGCCACCACTGCCTGCACCGCCTGTCCACTAGGTGAATCGACGACCTGATGACGGTTGTGGGAATCCGCTGGATGCGAGACGCACGGGACCGCTCATTGTGGTAACACTTGGAGGAGGCCTTTGTTCAGCACTAGACTTCTTTCGGCTGAAATGATGATGATGATGGTTACTGTTCAGTCTATCTGACCTTTTGTATCTGTTTTGCAGCTCGAAGTAATAGGCCTTAACAGACAAGACTATGAGACGCGGAGAGTGCTTCTAACTCTGGACATACAGCAGAAGGAAAAGATGGCGCGCCATGAGGTTGAGCTCAAGATTGATAATCTGAATGTTGAAGATCTGCTGGATGAGCACAAGTAAGTAGATGATTTAGCTTTAGCCTTTTCCAGATCTTTCAAAATGTATTGTTTTATATTGGAAAGTAAAGTCGTACCCATCTAGGAAAGCTGTAACGGGTTCACTGACGAGCTGCTTCCAGGCCTATCTCAGGCCACTCCGACGGGCACGGGGACGGGGTCAGACCTTTAGCAATAAATAATACGTACAATACGAGAAGGATACTATTTGCTGATTCGTTTTAAATAATTTCTACTACTATACAGGGGTTAGATGTACAATTTTTCTCTTTTGATTTTGTCTATATCTTGACATTGGGGCCTAGTCATGCCGTTTAGGAAGGCACAAGACAGCCGGATATGCATGCGGAAATTGCATGAAATCATATTTTAAAAACTACGTTTGGCTATATAAATGAAAATCTTTCTTCAAGGAAGTCATCGTCAATTAACATAGACAATTCTCAAAAAAAAAATTGGCCAGAAGTTTTTAAAATTTGACCACACCTTTCCGTTACATCTTGAATATTATGTGTAGTGTATTGTCCATACATTTTTGTATACTTAAGTCTTTCGAAATTTTTCAGGATACTTTCTCCTATCAACTTACTCAAGCTTACTTTAATACAATTTCAGGATGACTCGTCTGAAAGACATCTTGCGAACTAAGCTCTGGACGGAGAGTAGTGCTGATCTGTACGCAACCTTCCTGGCGTCTGCCATAGATTTGGGTGCAAGGCTGCCTTTAAAACCCAGTGATGGAGAAGGGTACGTATTTAAGCCGTCATTGTTTTGATTTGACAATTAGTAGGTTCGAGGTGGAGTAGGAAAAGAAAATGTGAAAGAATTTGGAAGAGGCCTTCGCCCGGCAATGGAACATTCTGCAAAAAAACATCATCATCTGCCTAGCCTTTTTCCAACTATGTTGGGGTCGGCTTCCAGTCTAACCGAATTTAGCTGCAAAAAAACATACTGAGGAGTAATTTATTATAATTATAGTTATTGCTTCTTAGTGCTGTTATTTTTGTTGTTGGCACAAGCTAAATCTAAAGAACTGAAGAAGTATGGCTTAAGGAACTGAACACTGGAGTAGGTATATCTGCGTTCAGCAAATGCTAGAAGAGGGTCAGACAATGGTGGTTTTATGACTATTGGGCCAGTTTTTAGGGTTCCAAAGTCAACAAGGAACCTTTATAATTTTGCTATGTCCGTCTGGCCGTCCGTCCTTCCGTCCTTCCGTTCGCAGCTTAGCTCAGATACTCTTAGTACTAGAAAGCTAAAATTTGGCATGGATATATATATTAATAACGCCGACAAAGTGGTACATTTTTTGGTTGATTATTTGTACACGTCAAGTGGGGATGTGTTTTTTTTCGTTTTTTTCATGGTGCCCCACAAAAAAAAAATGGTTTTCACAGTCCCGTAATATTTTTGAATGGCCTAACCAGCAATACCCCATATCGCTGGTTAGGCCATTCAAAAATATTATGGGTCTGTGAAAACCATTTTTCGATTCAGGGATCCGTCCGTATCACCTCTGCCAGCTCAATGGTTGCTTTTGCATATGTGAAAAAATTCACTGTAGTAGTACATATCATCATCATCATCATTTCAGCCGAAAGACGTCCACTGCTGGACATAGGCCTCCCCCAGGCGTCGCCACATTGACCGATCTCGTGCGTCTCGCATCCAGCGCCTTCCCGCAACCTTAACCAGGTCATCGGTCCACCTGGTGGGAGGCCTTCCAACGTATCGTCTTCCGGTTCGCGGTCGCCATTCCAGAACTTTTTGGCGCCATCGGCCATCCGTGCAATGTGCAATGTACCCTGCCCACTGCCACTTAAGTTTGGCAATTCTTCGGGCTATGTCGGTAACTTTGGTTCTCCTGCGAATATCATCATTTCTGACGTGATCACGCAAGGAAATTTCGAGCATAGCCCTCTCCATTGTCCTTTGGGTGACTTTAAGCATTCTGTTAAGGCCCATTGTGAGCGAACACGTCTCGGTCCCATAGGTGATGAATGAGGAATGTTATCTATTTATTTTTGTGAATGTAGCTGTTTATTAGGAGCCCTCTGAGCACGAGTCAGACTCGCACTTGGTCGGTTTCCCTACTTCCCTATAGCATCAGTAGTGGTAAAATAGGCAAAATCATTACATCGTCAGTTCTGGAAGTGACGACCGCGAACCGGAAGACGCTGCCTTGGTAGTCCTTCCACCAGTAGGACCGATGACCTGGTGAGGGTTGCGAGAGTCCGCTGGATGTGAGACGCACGGGACCGGTCAATGTGGCGACACTTTGGGAAGGCCTATGTTCAGCAATGGACGTCTTTCGGCTGAAAAATTATGATGATGATCACATCCTCAGCCATGTCATGCCCAAATTCGGTTCTGCTTTTGTGGCCTCTCGCTCGTTTACTTTTGTTTGTCTAATACTTTATTTTTGTCTGTATTTTCTTTTGTAAATATCCTTGCCTCTTACCAGATTGGTAGTCCGCCTCGGCAGTACGATGCCATTCTCCTTGGAGCTGAAGAGGCTGCGCGAAGAAGTGCGCCCTCTGTCTCGTCTGCCGAGTTGTCCACGCGAGTACAAGAGGACTACTGTCGAGAGACTCTTCAGGGATGCTGGGTTGACACTGGACTGGTGTAGCTTTGAGCTGGTAAGTTCTGAGACCTTGTATGTTAATATCAGGGAGTTAATGATAGCGGGATAGTTGAAAGTGGAGATCTTAAGTACCGATGGGACAAAGTCAGTAAGGCTCGGCTCAAACGGGCCACCGACCACAGCTACCGGTAGCTATCGCGCGCTACCGCCTACTTTTGTAACAGTGACAGAAGTGTGCGAGAGCCATCGGTGTTTGGAAGCTGCCACGTTTCTATTGCTGTATAGATCAGAATGTGACTCCCAAATAGCAGGAGGTAATTAGATTTCCGATATGAAAGTATCGATATCCATTGAGGCATCGTCGTGCTCCATGGTGGCGAGTGCGATGCGTATGGGTCGGGGGTAATATTAATGCTAATTTTTAACCGTGGTGCTAGGCAATTGGGCTTATCCCAGCTGAAAACGACCCTTGGTGCCTATTGGCCTTGTTTGTCTGTCTCCTGCTTGGTATGGAGGGCAGTGGGAATTTGTATTTTTCCTACTCCTCCGTTATTATTTTCTGTTTAATTTCGTTGCGGGATCTAAGACAGTTAAATTCATTCTCCGAAACTTCGCCGAGATTCATTGCCTCGGCGCTTTTTTGGTGGTCGCCACTGTTGATTCTGGCTTTCAGGAGTTACAGTGGTTTGGGAATAGTGCAGTGGGATTGTCCCAAAAAATATGCTCGGGGGTGGAGCACCGCGACAGTGGCGGGTGTCGCGGAGGTGATCACAAATGGCGAGTCATGGATACTGCTGCAGGGAGTGGCTGCCACAGTCTATACGTGTGCGGTGCGTCTATACACAATATGTGGACCAGTGGCCAGCAACAGCGACTTGCTTGACACACTTAGTTAGTTCGCTGTTGCTGCAGGCCACCGGTGGCAGTAGTCGGCGGCCCGTTTGCGCCGGCCCAAAGTGATGATGTTTGTCAGCCTTTTAACATGTTGGGGAAAATACTGCGTTTGATCTTCACAACTTATTGACTGGGCGACATGATACAACTTGGTAAAACTGGTGGAACTTTGAATTTTGTATAGTATTGCATGTTTCCATACTTATTGTCTCCCACTTGGATAGATGAGGATGCATGACTTCGTGATTATTATAATTTCTTGATTCTCGGCAACAGTTTTTGGAGAGTCCTATGGCCAGCACTGAGAAGCTGTAGGAGATGGTGAAGATGTTCCTTAGTAGATTAGTAACACTGTTCTACTTAAACCTCAGTACAACACCATCTACAAAGAGCGGTCGACCCAGCACCTGGAGTATCTGACCGAGGTGCCCAACACCAGCAAGTCTGCGAAGTCCTTCAAGGCGTTAGACACCAGGGATGCTTGGACTGCTCCTAACAAGGTATGTGGATGATCATTTGTGTAGTGTTCGCAAGCGTGGGGTCCTAGGTTAAATTTCCAGGTCGGGCAAAAAGTGTTATTGGGTTTTCCATTAGAAATTTCTCAGCAGCGGTGTGGAATTTGGAAGCCTAGGAATTATTCAGTAGGAGTTTGGAAGTTGGTGGTGTGACACCCTCGTGCCTCGGAAAGCACTTAAAGACTTTTACAATGCATGTCCTCGAAAAGAGCGGTTTTCCAAGCAGCCAAACTGTGCGGAAAGTGTCACTTTTTTCACTAGTGCTTTTTACTTTCCTGTATTTTTTTTAATTTTTAACTTCAACGTCAGTCCGACGCAAAGAGTTTTTATTATTTGAGAAAAGTTTAAAAAAATAGTTATGTACAGATTATCATTCATATGAAAGGTAAAATAAAACTAATACTTTATTTTAGGCGTTTTAAATTATTCTAGATTAAGATTTTGATCAATAAATTAATTTTAAATATTAATTAAATATGTTTGGCAGAACGTATATTTTGCTCGTGCCTTATTGCGTTACGATGTGACAGCTATTCGCACATGCGCAGTAGATATGCCCGAGGAACTATTAGTTAATCTGTGGATATGCTGGACACGCTTGAATAAGCCCGCCATTTTAGTAATTTCATTTTATTATTTTTATTATTGCCTCGCACAATGCATAGTAAAATATTGTATGATACACGTACGTAAGATGATTTCCGACTCGTGTCGATTTATCCACTCATCGGGAATCACCTACCTTCCGCACTTGTAGCATAAATAACTATTATAGCATTATTTTTTTAGAGAAAAAGTGTTATGATAAGATTCTATTTTTAAATTTCGGTATTGTGTTATGAAGTTTTTAATTCGAATTTTACGATATGAGAGTAGACCTTTGAGAGGAAAATGACAACGCTGTTAGCGTAGCTGAATTCTGGTCAAAATATATTGAACTAGCTGTTCGCAGCTTCGCTCGCCTCAATCAAGTGTGGTTGTCGACAAACAGGGTCAGAAATATCCAATGTCGCAGTCTATGTGATGGCAACTCCTCTTCAACGAGATGCGACCTTTGGCGAGAGAAACTCAAGCCTCCTGAAAATTTCATCGGGCCGTCGGAGAGTCTCCCGCCTGGGCACACTCTGCCGTGGTCGACCTGGAAAACCCTAAATAGACTCCGCACTCAGGTTGGCCGCAGCAAAGACAACCTCCACAGGTGGGGGTTCTCTGATGGCACTAGTCTTCAGTGCTTGTGCAGCATATCTCCGCAGACCATGGCCCACCTTAAGGAGTGCGCAGCATGCCCTGTCACCTGTACTTGCGAAGACCTTATGACTGCGTCACCGAATGGTGTTGCCGTGGCTGAATTCTGGGCCAACCACAACATTAAAATTTTTATATTTGCCATCGACACGCTAAGAAGAAGAGTTTAAGTTTTAATTGAAATCGGCCCCTTGACTCCTGTGATTGTTTTTTGCTATTCTTCATAGTGATGATTTGGCCATCCACGCCCACTTGGAAAACTCAGCCTGTATATGTACAGGAAGCATTAACGTAAAAACTTATTTAATTGAAAACGTTGGTCAATACAGGTAAAGGTTACAAAAGGAAACAGACTACAGAGTCAAAGGTTCTGCGTTACTGCGAATTGAAGATACCACTCTATCATATTTTTTATCTTTTGTTAATTGATGAGTTATATTTTTCCCTTATTGTGTAATACGAAGCCTCATCGCATTACATAATCTTAATAAATATGCAGATCTCAATCATTTGTTATCAAAAACATGCCTGCAAAGTTTCAACCAAATCGGAAGCCGCAATTAAAAGTTTCATACAAAGATCAGCTTTTTCTATTTCATCATCATCATCATATCAGCTGAAAGACGTCCACTGCTGGACAAAGGCCATCCCCAAGCGTCGCCACATTGACCCATTTCCCATTTAACCCCTTAAAATTCGAATTTGCATATAACGTTTACTATCTTTGCTTTACAACTTGCTAAAATTCAACTTCATGAAGAAAGTTTGTACATCTTATCTTTACAACCCCTAACCCCTTTTAGGGGTAATTAAAACAAACAATACACTTTAATTATTTGTTACGTAAGTATTGCCGCAAAGTTTGAAGCGAATCGATTCCCATAGTGAGAAATTTCTTACAAAACTAACCCCTTCCATTTCTACCCCATTGAATTTTATGCACAAAGAAGTAGTTTTCAGGGTGTCAAACTATCTCCATACCAAATTTCATCTATATCGGTTCTTAATAAGGAGTTGCATGATAAGAAGTTACATACAAAATTAATCCTCCCCTCTTTTCTACCCCTTCGTGTTTTATGAAAAAAAAGTAGCCTATGTCCTTTCCCGGGTCTCAAACTATCTCCATACCAACTTTCATCTAAATCGGTTTAGCGGTTAAAGTTACCCACCCCTCATTTCTCCCCCTTCGTGTTTTATAAAAAAAAGTATATTTATCTATGTCCTTTCCCGGGTCTCAAACTATCTCCATACCTTAAATTTCATTTAATCGGTTTAGCGGTTTAAGCGTGAAAAGGTAACAGAAAGAAACACAGACAGACAGAGTTACTTTCGCATTTATAATATTAGTATGGATTTTGGTATCATTGGTACGAGGAAGAAGAAGAAAGAATCTCTTTTATACAGTCCATATTCATGAGCGTGTTGTCTCTCTTTCTAGGACTCTCTCCCGTCTCGCAGTTACGGCAAGCTTCTCACCGCGGCGGTCCTGGTCCCTCTAACTCTGATGCTGTTGTGTATCACCGCCCTTACCGCCGCAGTATGTGCGCTGCATGCTACTGTGTAAGTATATCTTTGACGTGTTTTTTATTGACGTTATTTTTATTTCAAGGAGATTGCCCAAACACAGGTCCTTTATGAGGTATTATGGTTGCCTGATTTAAATATTATCCTAATAATCTGATTATTTTGTGTTCCTAATATTTTTATACTGTGATTTTTAAACTGACAGCTGCCAAAGACGTCTTGTTTTAAATGTTGCTAGCGCGGAGCATAGTGTAGTAGGTAGAGTGCTCGCACGATAAGTCTGCGCGCGACGGGTGGCGTGCTTAATGTTGCCAGCATAACTGATATTTTTTCCTACATTTAATCAATAGTCATTTTCTCTCGAAACTTAAAAGTAATTTAAGTTAAGCATAATTAATTATTAGGTTTTTCTACTTGCATAGAATATGATGAAAGAAGCTTCATGAAATTATTGTAAATCTTTTATTGAATACTTAGTAGTACCTACTGTTTAAATTTGGTCTAACAATGGCCCTGCAGTGGCTGCGTGTACCTTCAATTTCAATTCTTTTTAAAAAATTTCTTTAACAATTTTTGAAGAAGCTGCTGCCACATAAACCTCTTGAGTTATTCGGGTGACGGTGCGTTCAGAAACGCCTAAAACAAAATAACGATGATGCATTAAATTACATGATGCCGGTCCTGTCCCGCCAGTATATTTATGTACCACCCAAAAACCAATACTGTCGGGCACCGGTAGTACGAAAATTTAGGGAAATTTTAGTATTGTGGTATCCCTAAAAGTTACCTGTCAAATAAGGAACGCGGGTTCTATCATTGTAAAACGGTACCTTAGGCCCGTTATTGTCTTGTGCACTTAAAGAAAACATCCCTGCCATAACTTTAAATTACTTTTAGCATAATGATGGCGATTATTTACTGCGGAAACGAATAAAAACACGGAATACAACACACTCTCTTGACACCTGACATAAATGACAAACGATTAGTTCCGATTTTGGCCGCGCGCAGACTTAACTTGCGCGCACTCTAAGGCTCAATCATAAGTCATTCATCGAATCTATGTGACATGACACCCCAACCTAAGGCACATTTGAATTGAATACCGGTCAGTTTACAAGATGAAGAAAGTTGTGCGTTCCAAAGCGTTAGATCTGTATGGAGAAGTTCTTCTCCATACAGATCTAACGCTTTGGAACGCACAACTTTCTTACGTAACACCATGGACACAAATATATCAATAAATAGTTACAAACTGCAATATTCATGATGGAATATAAATGCATGAATTTATGTAATGCGGTAAAGAGATTGGCCGGAGAAGGCTAAATTCAAAGAATCTTGGAAGGCTATGGGGAAAAAATTTGCCCAGCTGTGGGAAAATATAGGTTAAATAAAAAATGAAAATAAATGTATATAATTCAATGATTTACAGCGTCGTTCAGCAGTCATACAGGATGGCTACCAAATTATAATGACGATCTGAAAACCATTTGCAGTGGCTACCATTCTGCACATTTTTTTTCAACTACCTTCCTTTACATTATAATTTTAGGATTTATTTTTTATTTTTATTTTATTTCTTGTTTTGTTATTATTTCAGACGAGACCCGGAATCGAATTATTTTATGGATCATATATTCGACATATTTTTCGAGTATAGAAAACCTAATAGGTTCGACTTTTTTTATTATTTGACTTGACTAACATGCCTATGAAAAAATAAACTAATCTATTAAAATAACTCTAACCGTACCAAAAACTAATAAAAAAAAACTAACGATATTGGGCCTTATAAATAAAATTATACATATATTTTTTTTAAACAAACTTTTGTCGTATTCTTCTCAGCAAACCCTTTCATTTGATACCCATATGATGGCAGTGCACAAAAAATAACTGGTCCACCATTGGGCCCGTCCGACATATTGGATTTAGAATGACGTCACTTTGCTAACCATGCATTGTTATCCAAACTAAACGTGTAAGCAAAATTTCATTTTAATCGGTGGAGGATATCTGCTTTAAAATTCAGTTGCAAGATTTGACCCGAACACAAATAAATCTACTAATCAGTTGCTAAACAGCTCAGAGATAAAAAAAGTTTTTTTTATGCTTACCTCACTGATTTAAATTTATTTTAAAACTATGCCAAACATTTCAGGGCTCACAAATCAAAGGTGGAAATGTGTCGTTACGGCACTGGCAACACTGAACAAACTCAAGTTGCTGACAACACCAGCATCAAGAGTGTTGGAGTCAGGTTAGTACCATGCTTATTATAAGGTTGCAGTACTAAATAGATAGAGGAATCTTGATGAATCTATGATGATACAGTATTATTTTTCTTCTCTTGTAAATTTGACTTAAATTTTTGCCGAACAGTATATAGGAACTGAGTTCATTAAGTGGGCGTGGATGGCCAAATCCGAAACTCCTGAGCGAATACACTGAAAGACTCCTTTCAGTGTATTCGCTCAGGAGTTTTTTTCACGAGCCCCATTTTGATGAAAACTGAAAGTACCTCATTGGAATTAAAAAAATAATAATATTCCCAAGAGCAGTGGTGGCCCAGTGGTATCGGCCGCGACTTACATGTTGTAGGTCGTGAGTTCGAGCCCAGGCAGGCGCTTTACTTTGTGTAAATTACTTCTTCACCACAGTTCTAAAAACGGTGAAGGTAAACTTTGTGAGGAAACCAGCATGTTCTAAATGATAAATGATAATGATAAATGATAAATGATTTTATTTCTGTAAGTTGGTTTGTACAAACACTTTTACATGTCGATCATATTTTTTAAAACTAGATGAGGTCGGCGTTTCCTATCTGACTACTCTGAGAAGAAAGGCCGAAACAAACTCAGAGGTCACAGTCTCTTTTGAAGTCTTGACAAAAACTTGGTTATATCATGTGAAGACCATGTAGACATATGTCTGAAATGGTCTTTTGAGGAAAGAACCAGCCAGATTGAGTGGACCTGTCCAGTCAGTGCACGCATTTGTCAATAACCGAGCAGCTCAACTCAGAATTTACGGAGCTCAACGATTCGACGAACAATACCAAAGAAAGGACATTCGGGTAGGCCGCATAAACTACTCAAACTGCCAGACCATGAGTAAAAACTAACTAAGTTATAATAAAAAACAAAAATCCACATAGTCTTCACATTCACAATAATAAAAATAAAATAATATAATACTTTAAAAAGTAAATATTCTTGTCATTGCAAGAAAACAAAAAAAATAAATATCAAAATTAAAAACAAAAACAAAATTCACGGTGCAAAATATAAAAAATCAAAATTAATTGGAGCAGCTCAATCCCAAGCCTTTTTGTCCTCAACGTAATCTTTAATAGTATAAAACGCTTTCTGACACAACTTACGTTTAATGAATGATTTGAATTTATTAAGACTTAGATCTTGTACGTGGCTTGGAAGCTTATTATAAAAGCGTACACATTGACATCTAAACGAGCCACCTATTTTCTTGAGCCCTAGAACCAAAACTTCGAAGACAAGTGACATTCACCAACAGTGTCCCAGCAGTGGGAACATTAATAGGCTGATGATGATGTGATAAAATGAATATGCCTCGCCAAAAAAAAAGACGTTGTATTATTACACTATCCGATAGCGTCGCTTATAATATTAAGGCGGTACCCCGAGCAAAACGCCGCGCAAGCCGTTTTTTGTGCTGTTTTTAGGAGCTATCTACTCGTTATTTAAAAAGAAATATGAAATAATAAAAATGCATTAAATTTCTACATAATATTGATTCTAAAATGGTAGATTTAGTTTTTTTTTAAATGTTGTATATATTTCACTAATCTCCTTCCAAAAAAACATAAAAATGAGAAATAATTATTGATATTATGCATCTCCTCGTAAAGTGTTCATTAATTATTTTTTATACTAACACTAATGGATAGACAATTTAATAACGAACATTTTTGTAGAAATATTTTTTTCAAAAGACCAAAATTCGATTTTATAAAGATTTTATTCTAAAATATGGGCGTACTCACCACTGTAATTCATGCGCCACCAGTGCCGCTAGACCAATAGGAATGCTCATATCTCATGCCGAATTTTTGGTCAGGGTACCGTCTTAAGGATAAAATTCTGGGAAGTAATGTCATATGGCAAACTTGAGGCCGAATACCTCATTTCGAAATACTTTTGTTTGTAGGAAATCTACGAAGACTTGCAAACTTTTTATCATGCAGACGATGACATGAAAAAAAATTGGAAAATATTCTAAGCTGAATCAAAATTATTGTACTGAATGTAAGACAATGCTTGAGTTGTCGAATCTGGATATTTGATGAAAATGATGGGCATTATTTCATCACTTACGCTTTTATAGAGACATAGGTACTTAACGTAGGAATAATAAGTATTTTGTTAAAAATGAGCCCTTTCCTTAAGTTTTCCATATGTCATTACTTTCCAGAATTTGATCCTTATTAGCAACATTATCGAATGGTTTAATAATACTCGTACAGCAAGTTTATTTTTCATCATCAACGGGTTCGATGTCTGCCTTGGAATAATAGTTTTTTTTCAAAATTACAATAATGTCGTTTTAGTTTTCATCAAAATCAAAATTGGGCGGTTCGATAATTATGGTCAATGTATTAGTCCAAGATCGAGCGAAGCGAGCTCGGGAGCTTAGGGCACCCCGACACGAATAGGCTAGGTACGAAGGGGACGACGGAAGCTGATCACTTGGTCCATAAAATATATGGCAAGGTCATATTCATGTTCTGTGAAGGGGCTTATGGGTATATTTACTATTGCTAAAAGGTATGGTCTACCTTTTTACCCGACTGCCGAAGGAGGGTAATGTGTTTATCAGTCTATGTATGTTTGTTCCAATATGGCGTTCCAGAGACCAAACGCGTTGACCGATTTTGATGATTCGTACGTCAATCGATTCGTCTTAACCCTGCGAGTGTCACTGGCTACATTAAAATTTGATAATAGAAAAATGGCGGCTTCGGGTGCCATATCGTGGGAGCCCAAATTTTTTTTCTTCCAAATCCTTCATGGGGGTATCAAAATAAAAGGTTTTAAGAGGTGATTTCAAAAATATATAATACTTGTATGTTTAAATGTATCTTATTCGAAAAAAAACTAAGTTATAAAAAAAAAATAGTTATAAATAAACAAGTTAAATAAAAAATTCAATAAACCCAGGTGGAGGATACACCAGATTTTGGTCAGCCAGCCCGCGAATATGTATCCTCTGCCTGCACAGCATAATTTTCTCCTTGTTTACATCTTTTTAGTTCGCTTTTGAAGCAGTCGGGTTTTTTGATTTAACTTTTTTATATCACTTACCTACTTCAAACAACAACAGAGAGACAAAGTATTATCACTATTGAAGTGAAAAAATATCAAGACGTATTTTTTTTCCAAATATTTCACCAATACCATTTATCTTCCAGCCCCAACAACAGCCTAGCGCGTCCCTACAGCCCCAAATCGACGAGCAACCTCGCGAGCAACTACAACCGCCCGCAACCACCCCCCTACATGGGTTCAGCAACCAACTCCCTACACCATCGCAAGTCCTCCGACAAGACCCCTTCCACCAGCGGCCACACTCCCGAACATCGCACGCAACTCCTTGAAGAATCCCTCAAACTCTTGAACGAAGCCAAAATCAGCAGCGAATTCGACAAAAAGGAACCTATTATTGACTTAAACGATGGTACAGAAGATTATGTCCCGATCAAACCGGACGGTACTGGTTACAAGCCGGATTCAACTGGTTATATCCCGATAAAACCAGATGGAACCGGTTATGTGTCTATGAAGGATTTGGACGATATTGATGTCCCCGATTTGGCTAAGTTTGGCATCGCGGGCGCTATCTGACATGAGGTTACGGCGGTCGGTGAACCGCCGGTTAAAACTTGGTTTTGTTAGATTTTGAATTGTATTTTTTTCGTTTTTGTCTTGTGAAAAGATTTGGAGTAAAGGCTACCATACATTGACATGATTAGTTTTATCTGTGTGTGTGGTTAAGGGTGTAACTACACCATCCGATCCTGGGTCGATGACAATGGTCGACGTTGATCGATTGGTCTGGTTGCTTCTAAAAAGGAACTGTCGATCAACCTCGACTGATCCATTCTATCATTGATCGATGACGGTAACACCCTAAAGGTTCAAATAGGTTGCCGTCGATCGTTCACATCGATCAGATCAGATCGTGTTAATGTGTTGTCCATCGATTAAGTTTGGAGTCGATCAATATCGACTACTCGCTCGATCGCAATCTAGGTGGACTTGCAAATTCCTTACCAGGTCAAAACGGAAATAAAATTTCTTAAAAAAAAATGTACACAAGAACTATTTTTTAACTAATCTTGAACAGTTTGGGAGAGCAGTGGTGGCCCAGTGGTATTAGCCGCTACTAACAAGTTGTAGGTCGTGGGTTTGAACCCAGGCAGGCGCTTTACTTTGTGTAAATTATTTCATCACCACTGCTCTCAAAACCTCAAAGCCTCACCTAGACTCCCATTTGGTCCGTTGTGCGTGCAGTCCTCCTCTCTGTGAGAGGGAATGGGAGGTAATCCACCACGCGAGCCCGGTGCGGGTTGATGGAAGTCACATGTCTTCGAATTCTTGTTTCTAGGACATGCCGGTTTACTCACGAGGTTTTCCTTCACCGTTTTGAGAGCAGTGGTGATGGAATAATTTGTACAAAGTAAAGCGCCTGCCTGGGTTTAAACCCACGATTTCACATCTTGTAAGTTGTAGGTCGTGGATTCGAAGCCGGGTAGGCTGTAAATAGGGATGATGACTAAAAAAATATGTTTATTCCGTCGGTTAAATTTCCGCAAAATATTGGACACGTGTTTTTTCGTTGGTCACGTTAACAAAATATGATGACTATACAGTGCATTAAAATATCGCATGCCTTGGTACACTTTTTACATAGAAGTTACGTCACAAGCCCCCACTCCCGAACTTTGATGCGCTTTATCTTGGTGATTTTTTATTGATTTGAAAAAGCCATGTCCAATATTTTTTGATAATTTAACCGGCGGTTAACCGAAGTAAGCTGTATACATACCTTATTTGTTTATGTTGTCAGTTATCCTGATTCGGCGACCGCAGTCAACTATTTATTAATTCACAATGAGTGCCGCGTTTCAACAAGTCAGCTCAGCAGCAGCAGTTATTTGGCGGCAGACCGTGTTCGGTCACCGAAAACGGTCTGCCGCCAAATAACCAAAAACCTGATAACAATAGTCGGTGACCGAATACGGGCTGTGGTCGAATACGGCTAACCGATATCCCGTTTACACTAGTCGGTGACCGAATACGGGCTGTGGTCGAATACGGCTAACCGATATCCCGTTTACACTAGTCGGTGACAGAATACGGGCTGTGCACGTAAACGGCTAACCGAAAACCCGTTCACACCAGTCGCTGACCGAATACGGGCTGAGGTCGAATACGTCTAACCGAAACCCTGTTTACACTTGTCGGTCACCGAATACGGGCTGAGGTCGAATACGGCTAACCGAAAACCAGTTTACACTAGTCGGTCACCGAATACGGGCTGTGGTCGTATACGGCTAACCGAAACCCTGTTTACACTACTCGGTCACCGAACACGGGCTGAGGTCGAATACGGCTAACCGAAACCCTGTTTACACTAGTCGGTCACCGAATACGGGCTGAGGTCGAATACGGCTAACCGAAACCCTGTTTACACTAGTCGGTCACCGAATACGGGCTGAGGTCGAATACGGCTAACCGAAAACCAGTTTACTCTAGTCGGGGACCGAATACGGGCTGCAACCGAATCGGTCAATACGACCTAATGTAAATGAGCCATTACGGTCAACACCAGTCGATTGAGCGATGGCATGAGTCAACGTTGAACGACGTTGATCGACGTGGTAGCTTTGGCTTTGGTAAGAACTGTCGATCGACGTCGACTGATCTAATTCTATCATCGATCGATGATCGATCGATTAGTGTGGTAATGCCCTTGGGTATCCCTATCTTAGTCGCTCTACTGTCAAAGTACAGTGAAAGACAGATACGGGAACTTATTAATATCTAAGCCAAGCTTAGTAATGTTTATTTATCTCGTCATAAAACATTTACTGTAGTTTTCACTAATACAAAGCGGCATCTAAATGAAAGCGTATTGCATTTCCAACTCTCAGTACAAAGCCGAACGTTGAAAATCGCAAGTATGCGCTTTCGTTTAGGTAATGACTAGTGTTGATGAAATCGATCGTGAATGTCTTACGTTTAATTATTTAGTAAATAAATATAATTAATTATATAAATAAATATAATTAATTATAAAAGTGAATATAATTGAATATATACTTAAATAAATATAATTAATATAAATAAATACTTATAATTAATAATAAAAAAAACATGTTTATTTTCTACCACAAAAATAACACTTTTGAACTAAAAACAGGAAAATAATAACTAAGATATGCCACATAGTCATTTGTGAGACACTGGTGCCTGAACTGTATAATTAATTATATTTATAATTTCTTTCATTTAATGAGTAAGAGATTGTCAAATATAGCTCTAAAAATAGACGTAAAGAACGAAGACATAAAGGAATAAAAAAGAAGGTGTTTAGTAGTTTTTAAGGTGAAAAACATACGATTGAGGTCTATCGCCATGATTAGTTTTTAAGGCAACATGGGAACAATAAGATGTGAATATTATGTATCCCGTAAATGTTGCAAGCGTGGGCGGCGCATTGGTAATAGGTAGAAAATAAGTAAAAAAGATAAAATAGTATATAAAAATAATTGTTTCCTAAGTAAAAATATCCATTTTTAGGTTAACGAACATAAGTAAAATGGGAGGCCCACGTAAAACGAAACCTGACTTGTGATCGACTTACTGTACTTTGAATCGATTTTTATCGATATCTTATAAATTACGAGGTATGTCCAGAATGTAAGTGTAGGTACTAGATTTCAATAGAATAAAAAAAAAAAAACGATTACCAAAAAATAAACTTGGTTACCATTACGTCAGCTGAAGGATGTCCACTGCTGGACATAGAACTGCCCCAAGTGTCGCCACCCCGTTCGGTCCTGTGTGTCTCGCATCCTGCGGATTCCCGCAGCTTTGACAAGGGTACCCCTTCCAACGCTGTGTCAGTACATATGTGAACTATTTTCTACGTAATCGCCATCGCCTCGCGCGCCTCGTACGTAGTGAGACGAGGGATCAAATCAAAAGGATTTTAACCTTGGTCAAAGAAATCTCCCGCTAACTCTTTTGCCTACTTGTTCACTTCCCCTTTCACTTCCTCGATAGTTGTTTTTTTTCAACCCATGTGTTTCTTCAGGAAAGAGAACAGTTGATAATCAGTCATGGGAATAAGTGGGGTGGTTCAAAATTCTTTATACCACCACTGCTAAAACCCAACAGGCTCACTCCGCTGAGGAGAAAGGAAACTTGTTTGCCTCTCTTTTTGCGGAATCTTTGCGTCTGAATCCTAGTGGTACGCGCCTCCATCCTCGCATCCATCAAAAGGACATACGTAGGGTACTGCGCAACCTCGACGTGAATAAGGCTAGCGGCCCCGACGGTATACTTGCAATTGTTCTTAGAACCTGTGCGCTTGAATTGTCTCCGGTCTTGACACACCTGTTTCGCTTTTCGTATGAGACTGGCAAAGTGCCGAATGCTTGAAAGCAAGCCAACGTACAGCCCGTGCCCAAGAAGGGCAGCCGAGCTGACTACAGATCCATCTCTGTAACGTCAAACGTAACGGCACTGGTCGAGTCAAAGCTCCATAGCCTTGAACATCATCGCCAGGTTGCCAGCTTGTCGGTTTTTTATCGGTTGCATTTCAGGGAATTCGCGATGGAATTGCATATTCTAATTCTGCCTAGCCCATTTTATCATCGGACTACAAGACGTACGGCGATGCGCCATCGGTAAATGGTGGACATCCCACCCATACGCACTAAACGTTTTGGAAATACTTTATTATGCGTACAGCTAAAGAGTGGAATTCCCTGCCGAAGTCTGTGTTTTCCGATAGCTACAACCACGGCGTCTTTAAGTCAAGAGTGAACAGGTTACTTCTAGACAAGCGTGTTACACCGTCGACCACATCATCGCTTACCATCAGGTAAGATAGTGGTCAAGCGCGAGTCTAACTAAAAATAAAAATAAAACCCATCTGAACGACCCCAAAAGTTGCTTTGTTGCGTTCGCCGTGAGTCGTGCAGAACTGCAGGCAGAACAATGCGAAAGTTAGGATGGAAAGATGAATGGATGTTTATTTGTTACTCAAACATGGCTGAACGGATCTCGATGAAATTTGGCAAAGAGTTATGTTATAGACTGGAATAGCACGCAGGCTACTTTGCATCCCGGTATAATGTTCCCTTGAGATAAGAAAACACTTTTCACGCAGGCGAAGCCGCTGGCAAACGGCTGGCTGGTATTACAAATTATATACGTTTCGAATTGATAACCTTGCTTTTTTTGAAATCGTTTAACAATAATATTACACTTAATTTCTGAACAAGCTTCGTAAGTAGTAAGATATCGATAAAATATCGATTCAATCGCTGTGTACATTTTATATGAACTCGTTCACACACGTCCGTGAACGAGCCAGTGACGAATTTTCAATGCCAGCCCTGTCACGTCCCGTGCACGGCCCTGATATGTGTGGATAGACCTTAACTCGATCAAAAGTCAGTTAGGTACGTTAACGTAAATTAATTAATTTTAAGGTAGTTTTTAATGTGGAAAACAAATATTGAGGTCTTTATTGCCGTGATTAGTTTTTAACGTAACATGGGTACATTAAGATATAAATACTAAGTAACCCTTATATGTTACAAACGGAGACGACGCGTAACATCAGTAATAGAACAAACTAAGTAAAAAATATAAAGTAGTTTATCAATATAATTATTTTATAAGTAAGAATATATTTAAGTTGTACCGTTAAGCACAATAAATTGTGCTTAATTTTTTAGGTTAACTCAACGTAAAATAGATATACTACGAAGCTATAAAATAATGTAATTCAATAAGGAGGGTAGAACCAGAAATTAAACCGAATAATATATTTAAGTTGTAATATATCGAATTCAAGTTCAGGAAGTAGATTTTATGAAGGTGTTAGCTAGTTTTTAAAGTAAAAAAACAAATATTGACGTACTTATTGGCGTGATTAGTTTTAAACGTAACATGGGTACAATAAGTTGTAAATATTGTGTAACCCTTGTATGTTACAAGCGGAGGCGACGCATAACATCGGTAATGGAAAATAAATAAGTAAAAAATATAAAATAGTATAATATAAATAAAATAAAAATCATAAGTATGAATATAATTTAATTTGTAGCGTTAAGCACAATACAATGTGCTTATTTTTTTAAGGTTAACGGTATTGTTTACAATAAGATTCACACAAACAAACTTTGACAATCACTCGCCTGAAATTTTTTGTAGACACTGACAGAAGACGAGTCGACAACTTCAAACTCTTTTTTAATTTTATGGGAGCGTTCACATTCGTAATTGTCGATTCTAGAGAATGAAAAAAATATGATAGAACTGATTGTTCCTTTGGTTAAAACTTCAGACAATGATCCAAATCTGAACAACACGAAAAATAGTGGTACAAACCGGAAAATGTTGCCATGGTACGGAATCTCTCCGGGAAAAAGATTTAATTCGATCGGATGTGATAACCGCGAACAGGCCAATGGTTTAACGTAGCATAGCTAAAATACATAAGGCTAAGAAGCCTTTAGAAAGAGGGGACTACCAGAAATTAATCCGAATAATATATTTAAGTTAGCGATATCGATAAAATTTCGAATCCAAATTCAGGAAGTTGATCAATAAAAATAATAAAGGTGATACCTATCGCCCTAATTAGTTTTTAAGGTAACATAGTTACTATAAGATGTAAATACTATCTACAGACGTTACAAAAACAAATACTTAAGCGAAGATATGAATAAGTAAAGGAGATCTAGCCACGATGCTGCAAAGTAGTAGTTTGATTAGAAAGGGAAAGCCCGTAAAGTAGTTTTAAATGTAAGCTGTAAATATATCGATATAAATCGAATTGTCGACAGGGAATATTCGCAGAGGCAAACCAGACCTAAACGAGTAGATATTTATTTAATAAGACTCACTGAAAACAGTGAATATTAGCTTAAGTAAAGAAGGTGTTATTATACCTTAACTATCTACATCTGTCGGTGTATTGATCGTCGTTTACCGAAATAAGAGATGTAGAAAAAAAACCGGCCAAGTGCGAGTCAGACTCGCGCACCGAGGGTTCCGTACAAACCTCAGCTTAAAGGTATTACAGACCTGAGTATTTGATATGAATTTAAATTTAATACCTCTACGCGTTCATGCCGAAAGGGGTTATTTTTGAGTGTCGAAAATTGCGGAAATTAGCGGCATAAACGGCTATATCTTTTGATTGCGTTGGCTTAGAAGTTTCATTTTATTTTCATAGCTTTAAGGTACAGTAGACCTGAGTATTTGATAAAAAATTCAGCTTGATACCTCCACGCGTTCCTGAGAAAAAGGGTCTTGACAGAAAGACGGATGGACGGACAACAAAGTGATCCTATAAGGGTTCCGTTTTTTTTCCTTTCCAGGTACGAAACCCCTTAAAAAATTAATACATTCAACAATACAAAAACAAAATAAAAAAACAACAATATAACACAAAAAAACGGGTACATAAATTGTCAAGCGGTGTGTAACTTACCCACAATGCCTGTAAACACTGTTTCACAGACCTACCTCTGAAATATACCAAGTCATGCATCGATCATTGGCTAAGCGACAGGCTAGTTCCAAAATACATGTAGTGACAATACATATACCGACGATGTGTGACGTCACACAAATTCTTCATCGCACAATCAAAGTTCTCTGTGTGATTTGAACATATTCAACAACCAACTTCATGCACGAGCCAGCTCGCGCTATTCAACCAGTCAAGTAGTATATAATAATGAGATCCAGCTGTCCCTTACTTCACCCCCAGCAACGCTCTAAACCGAGGTCAAAGGGTTTCCTTATCGTGGTCGCTTAGGTTTATAAGTTTTGTTTCCCTGGCTGGAGGTTTAGTATCTAATACCTTTTAACGAGCAATTCTTGAAATATATATATCTGAATCTCGGAAACGGCTCCAACAATTTTCATGAAATTTAGTAGTATGCAGGGGGTGTCGGGGGCGATAAATCGATCTAGCTAGGTTTCATTTATAGAAAACGTCGTGTTCTCTATTTTCACCCGGGCAGAGCTCGGTCGCCCAGGTACTTTTAATTAAGGCTGCCACAAGCAAGTCTGGCTAAGCAGTAAACAACCTCATAGTATGAACTGCATAGAACAAAACCATCGGGCAGTTACCCCACAAGACATAACACCCGTCTGGTCGGATGATCCTGCCTTTTTAATGGAGGTTGCGCGTATAATCAACATTTTCTGCATATCTCTTTTATTATTGTGCAAAGTGGACATTTGAATTTTTTTTCCTACTCCTCCGTGATTCTTTTCTGATTAATTTCCTTCCGGGATCCAAGACAGTTAAATTCATTCTCCGGGACTTCGTCGAGCTTCATTGCCTCGGCGCTTTTCTGGTGGTCGCTGTTGTGTGTTGATTTTGGCTTTCAGGAGTTACACTGGATTGGGAATAGTGCGGTGGGATTGTCTCAAAAAAGTACCTCTATTTGTACATGTTACGGCGACACTTTTCAACTGTATAAGCTTTATTTTATTAAGCAACTGTAACAGAAGTTAAATAACATTCTATACCATTCTGTACTGGAAAAAAATATATTATTTTCCTGAAATCGACGATCGATAACTTCTACTCTAAATAATAACTTCTCTTTCAAAGGTTTTTATGTATTCAATAAAATATTTATTTAGGACAAAAAAAATGTATCGATCAAACGTCGATCTTCCGATCGATCTACATGAACGTTCTGTTTACGTTCAATATTTTCATAAAGCAAATATCATCTATTACACCTAGATCGACGTTCATCAAAACATCGATATGAAATCGATAGTGTGAGTGTAATAACACCTTTACAAATAATTTAGTTTGGAATAGTTTAATAATAAGTTAGTTTTTAATTGTATTATCTATTCACTGGTGAAACCGGACAAAATTCTTATTGATACAATAAGTTTGGATAACAAAAATCATAACTGCTTCGTCATTAAAATTACCGAGTATAGTTGCCATCAAAATTTTATATTAAAATAAAAAAGTATAAAAAAAAAATTGATAAAAAGCTAATTATTATAAACCTAATAGAGTAAGTTGTAAAAAAAACGACCTATGGAACACTATTAAAAAGTAAGTATCTTAGTAAAACAATAGACACTGTTTAATACAGTTGAATGAATGACAGAGAATGTGTTGCAATAGTTAAGAAAAAATTAATAAGTACTGTACATATAAAAAAACTAAACACAGGCGATGATGCATACCTACGTACATTTATTAAATTAGGTAAAAAGCGTAATTATTAAAATAAAAATAGGACAGGCTCTTTGATACTCGATTCAGTAAAACAAAAAAAGCCGGCCAAGTGCGAGTCGGACTCGCGCACGAAGGGTTCCGTACTTGGTAAATTGCCGTTTACGATTTATGACGTATCAAAAAAAAACTACTGACTAGATCTCGTTCCAACCAATTTTCGCTGGCAGTTTACATAGTAATGTACATCATATATTTTTTTCAGTTTTATCATTCTCTTATTTTAGAAGTTACAGGGGGGGACGGGGGGGACACACATTTTACCACTTTGGAAGAGTCTCTCGCGCAAACTATTCAGTTTAGAAAAAAATGATATTAGAAACCTCCATATCATTTTTGAAGACCTATCCATAGATACCCCACACGTATGGGTTTGATGAAAAAAAATATTTTTAGTTTTAGTTTCAAGTATACCCCTAAAATTTATTGTTTTATTTTTATTTTTGTGTGAAAATCTTAATGCGGTTCACAGAATACATCTACTTACCAAGTTTCAACAGCATAGTTCTTATAGTTTCGGAAAAAAGTGGTTGTGACATACGGACGGACAGACAGACAGACATACAGACATGACGAATCTATAAGGGTTCCGTTTTTTGCCATTTGGCTACGGAACCCCAAAAATAGGACAGGCTCTTTGGTTCTTGATTCAGTAAAACAAACATGAGAAACTGAACTAGGTAAAATCTAAAATGGTTAAAAAAACAAATTTGAAAAGAATTGAGAAGATAGTAAATTAATACTAGTATCAAACAAATAATACGAATGATCTCTCTCTCATAAAAATATATTCTACCATTAAATATTTTGAGTTCGCCCACTTAAATATGTTTTCTATAGAGACAATTTTAATTAAGTTAAAATATGTTTTCATTGATAAAGGTATTTTTAAACACAAATATATAATCGATTTTCATCAAAGAAGCAAGACATTTTGATTCAGTTAGCTTACATATCCAAAGATAATAAAAATCCAGTTCTTAGTTTAAAATTTAGTTTTTGCTTTATTGAATGGAGTATGGGTTAGTTACACTAGTGACATAACTATTAAAATTTGTAGAAAAAATGTGATAGCGGGACATTAAATCAAACACAAAATAACTTTTTAATTTTTTTCCACAATTATGATGTAAACAATAAAAATTTGGACAGTATTTATTTGAAAAAGGAAAAAATTTCATACTACACGTAAAATGACATTACAACCACTGCCATCTGAAGGCCTAATAAGATATGATTATAATAAAAAAAAAATGAAAACAAGTTAAATATCAATTATAGTTTAGGTATTATAGTCAGTAAGTACCTAACGGTTACAATCCCTAAATTTTTCGGGTATTTGAATAAAAAATATTAGTGAATTTACAGAGTGAAATTAGGTCATGATTAGGTAGGATTAACGCATCGATGGTGATACATTGCGAAAATAGTTAAGGAAAATAAATAAATAAGTAGATTGTATACACCGTGGTATTTTAATGGTCTTTCAAAAGCAGCCGACTACATGTATCCAATGACTACTGAACATTAAAAAACCGGCTAAGTGCGAGTCGGACTCGCGCACGAAGGGTTCCGTACCATTATCGCAAAAAATGGCAAAAAAAACACGTTTGTTGTATGGGAGCCCCCCTTAAATATTTATTTAATTCTATTTTTAGTATTTGTTGTTATAGCGGCAGCAGAAATACATCATCTGTGAAAATTTCAACTGTCTAGCTATGACGGTTCATGAGATACAGCCTGGTGACAGACAGACAGACAGACAGACAGACAGACAGACGGACCGCGGAGTCTCAGTAATAGGGTCCCGTTTTTACCCTTTGGGTACGGAACCCTAAAAACTAGCTTTATATTTATGAACATAAAAATAATTTAAAATTGATAAAATTGTTCATTATTATGACGCATGACGTAGTTTGAAACACCCTATAGCGAGCGCAGTCCGTGCGTTCCAAGGGGCGGCGAAATCTTTATTAGAGTTAATTCACCCAAGCGCCAAAATGTGTTTCTTATTGCAATCTTTATGTTGTCAGTATGTAACAGTTTGTAAAATTAAATAAATTATTAAAAAAATCGCGCCTAGAGGCAGTTTATGTCGGAAACATTGAGTGGACAACCTTCGTAAGACGACGCTACGGTGTGTATGTCATGGACCAAGTGATAAATCAGGGCACTATGTATAATGCCCGGGAATTATGAATCTAGTCAAGTTAAATCGGGCAATGTAATGAATACTGATTCAAAATTCCATATTTATCACATTGTCTGATCATTATGATTATTGCTACGTAACGGTTTGGCAATTCAATAATTATGTTTAAGGCGGTACCCCGAGCAAAATGCCGCGCAAGCCGTTTTTTGTGCTGTTTTTAGGAGCTATCTACTCGTTATTTAAAAAGAAATATCAATTAATAAAAAATACATTAAAATTCTACATAATATTGATTCTAAAATGGTAGATTTCGTTTATTTTTAATGTTGTATATATTTCACAAATCTCCTTCCAAAAAAAACATAAAAATGAGAAATAATTATTGATAGCATGCATCTCCTCGTAAAGTGTTCATTAATAATTTTTTGTACTAACACTAATGGATAGACAATTTAATAACGAACATTTTTGTAGTAAAATTTATTTCAAAAGACCAAAATTCGATTTTATAAATATTTTATTCTAAAATCTGGGCGTATTCACTACTGTAATTCATGCGCCACCAGTGCCGCTAGACCAATAGGAATGCTCATATCGCATGCCGATTTTTTGGTCAGGGTACCGTCTTAATGAGTTATTCCAAGAGCGAGCTCGGGCTCTTAGGGCACCCCGACACGGATAGGTTAGGTTCGAAGGAGATGACGAGAGCTGAAATGAGCGAACTCAGCTCCCTTCAACTCCTTCATGGTAGGTTACTTTCCGCACAGCGGGGCCCCGTCGACTCTAATGTGTGACTGAGTTGCTTAAATAGTAATCGTACTTACATATTAAAACCAATGTCAACATTAAAATAATTCAAAAGACACATCTTTTATTACCCTGGGCATTATTCAGAAAGCTCAGTCAATTAAATTATTTCTTGCCTACTCATATTGGGCATTATGAACAATGCCGTATTAATCACTTGGTCCATAACATATATATAAAAATAAACATCAAGAGTACAAAATCGAACATCCAGATTTGTGAAATTAATCTTAAACCTAGTTTAAATGATTAGTTTTACTATTTTATAAGGTAAACATAAGACTTATTATTACTTAAGACGCTGCCAAGAGTTAAGGTTCCATCACTGTATAACAATGAAGAGATGCGGGTTGTAACAACGCTTGTAATTTGTTGCCAGTGCTGTTGCATTGCATGCCTGCAAAATATAAAACAAACAACTTTTTATTGAAAATTTTGTTGAGTCTTCATCTGCCTAGACTATTCCCAATTGTTGTTGGGGTCGGCTTCCAGTCTAACCGGATTCAGCTGAGTACCAGTGTTTTACATGGACCGGCTGCTTATCTGACCTCCACAACCAAATAACTGGGTAACACGATACCTCTTGGCAAGACTGGTGTCAGATCTCGATAATTTTAAATTAATAATATTTATAATTAAAAATTAATATTATTTCAATGTTAACATAAATTAATAAAAGAATTCTTAGGTTACACTTAAAAAAACAAAAATAAAAAACAAGAAAAAAATAAATAGATAAAATGATAAAACAAGAGGTACCAAAGACATTGCGTTTTTTTTTAGAAAGCGTTTCTGTTTTATGTACCGGATCGACACCCCATGGGCTTTAAACGACCAAAATTTAACGGTGAAGATATTTTGGATTGGAAGTGGTACAAGGCTGGTTTGCCGTTTTTTTGTATTACCTTTTTTTTAAAAATTTATTTTACCACCAATAAATATACTATTCAAGAGAAACATGATATATTTTTAGTTAATAGTTCTTATCAGCGTCTTAAGTATAATACATTTGATTTGATTATTTTCATTTGAAAAATCGTTCTTAAACTTTATTTCTGTAAAACGAATACGACAGTTACACAGGCAAATGTTAGTCATAAATAAGGTTAGAAAGCTGAAGTTTAGTAGGCTAGTATTAAATAGGTTTAAGTAGGGATTAAAGTACAGAGTTTAGGTAGGGTTAATATACTATAATTTATCTAGAGTTAAGGCTCGGCGCAAACGGGCCACCGACCACAGCCACCGGTGGCTGTCGCACGCTACCGCCACATTTGTAACAGTGGAAGAAGTGCGGGATAGACACCGCTGTCTTGAAGCCGCCACTTTTATTTTGCTGATCAGAATGTGCAGTCCACATAGCGGGGCTAACTTAGATTGCAGATATGAAAGTATCGATATCCATTGAGTCGTCGTCGTTGTCCATGGCGACGCGTGTGATGTGTAGGATGCCTAACGCCTAACTGCGCGGGGATGGAGCATCGCAACAATGGCGGGTGTCGGCGTCTTGTTTGGCCTGCAGCGACCACAAGTGGCGATTCGTGGACACTGCTGCACAGCTGTAGCAAGTGGCCGCCACCGTCTACACGTGTGTAGTGTGTGTTGGAAAAGTATGTTAAGTCGCTGTCGCTAGCCACCGGTGGCAGTGGTCGGTGGCCCGTTTGCGCCGATCCTTAAAGCATAAAGTTAAAATAGGGTAAAGATATAAAATTTAAATAGGGATAATATATAACGTTTAAATAGGGTTAATAGATATAAATAGGGTTAAAGTGTAGAGTATAAGTAGGGTTAGAATAGAGACTAAATAGTCTCAGGTCAAAAAAAAAACAAAAGTATCGGTGTGGTATTAGATGTATATTTGTTACTTTAAGTAGCAATTAAGTTTCGAAAAAGTTATCAGCTATAGAACTAAGCCTTTCTATGTATCTCCATTTTTGTCAAAATTGAATGGTCTCTCTGGTCCTTCAAGCGATTGCAACTTTATCTTACCATAACGTACCTACTCGTAACATTACGCATTTATCCTCCGAAGGGGTAGGCGGAGGTACCTATACACTACTCCCACATTTCGTCAAGTTAAATTTAATTCCAGTAAATAATACTCTAACCAATGTTCAATCTAATCAAGCTTTATATTATATCATAAGTTAGTCAACAAGAATAACTCTCTAGAATGTTATGGAATGAAGAAAGAAATTTCCCAAACAAACCATGTGAAAATTTCAGGCTGAAAATAAATTCATCATCATCATCATCATATCAGCCGAAAGACGTCCACTGCTCTCGTGCGTCTCGCATCCAGCGGATCCCCGCAACCTTCACCAGGTTATCGGACCACCTGGTGGGAGGCCTTCCAACGCAATATCTTCCGGTTCGCGGTCGCCACTCCAGAACCTTTCTACCCCAGCGGCCATCCGTCCTGCGAGCAATGTGCCCTGCCCAATGCCACTTAAGTTTGGCAAATTTTCGGGTTATGTCGGTAACCCTGGTTCTCTAGCGGATCTCTACATTTCTGATTCGATGTTGCAAGCAAACTCCGAGCATATCCCTCTCCATTGCTCTAAAGAAAATAAATAATAGAATGTTATGATATATCTAAAAACACTTCAGAGATTAAGTGGGGACTAACTAACCTTTCAAAACTTCGTCAGTTCTGAAATTACTGCTGTTTTCTGTTACTTACAACTAGCTTTTTAGGTTCCCAGTGCTGGAAGCCTGCTTTGTGGGAGGGAGGGGGCTATAATACACCATGCAGACAAAGGATGAGATGATGGATAACACAGCACGCATGTGATAGAACCTTTAGTTCTAGACCTGTCGATTTTCTCACGGTGTTTTTCTACCGCTTTTAAAGAGCAGAGAAAACCGAAAATACGGTTAGTGCAGAGTTTTATTTTATTATTGATAGGTTCGCATTTGACCACTATTTTTCTGAAGGTAAGCAATGATGTGGTCCCCCAGGTTTCAACCTGGAGGGCTATCAGGAAACAGACTCCGGCAAGGAATTCCTCTTCTTAGTTGTACGCACAATGAAAGTATAGAGTAACAAGCTTCGAGCTTAGATTGTACAACATCATCAGATTTATGACAATAACGGAGACTCATAGAGGCTTATGTTCCATCCTGAGGACGATGATGTCATCAAGATTGTTAGTAGATTAAGTGACCCACTCAACTTGTACATTATAAAAGTGGCATGATAACGAGTCTAATCTCATAATCTATAGAACGGTGTACCCGAGAAGTATGTTATATATAGAATTAAGTGTGGTCTTGAATAGGGATATCCCACTTCTGATACCTTGTGTGAACCTCAACTTTTTTTTTAAAACGTAAAACAGATCGTTGGATACACTTGTTTTCCAATTTACTCTAGACGTTGGCAGAATAGTCGACATCGGTGCTTGCCATATAAAAATATAGAATATAATAGGAGATACATAATGCGGACGTAACACATTCTTATGTGTTTAGAAGTATTTGGCAGTAACATAGCGTGTCAACCTTTTCGGCTTGCTTTGCTGAGCTAGCCAACATTACAATAAAAAAATCTCCTCCATTTTACCGACGTTTTATCACGTATCTTTTAATGATTGAACAAATTCTCCAGTTGCGTAGACAGTTGAGACACAAAACTACTCCAATTTTTCATTACAATATCCACTAAGAATTAATTTGCGGATAATTAAAGAAAAACTAATATTTATTTGTGAATTAAAGTAGCCGCAGAAAATCACACGACATAATTCCAGCAAAGACTCGAAAACTTCTGTACTGAACCATCAGCAAGCGATTGGCAATCGACCAACAACAAGGCAAAAAGTAATTTCAATTTGACAGCCAAATTTGCTCGCCGATGGCTGTCGCTGTGCTGTCAAAAACCAAACGTAATACGAAATGATCGCGATCACCTTGCGAGAAATGTACATTTTAGTTAACGATTGTTATTGTTAGCAGTGATGTCGCAAAATTGTCATGGTGTGGATTTCGCGCATACCTACATAAAGTGGATTCGCGATTGAAGACCAATTATTTCAATAATAAGCAATGCTAAGCTTTTTGACATAAAGCGATTGATCGCGCAATGACTGCGCAATCTCTGCGCAATTATTTCTGATTGCTGCTTCATAAGTAATAAGCCTGCGGGTTATGCCCGTTATTAAAAGTTACGTTCCACAGCTTGTTTGCAAAAAGCATCTTTTATAACTCCTTCTATTGTTAATTTTATTGTCTCTATGTTCTGTACAAGTTTTGTTGTGTGTATCTTTGTTGTATTAGATTAGCTTATATATGTTATAACTGTACATTATCGAATTGAAGAAGATCCGAAGAGGTAGTAAAAGTAATCATAGGCATTAGGTAGCGTCGTAAACTGTAAATATTGATGCATTGCAGCCATTACCGCATCCGCATTAGAAGAGATTAACTTATATAAATAGGGTTAAAGTTTGAAATAACAAATAAGTTTAGTACAGTAGAGTCTCACTAGTCTGGCACTCTCCGCCCGTGTCTTCCTCACAGTTCCCTACATATTATATTTCCTTATTAAATTGGTACAGATAGCTTTATTTTATTTATGTAGATTTTTCTATACATTCGAGAAAGCCGAACATTCAAATAATCCGGCGCCCCCTGATTTTCAATAGTGACAGATTAGTGATACTCTACCATATATTAAAAATAGGGTAGATGTTTCAAATAACTTAGTTTTAAAATTAGGGTTAGGGTTTAAAATAAGTAGAGTTTAAAAAAAAATATAAGTGTTAGGGTTTAAAATAAGTAGAGTTAAAAAAAAATATAAGTGTTAGGGTTTAAAATAAGTAGAGTTTAAAAATAAAGGTTAAGGTTTAAAATAAGTTTTGAGTTTTAAAATTATTAATTTCCGTTATTGTACCAGACAATGTCTGTATAACCTATGTACATATAACCAATGAGGAATGCGCCGAACAAAAGTAGCTAGCTTATAAGTGATATGTAGGACATAAATATTGTATTTTATTTAACTAGGTCATATCGGGGAAGACTGACCTCGGATGTTGTATTAATACTTTATTGGTAGACTCAGTTTACTAATTCAATTAGTGCAATGTTGTAAGACACAGAATTTTTCGATGACAGCAGGAAAATACGCCAAAAAAATATTGTGAAACTTAATAATACGTTTAATACAAGTTTTAAACTGTCATGGTCACTAACATTAACATTAGAAGCTGGGTATTTACCATGTTTCTGTTTGTTGCGAGTTGCCGATATTTCAGTGCTGTTGCAAGCACCATGATCACGGATATATCCGTGATCATGTTGGTACTAAAGTCACAGGCCGTACTATATTATATAGAATCGTAATATAATTTAGTCAATTTTATTATTATGGAAAAATAATATAGTACGAAAAATACTATATTTTTATAACTAATTCGATTTGTTTTTAACCCAACTAACTGGCTGCAATGCCAATTTTTTATGACAATCTAATTATTGATATTATTAAATACCTTTAGTAGTTCAAAATTTTATTATATTATGGATAGGCTCGCTAGTCATATGATTATTAAAAAAACCTTTGATACTTAAAGCTAAAAACAATTTACAAGTACACCTGAAAAACAGAAGGAAAGTTAAAAAAAAAAATGAAAAAAATGCTATACTCCATCAAAAAAAGGTGGCGATCCTAGTCACAGGCTTACCTAGCTTAAGGCCAATCAATGTCAAAATACATGTACTAAAGAAGGTATTACATTTTTGAAAAAAAAAAAAAACTTATTTGCGTTAAAAGATTATCGTTTTACACTGTTTAAGGTTTCCTCATACTTGACCAGTTATATAAAGAATAATGGTAGATATACTGTTAGGTAAGATAAGGAAAAACATGTAAATATAAAAAAAAAAACGACTTGTTATAGGACGACTCATTCATTAAGAAATAAGTTAGAAGAAATAAGAATGCCAGCTGAAAGGTTGAAATAGATAGGAAACAGGTTAAAAGCCGTGAATACAGAACGTGCATGGTAGATATTCTGTTAGGTAATATTAATATAAGGAAAACATGTAAATATAAAAAAAAAACTACTTGTTGGAGGACGACTCATTCATTAAGAAATAAGTTAGAAGAAATAAGAATGCCAGCTGAAAGGTTGAAATAGATAGGAAACAGGTTAAAAGCCGTGAATACAGAACGTGCATGGTAGATATTCTGTTAGGTAATATTAATATAAGGAAAACATGTAAATATAAAAAAAAATACTACTTGTTGGAGGGCGACTTATTCATTATGAAATAAGTTAGAAGAAATAAGAATGCCAGCTGAAAGGTTGAAATAGATAGGAAACAGGTTAAAAGCCGTGAATACAGAACGTGTATGGTAGATATTCTGTTAGGTAATATTAATATAAGGAAAACATGTAAATATAAAAAAAAAAACTACTTGGTGGAGGATAATTCATTAATTTTAAGAAATACGTTACAAGAAATAAGAATGACAGCTGAAAGGTTGAAATAGATAGGAAACAGGCAAAAAGCCGTGAATAAAGAACGTGTATGGTAGATATACTGTTAGGTAATATTAATATAACGAAAAACATGTACATATAAAAAAAAACTACTTGGTGGAGGATAATTCATTAATTTTAAGAAATACGTTACAAGAAATAAGAATGACAGCTGAAAGATTGAAATAGATTGGAAACAGGCAAAAAGCCGTGAATACAGAACGTGTATGGTAGATATACTGTTAGGTAATATTAATATAAGGAAAAACATGTACATATAAAAAAAAAAACTACTTGGTGGAGGATAATTCATTAATTTTAAGAAATAAGTTACAAGAAATAAGAATGACAGCTGAAAGGTTGAAATAGATAGGAAACAGGCAAAAAGCCGTGAATACAGAACGTGTATGGTAGATATAATGTAACGTGTATGTTTCTGTTTGTTGCGACAAACAGAAACATGGTAACCGATATTTCAGTGCTGTTGCAAGCACCATGATCACGAATATATCCGTGAACATGTTGGTACTAAAGTCACAGGTCGTACTGTATTATATAGAAGTCAATTGTACTATTATGAAAAAATAATATAGTACGAAAAATACTTTATTTTTATAACTAATTAGATTTGATTTTAACCCAACTAACTGGCTGCAATGCCAATTTTTTATGACAATCTAATTATTGATTTATATTATTAAATACCTTTACTGGTTCAGAGTTTTTTTAATATTATTGATAGGCTCGCTAGTCATATGATTAATAAAAAAAACCTTTGATACTTAAAGCTTAAAACAATTTACAAGTACACCTGAAAAACAGAAGGAAAGTTAAAAAAAAAAAAAAAAAAATGCTATACTCCATCCAAAAAAGGTGGCGATTCTAGTCACAGGCTAACATAGCTTAAGGCCAATCAATGTCAAAATATATGTACTAAAGAAGGTATTACATTTAAAAAAAAAAAACTTCAAACTACTGTAACAAAAAAAAAATTGTTTATTTAAATAAGACTTTGAATTGGCGTTTACAAAAAAAAGACAAAAAGAAATTAAATACATTCATTTAGGAAACTAGAAGTTAGTCTTATACTTATTTGCGTTCAAAGATTATCGTTTTACACTGTTTAAGGTTTCCTCATACTTGACCAGTTATATAAAGAATAATGGTAGATATACTGTTAGGTAAGATAAGGAAAAACATGTAAATATAAAGAAAAACTATTGTTGGAGGACGACTAATTCATTATGAAATAAGTTAGAAGAAATAAGAATGCCAGCTGAAAGGTTGAAATAGATAGGAAACAGGTTAAAAGCCGTGAATACAGAACGTGTATGGTAGATATTCTGTTAGGTAATATTAATATAAGAAAAACACGTAAATATAAAAAAAAACTACTTGGTGGAGGATAATTTATTAATTTTAAGAAATAAGTTACGAGAAATAAAAATGACAGCTGAAAGGTTGAAATAGTTAGGAAACAGGCAAAGAATCATGAATACAGAACGTGTATGGTAGATATACTGTTAGGTAATATTAATATAAGGAAAAACATGTAAATATAAAAAAAAACTACTTGTTGGAGGACGACGAATTCATTATGAAATAAGTTAGAAGAAATAAGAATGCCAGCTGAAAGGTTGAAATAGATAGGAAACAGGTTAAAAGCCGTGAATATAGAACGTGTATGGTAGATATTCTGTTAGGTAATATAAATATAAGGAAAAACATGTAAATATAAAAAAAAACTACTTGTTGGAGGACGACTAATTCATTATGAAATAAGTTAGAAGAAATAAGAATGCCAGCTGAAAGGTTGAAATAGATAGGAAACAGGTTAAAAGCCGTGAATACAGAACGTGTATGGTAGATATACTGTTAGGTAATACTAATATAAGGAAAAACATGTACATATAAAAAAAACTACTTGGTGGAGGATAATTCATTAATTTTAAGAAATAAGTTAGGATAAATAAAAATGACAACTGAAAGGTTGAAATAGTTAGGAAACAGGTAAAAACCCGTGAATACACGTTCTGTTAGGTTAAGATTTATTATAACTAGTTCTAGAAAGAATACAGAGTCAAATTAAATTAAATAACGAAACTTCACATATAATATGGGTGATATCAATGTCAGCAAAACAAAAAATGCGTGGACAAACATACAAACAAACACCACCAGAATCTCAACTTAAAAACTCGCCACCACTTTTGTTTTAAGGAAGATCGGAGTGGTCACTGATGTGCGCTTGTTAGTATTAGATAATATTTCGCATATACCCGCTGTAATTTTTATTCTTTCTGTTGTTAATTTTTACCTAAGTACCTACTTAAGTGGTTATTATTTTGTATATTTTATGTAGTCGATGTTTTTGGTGCACGGTAAAACTCTAATGAGTTTATGTTGGCATCTACTTAAATATATAAAATGTATATACTTCTGTATAAATAAATAATACACCTACGAAAATGCCCTAAAAAACAATATATCACGCATTGATGTATTAAAAAGAGGAAGATACGTTACGCGCTAACATGGCGATCAGAAAACCTGGCCTCGGCGCACGACTACATGCACCGAAACTCACACATCTGTGTTCAGTGTCATCACCAGTCCCAAACCTACAGTTACCGATAGACAAAGACAGAGATATGAGACGGCGCTGTGGTGCAAGCAAAATCGCGTTAGCCGCCGAATGTTGGCCGAATCACCGAATGTTTACTAATATGAATGAAATGACATTGCAATATGTGCGTATCGTGTCTCTCATGCATGTTTGTAATATCTATCTCGCTCTCACAAATATGGCGAAGCAAACATTAAATATTATTGTAATTTTCAACAAATTAATCTTTTTAACTGTACTTATTGTTACGAGTGTTAAGTGATCCCGTGTGACTTATTTTTCTTCCTTGTATTATTTAAACACTGTTTAGCTACACAAGAAGTCATTTTGATGCGTATTTATTTCAAAAAAACATAAAAAACACTGAAATTAGTGCCGTGCGTGACTGAGTACCCGCTACGGGCATTCACTTAGATTACTAGGACCAAGCGCTGTGAGCAGTCCCGTATCTTCCTCTTTTTAATACATCAATGATATCACGGGAATTTAACGCGATGATTTCATTGCAATACGGCCGAAACGTTGGGTGAAATAGGTAAATAAACAATCGAAATCATCGCGTTAAATTACCGTGATATATTGTTTTTCACATTTTGTGAATATTGTACAATTTCAACAATATTACATACATTTACGTTGGTATCGAATTGATAACCACCTTTTTTTAAGTCGGTTAAAAATAAATATACCATTTCATTTGAAGTAAGAACTCTAACTCAAAGCATTTATATCAATAGTACCAGGCACTTTTGAATTGTCGAAGTCGGTCGGTCAAAAATATTTAAAGCTATTTCACGTTCCAAATAACTCTATGGAGAAGAACTTAACTAGAACTTAACTAAATAAGAAACTCCATGGACACTCTTTTAAGTCAGTAGTTACAAGTTAGCTTTTTAATTGACGTTAAACCTTTTAAATACAATTACTGAAGTTACAGTGACTAAATTATCGTCTTAAAAACTATCGAAAACAAAAATCGCAACTCAACTAAAAAATGGATATCAAAATTCTGCAAGATCGGGCGATGCCATGATGAGCTAGACTAGGTATGTCCTGCGATCACAATAGACTGGGAGAAGTGTAAGGAGGGGAGGCAGTCTTTTGCCCTGCAGTTGGACAACGTAGGCACATAATAATAATAAATAACTGCAAAAATAGCCTCAAATCAAAATGGTGTCAAAATAAAGTTGAATATAAAGGATTTGGCATCATTTATAATATTACAACAGCTGGCGCCGCGATCAACGACAGTTACTTGAAATTAAATTATTAGTTTGTATTTTATTTTATCGTAATTAGATCGATACCCATTGCGTCTGAGGAGTCTCGCTGAATAATTTAATGTGACCCTGTATAAATAGATGTACGCACAACACTACTCTGGCTATAAATTCAAAACATTAATATTTGGTGTTGAAATTATTTCTATCTATAAGTTTAGTAACAAAATCTAAACAGTATTTTTTTAAGTTAAAAGTTACTTTAAAATTCAACCTGTAAGGTCTTTTATTAAATGACTAAGCACTGAAGCAAAAAAATTAAGATGATTGGGGCTAAATCTAAATGTCACTTGCAGGCCATGGCACTAGACAACTCTATTGTTAATGAAACACTTAAGTTTTATGACGCACTCAACTAACTACAAATTAATTTAAAAAAAACATTATCTTTACTGTTCTCCATAAAAAAATGTGGCATATTAATATCTGGCAAAAACATAGAGATAAATAAAAAAGAGTGGATATGTATGTAGTACTGCCACCAAAGAAAAAAGATGCATCTGTCTTTTGGGCAAACTGAGTTAAGTTTTATTTTTATTATTGTACGTATCAAGCTCTAGTTATACTAATTGGTGAAAAGTCTAGTTTCGCTGAATCTTATTATATTTTTCTTAGTGTTTTGATCAGTTAACTTTTAGCTTATGGCGGCAGTATAGTCCGAATCAGTATATCAGGTGAGTCCTAGGACTGTTGTCTGTGATTCTAACTAAGTATCTTGCGGTTTTTTAACATGTTAGTTCAATCTTCGATTCAAAATGCACCTTCAGGCTGATCACAAGTCGAATTGTTAGACTTGACAATTCAATTACTAGTTCCACCGCATAATTTACAAATGCATTTGACACTCCATTTCACATTCGACTTTTTTCAATGTGGTAATTAGTAAATAATATGTAAATTAGGCAAGATTTATGAACTTCAACATTAATTATGGGAAATCCGAATGGACAATATAGTTTTAAGTGTACTATAGTAATTATGGCTTAAGATAACTAAATAAAAGTAATCATAAGTAAGTAACTAAGTCATAGGCAGTGTTATTAAGTATAAATAAATTAAATAAGTATAATAAGAAAAATAAAACGTTAAAGATCAATTATTAGTCTGTAAGGTATTATCCGATCATATCATGTCGGCACACTCAGCTACAAAAATATCAAAACCATTTTGTATGGATATCGCAAAAGATGGTATCTCAACTGAAATACCTAATTTAAGAGGTTATGTTGCGACATCTATGATGTTTCGTTGGAACTATTTATTACGCTCACTAACGTCAAACAAACGTACATCGTGCAAACAGAATTTGACAATAAATCTGCACATTCCAACAAATCAACAGATAATCTCTTTGAAGAAATCAATCTGCCAGGTCTTTACACAACTATGTTGGATGCGGCTGAATACCAGTACCTACTACCTATCAGACCTCCCAAAGACTCCAATTAATTAGTACCTAAATAAATAACCTAGAAATAAAATAATAGTAAAAAAATAACGAGTAATAAATACCTAAGTAAATAGCATGATGATCCAAATTTTCAAATTCGTAAATAAGTGTTTCATGACTTTCCCTTATTTTTCTTCAGAATCGACAACTTTCAAGACACATAACTACTATTTGTTGCAATCTCTGAAAACAATAAAAAAAACAGATATTGCTATACAATATTTCCATAAAGTATCCAAAATAAATCACAAGGATTAGCTACCGTTGCATCCATTTTTCTTTGCGATGTACAGAAGACTGGCTTTGATATGTTAGTAGCCAAGGAAGTAGCAAGGCAGTAAGGTAATACGTAGCGAGTAGTGACATAGTACATAATAAGTAGGAATATAAGTGTACATGAAGGGAAACGATGTTAAAATGATGACTAACAAAAGTAGTAGTTTGTAAGAAAAGAAGGACTTAAGTGCACATAAAAGCCGCTTCTAGTTTTTAATTATCTGTAAGGCCGAATATGGTGTTGACGAGATCCATATAAGGTAATACTTAGTTTATTATGCGGTTTCTTTACAATAATGCAAGAATAAAGATTAATTTAAATCCCTTCGTAGGATGGACACAAAAAAAGAAAAAGATGTAGAAAAAAGATGCCGATTAATTTGAAAACAGTATACCACAAAAAAAAAACAATACTTGAAAAAAAATTGTGTGTGCCAACACTGCCAACTTCTTTTGAAATATGATGTTCTGGGCAAGACATTGTTCTAGACACAATTCCAGGAAATTGAATGCAAAGTATTTTCATAAATTGTTTGTTAATATCTGTGTTACTAACATAGTTGTAAGTTTTACTAACCATCTTTTGAGTCATGGATACTCGAATAAAGAGAAATTCTATTCTATTCTATAAATTGGAAGGCTGGCGGTGTTATTATTTTAGTGTTAGTTACAGGCACATGAGACTTTAACTATCTTAGTCTTTGAGATTCAAACCCATTTGCGATGCTTCTTGTATTGCTGATGTTCAGTGGCGGAGACCACATACCATCTAGTGGATCTACCGCTTGATGGTCACCAAATAACAAAAATATATGGTTCTTTCTTCTTTTGATCTTAGTGTTGGTCAAATATACTAGTCGATTGTGGCTGCTATAAGGCATTTATAGGATAGTCAGTAAATAATTAGGAATAATGTATTATTAGCACTCAGTGTGACTATGTAAATCGAAGTGATATGGACGTGGAAAAAACCAAAGAAATAAAAAAGTAGTGTGTAAATAGCTATCATAATTAGTCTTGTAGGTAGATATAAGGTTTCATAATTAAAGTAGAAATAAGGTATCTCATAAGTAGTGGTTAAAATATAATACAAAAAAGGCGAGACGCTCATGAAAACCAAAAAAAATAACGTAGTGTGTAAATAGCTAACATTACATTAGACATTTACGTTGAAATAAAGTATCATAATTAAACATTTAAGTAGAAATAAGGTATCTCATAAGTACTAGTTATAATAGAAGAAAAAGGCGAGTCATGAAAAAATCCGAAAAATAACGTAGTGTGTAAATAATAGTCGTATCTAAACCTAAATAGATATGTAAAATTGTTACAATAATGCGCAAATATGGCGAGAAAGTGTAGGTTTTTTTCACAATTATGTCCTTTTAATTTACGTTGATAGCGTAGCATTTTATCAGTAAAACATTTTCGTAATTGGATCAAAACTTGACAAACATAAACACAAATACAATTGTATCTTTTTAATATATTTTAAATTGCATTGTATTCTTTAAGTTATTCTTCACAACCATATTGCCGTCGGCGACTACCGGCTTTGTTTAAAAAAGAACATTTTTTTTTTGATAACTGATGTTAATTTTTCATGTAGAGCCGTTCAGGAACTTTAAATAAATAAATACATTGATCTTAGATCTACCCTGATAAGAAACGACATGCAAACTTTGAAATAAAAGCAACACAAAAAGAAGCGTTTTTCATAAGTAAGGTACTTAATAAGTACGACAATTTTCAGTCAGTCAGTTTTCGTACCAAACTTTTGGTACAGGCGAAATTCATAATGTCTTCTACTTATATTTATAATGTTGCTTAATATAATGGTTAATATAAAAATAGGTATGATCTACTATCGTTTTCATTCTGCAAACACCAGGCTGCCTCTTAACTTATTATTATTATTAATACTACTACTATTTATTATTATAACTTATTGTCTATACTTTTCTGCTTTAAGCTACGGAACAGTGGATGAATGATGAACCTAAAAGTTAGAAGTAAAAAAATATTTTTTACTGTCACACTAATAATTTATAAAGGCGAAAGTTTGTGAGTGTGTTTGTTATTTCTTCGCGCTCAAACGGCTGGACGGATCTGGATGAAATTTGCCACGGAGATAGATTATAGTCAGGAATAGCACATGGGAGTAATTTATATCCCGGGAATATGTTCCCTCGGGATAATTTTCAACTTTCACGAGGGCGAAGCCGCTAACAGGAGCTAGTATATTAATAATTTGACGACAACCTCTTACTCATTAGAAAATCTAATGTAATTTTAGGTATAAGTATTTATGATATTTTAGTTATGTGACAGAATAATAAATATTATAATTAATACTTTGATTATTGATGACACCGATGTGACTTTTTCAAAGACGATATAATGAATGTCTTACGCAGTAATGGGAGACAATAATATTTGCCCGATTCCTATAAGTTACAGTCAGTATAAGCCGAGAACTGCTTTGTTTCCAACCCGGCGCCTCCACCAAATGTGAAGGGGTAGCTCAGAGAGCCAAAATATTAATCAGAAATTACTTTTATATGCTATATTTTATCAAAAACCTGTCTGCCTTAAGGTGGCCTGAACCGAAGTGACAACCAAATCTAAACAAAAACTTCTTCAATTATTTCCTTGCGTTCCGATTTCAATCACCTTCCAACACTAAATAGTTGTCTGTTGCCAGTCTTATAATATACAAGAAGGTTGCCTCTAAATAGGTGAGTAGTACTCACAGTACATACACCGTCAAATATGAAACATAGCATAGTATGAAAACCTCTATAATGTTTTATTATAACATCTGCATCGCTATTATTTTAAATAGTCATGTAAAACCAACAATTGGTGAAATATAGGAACCGGGCGTTAATTTCGCAGTAAGTAAATTATCTAGGTAAGTGTAGCGTAACTTTTAGTTTTTTTTTTGAAACTTTTGTTTAAAATATTTTGAAGTCCTCCCAACACTTGTACCATAATAGAGGCATACGCAGAAGAGTCTAGTAATGGAGAAGTATGAACAATCTATTAGTCGTATGGTAAAGATATTATGATTAAAATTAGTGTAGACTATTTGGTATCATTATTTATGTAAATACATTTAATAGCCTCATGATGGAAGCATTAATTAAGCATGAAACACTTAGTTGTAAGTAATACTAATAACATATTAATATAAATATTTTGATATAAAGAAATTAAGAATAAAATATTATTGAAATAAATGTAGGTAGGTATATTTAAGTTAAAACTTAAACAGAGTGGAAGCAACATCGATACACTCGTACACGTATAGTGTAGTGTAGACTCGTATAGTGTAGAATTGTGCACACAATTCTACACTATAATACCTCCTGCATATTTGACTAATCTCCGGTGCAACACCGCGATCGAAATTCAGTCTTTTTCTGTACACACAGCGTTTTTAATATTTTTGTTTTTTTTTTTCACTTTTTACGTTTTTTCTGTGGTTATTGTACTTGAAATCAGTTATTGAATTCTTGGTATCAGTTGGTGCATCAATGCCTCTTCCACCCTGTATGTATAGATACTAATTTTGATTTTTGAGATAATTAATTTTGTACATATTAGGTATATCCAGTATGTACTGGTCTGACAGGTGGAATCCCTATGATTAAAGTATTGAAGTATGAAAAATCTATTTGTAAGTAGTAACATATTTATTATTAAAATATGTGTCGGTATATTTAACTTAAAACCTTTACACGGTGGAAGCGGCATCGGTACCTACATAACCTGTTACCGTATTTAGTTCCCATAGGACTATGAGAGTAAAGAAATATCTATTTTTATAGTTTTTCATACATAGTTTTCTGTAGTTCTTTTACTTTAAATCAAGTACTAAATTCCTGTTAACAGTTTGTGCATCGATGACTCTTCCACCTTGTATATATAGATACTAATTTTGATTTTTGGTAGCATTTCTTTTGTACATATTATATCCAGTATATACTGGTCGGTCTGGTGGATGTCTCTCATTAATGAAGTATGAATATCTAGTTGTACGTAATAACAAGTTTATTATTAAAATAAGTGTAGGTATATTTAACTTAAAACCTATACACGGTGGAAGCGTCACCAACACATAACCTGTTATCGGATTTAGTTCCCCTATTAGAGTAAAGGCATGTGTGTTTTTATGCACACATTTGTGCACTATAATATCCCCGGCGAGATTGGTCATCGCGACCGAATTCGGTTGGGAGGTTTTTTTTTAGTTTATTCTATACCCTCAAAGTTGGAAATATTTATCGGTATTTTCCTACATGGTTTTCTGCATTTCTTTTTAATCAAGTACTGAATTTCTGGTAACTGTTTATGCATCATGATCCTTTAACCTTGTGCGTATACCTAGACAGTAATTTTAATTTTTGGTATCATTCATTTTGCACATAATTATTATATCCAGACTGGACATTCTTTGAAAAAGCGAGCGATTAATGAGTATGATAAACTTTGTTGTAAGTAATAACATATTTATTATTAAAATAAGTTAGTTATATTTAATTTAAAACCTATATGCGACATCGTCACATAACCTGTTACTATGAATTTAGTTTCCAATATTTTTTTCGTCTCGATGAATCCACAATGCTTAATTTATATGTTGTGGGTATGAGACTAATGACTTACTTGACTTAATGTCATATACCGAGTATATGACATTAGTCGGGACGAACTAAATTGCTTTTCATAAAATTTTCGTCGGTTCACTACTATACTGCAAAAAAATAACTTAAATTGAGTATTGAATTCCTGATAACAGTTTGAGCATCAATGACTCTTCCACCCTGTATGTATAGATACTAATTTTGATTTTTGGTATCATTAATTTTGTACATATTATTTCCAGTATGTACTGATGGTCTGTTGTTTAGATGACTGCACCCATTAATGCACTAAAAAATCTAGTTGCAACATGTAATAATAATAATATTTAAGTGATAATATTTTAGCGATAGTTCTGAGGGAATTAACAATGACATATTGTTAAAATTTGTGTAGGTAAATTTAACTTGTAGCCTATATTGGATGGTAAAGACATCGAGACACAAGTTTGTACCATGAATTCAGTACATGATTCTGAATATTTTGTTAGTTTTTTTTCGATATTTACTTTTCCTTCTGTAGTTTCGTTCTTACCTGTCTACAGGAGGGTTATTAATTTGGTTGTGTATGGATGTTCATCTGTTGTGACGTAATCCTTTAAATATAAATGTGATGTACAAATGACTTTTCGTTGGATTTGTATGAATACTGCGGAAAGTAGGATATATTGCATCCCGTTAAATCTATAAGGACGGCTAAAAACATAAAATACCCAACGCATTAAATTAAATGTCTTGGTGGCTCAGCGGCTAAGACCTTGCCTCTTGTTATTGAGATTGTGGGATCCAATACAGGCATGTACCAATGTGATTTTTTCAAATCATATGTACTTTCTTATCTTTGACATAGCTGACAACGGTGAAGGAGAACATCGTGAGGAAACCTGGACTTATATTTAGTGTATGTTTGTGCTCCTTTGGTTGAATTGCTGCAAGGCCTTCCAGTGCGAGGATAAACCAATGAAACAAGAAAAAAAAGAAATATTAATATTTTGCCGTAATCTGGTTTATTTTTTTAAACGCCGCCCGTTTTCTTTTAATATGTATGAAGATCACGAATCCAGTAGAGAATCACTTATATTCTGAATTCGTGGTAACAAATTGTATGTCGATGTCCCTTTCACCCTGTATGTATAGATGCTAAGTTTGATTTGCGGTTTCTTTATTTCTGCACATACTAAATAGGAGGATAGGAGGCAAAAACGTTGTTGTAAGTTAGGTATACCATATTTATTATTATTAAAAAAATATTTAACGTATATTCTGGCCAACATGAAGGTACATATTTACTAACAAAGCACTGACAGCGCAATCAGCTGACAGCAGGAGTAAAATAGTACATTTCGTGTCGAGCATAAAAAGTAGAGATCTTAACACGAGCGATGTAGCCAAATTACATACTTTTTTATATTCGTAATAGGCTTGCGTTTGACCACTATCTCACCTGATGGTAAGCGATGATGTGGTCGACGATGGAGCACGCTTGCCTAGAAGTAACCTATTCACTCTTGACCTAAAGACTCCCAGGTTAATAATTAATACTACATGCGAGTGTTAAAATAAAACCTTTTTATGCGAGCCGGGAACGATTCTTTTTCCACTCCCTGATGAGCTCACTTAATTAAATGCAAATTAGTTCCAACAACAATTTATTAGAAACATTCAGACTAAAACTCACAGACTAAGAACAAAGACTAAGACACACAATTAACGCGCGATTTTTCGAGAGGTAACAGTTTCAGTATTATTCTGCCAGTTACATAATGATCCATACAAAAGTCATTTCGTAACTGTTATTACGTATTTTTTTTTAATAATCTTGTGTCTAAATGTTCATATTTCGAAACGAATTTCTTAGGCAATGTGTTACATAATAGACAAGGTAGTGGAAAAAGAGTTTTAATTTTAGGTTCACCCTAGTCTAATCTTCTAGTCCTTGGATATTTTATGTACTTCAACTATAGTTAAATCGATGTACAACAAACACAAAATTCTAAATCGAATTCGTTTTATTACTTTAATACATATGTTGTTGAGTATGGGTAGCCCTAAAAATATGCTGTTTTACTTTGCTAGTAAACATTGTATCCTCAAAATGGCTGGAGTATAGGTACTTATTTTTGAGTCTGGCTACATGTTCAATCTTATTTAAACTTAACTTGAACTGTATACCGTCTGAACGCACATTGTTGCTTTTACAAACAAGAATGTGTGCAAATAAGATTGCACAAGTAGCCCGACCCTTAATTCTTGGTAAATAGTAAGTAGTTTTGATTTTTAAATTATTTTTGTATTGTATTCTGTGGTCCTCGACAAAAGTGAGTTGAAGACGTAATGCAAATCCACCTATTAATTAAGGAATAATGAAAACCCTATTTTTAAACACTAGAATAAAAAACTGAAATTTATGAAAATAAAATAATATATTTATAATAATAATTATAAAATTTGTAAGCAAAAGCATAGCCATAATGTTTTATATTTTCTTACGTATAGTTCTAAAGTTCTTTTGATTATAAATTTTTATGATTTCCGATAAAAGGAATATCTACCAAAACAATATCAACATTATTATGATCTGCAATAATTTAGCATTGAGATAATCGATAACATTTACTTGAGAGTAGAGAAATATCACGTGACTAATCCCTTGTATTTTGGCATTTGACCATAGCCATCGCTGACATAGGATGACACTTGTCTAGGACCGATAGACATTTCTTAAAATCCAAAAAGTATGTTTAACCTGCTTTTAGCTTACCTTTGTTTTAGCACCCAGCTTTACTTTTCTTTGAGAATGAACGTAAATTATATGATTAAGAATTGGTACCGCATATTTCTAAATTCTACTAAATGTATTCGGTGATAAAGTCAATTATTGAAAAATTGTAGTTTAGATACCTATAATCTAAATAATTCTGGAAAAGATACACATTATCAGATATTAAAATCTGATTTAGTTTTGTAAATCATGTTTCTCAAGAACAGTGTTTATTAGGTAGAATATTAAAGGATAACCCTCAAAAGGCGAACGAGCCAAATCCAACTAACACTTTCTGTGATTTATATATTATTTTTATTTGCATTGCAAGGTGCAATGTTACGTCTAATATATTGAAAATCAAAAACATTGAGGCCAGAATATCTGGGCTAGCGCCTAGTAAAAATGCCGTAAACATTAGGTATTTTGAAATTAACTAAAACAATATATTCATTTTGCCGATCTTGATGCTTCTTTGTTGCGCGTATACATCAAAAATCCTTATCAAAAATCCAGCAAATCCTTTACTTTTTATCAAAGTATGTATTTTATTAAAAGTTAGTTATAACGTAGCCGCTTCTGCGGATCAAGTGCGGATTGGGACAAAAAATACAAAATAAAGGAGGAATAATAGTAGAACGTCACCTCGACCAACCCCTCCCTTGTGGGATAACAGGCAGGTGACGGTATTTGTAAGTATATATAATTTGACATAAGTTGTAGGTATAAATTTTCATAAGTTTAAGCATAATTTGTCATAACTTGTAGGCATAATATGTCATAAGTCTTAGGCATAATAAGTCATAAGTTGTAGGCATACTTGTCATAAGTTTTTGACATAATTGTCATACATCGTAGTCATAATTTGACATAACTTATGGACTAAATTTTGTATTTAAGTTGTAGGCATAATTTGTCATAAGTCGTAGGCAATTAGTCATAAGTCGAAGGCACTATTTCTGAACGCATAACTTGTCATAGTCGTAGCCATAATTTGACATAAGTCTTAGGTGTTATTTGTCATAGGCTAACTGTATAATTTTTCGAAGTGTAGCTTATATAAGTTAATAGCTAAAGAGCAGAAAACTTACGAATTAAATTTATCTAGAATGACAATTTTTTTTGTTTATCTATGGGGGGTATCATATATCTAGGATCACAGATCTATGAATCCTATTTATATGATCGTGTATTACGAAAATATTAATCATATCGTCTTTGATAAAAAATAAGATTTTGATGATGATTCTTTCATGGTGATCCTATGTATGATCATACTACATACACATGACTTCAACTAAATGCATGTGCATTTTTTCGATTGCACGTCTGTCAACCGAAATGATTGATTAAAAAAAGCCTGTCGTATGTAAAACGCTAAAGATTTTTTTTGGTACCTATATGCCAAAAAACCTGTTATTTGTGTGTTATTAGCTGCTATCAAATGTATCGAAAATCTCTGTATTTGTGTTCTTTCATTGGTTTTACCACTATACCTAAACATTACATTCGGGTGTTAAGAAATGAAACCTACTATCATAATATTCATAACAACTACTTAGGTATTATGTGAATAAGTCAATAATTACTCATTAGTTTAATACATTATATCAACGGTGTTAGATAAATGTCTAGTTTTTATGTCTATTTATTGTATAAATAAACGTAAAAAAGAATGCCGTTTTATTTTTGGAGTTAGTATCCCATTGAGAGCCTATTTCTTTATTTCATCAGTGAAAGTAAACGCCTTTCAACTAAACCCACTGAACCACACTAACCATATTTAAGAATTGTCAAAATCAACGACAAGAGTGGCTGTATGGTCGCTGTCATGGTCAAAACCACTAGCGGAGCGTCGTGTCGATGGTAGCGAGGCGGCCATCTTTGTAAAACGGACTGTTTTGAAAAAAGGCGCCAGCGCACCATTTCTGCGACGAATCACTTTTCATTGCCTCAATCCAAGTGATTTTTTTAATAAGATTTGTGACTTTAAGACTTCACTATTGTTTTAATATCTGAAGGGTAAGTTGAGTGATATTGTGATTATTGAAAAAAACATTATACAGTTGATTTTCGGAGGCATTCGGTTTTATTAACCGCCTTATATCCACGCCCTTCATGCATGCAGCAGGGCCATTATCAGAACTCATCAGTTCTGATAATGGCCCTGCTGCGCCTTTATATTCTTTGGTATGGAATATGGGCAATAATAGCTCTTGAAAGCTGTTTAGATGCGTTGATGGCGTTAAATTTCATTGAAAGAAAGAAAGAAAAAGAATCGGTTAGTGTTAACCTTAAGGCGGCACCTACCTATATATGACTATGTATCAAAACACCCTATTCACAAAACGAAATAATGAGCAAGTGATGAGAAGAAGATCGTCCTATTCTTAAAATTACCTAGTAGCAAATCTTTCTATTAGCAGAACGTCCTACTGTCAAGTGCAGTCATAGTGAAAACTTTCTATCGATTTTTCGTCATGGCTCATTATACCATCATCATCATCATCTGCCTAGCCTTTTCCCAACTATATTGGGGTCGGCTTCCAGTCTAACCGGATTCAGCTGAGTACCAGTGTTTTACATGGAGCGACTGCCTATCTGACCTCCACAACCCAGTAACTGGGTAACACGGTTCCCCTTGGCTAGACTGTTGTCAGATCTCAAGCGTCTGACTATTCGTAACGACTGTCAAAGATCTTCAAATGACAGCCAGGACCAACGGCTTAACGTGCTTTCCGAGGCACGGAGGAAACTCGGTATGTTGAAATGGTCACCCATCCACGGACCGACCTCGTCAAGCGTTGCTTAACCTTAAAGATCGTCCCGCGCGGCTGTTATTATTTAGCCACGAGCTCCTCATTATACCATTTATATTTAAAAAAAAAAAAAACAAAAAGAAGAATCAACGCATTATTGCGAGTCAACCATCTGATGATGGTGTCTAAAATACTACCGGTCTGCTGAAGAGTTCGATGCAACAGAAAAATGGAAATTGGGCACACTCGAGGGTTGAGGCCACGCGGCCTGGAGAAGTTCCCAGCCTTAGTTGTGAAGTTCCATGACCTCGTCGCGGCGTTAGGTGCTGCGAATAACGACTCGCGTCCGGTTGTGATCTAGTCCATCGTCGGCAGTGACAGTTTGTGGGACGCAGTCGCCTCCTTCTGCAAGGAAGTCATGGTCGCAAAGGAGGCGGTAGAAAGGGAGCGAGAGGATACAATCTTTCTCCCTATCCGTAGTACACGCACCGGGCACCGAAAATCGCGCCATAATGGCCGGCTACCACAAGGTGTAAAACTCTGGTGACAAACTTGGATGTGCGTGTGAACTGAGGGACCACACTGGTATTTCGAAAAATAAAATTCGTAGGATTTAGTATTAGACTTAAAACAACTGTAGAACAAATCGAAATTACGAAGCCGAAAAATGCGGTTTTATGAGAGATAACATGAATGGTATTCTGGTAACGGCGAGAGCGCAGTTTTCCAAATAAATGCAGGTTACAGCGAAGAAACACTCCCATTTCATATACATACATAGACGGTAGAGTGAGCAAACTAAGTTCCTTAAACAATGGGTAACAAAAGGTATCTAAAGTTGTGTATTTTTAACTCTTAGTTGAGATAATATTGATTTTTTAATCCTATGAGAATAGATAGTGTGACCACACAATGAAACAAAATGTAGACATTACTATTATACTTCATTTAATATAGCATTAGACGAAACTAAAACAAGGTTGTACGGTTAATTCAATGTTATATTACATGGCGTATGTGCATTTAATAAAAAAGTAGATTACAAAATTATAACTAATCACTTAATATAATACTTTTGTCAGTACTTACAATAACTTTGAAACATTTAAAAAACTCTCTTTCAGAAAACAGTGATATCGTTAGATAAAGGAAGATACGATTAGCTGTTTGTGAGTAGTAAGTGTGTAAGTGTTAGTAAGTGTTGTTTTGCATGCTGCTTCCGAACGCAAACTTGAAGTAATATTAAATTAAACTACCCTCATGTTTTATGTATGTTTAGGGTACGTTTCCAACAGAGATGTGCTAGGATGCGTAGCGAGAAATTTGTTTGTATATAATATTTATCTTTCTTATGTGGAATGAGAGACCACAGTTTAGACGTTGTATATTTTTTTTATCTTTGATGCTTTGTGGTCTGTTAATTAAAATGTCTGTAGTCACAACACCTTAATTTATCAGATACTTTCAGAAATCTGGCTGATGGTCCGTGAGGACTGAGGGACCGCACTTTAAGGGCTGTAGTTTTTAATATATTTGTTTACAAATTCCCAGATTTGTTCTACAATTGTTTTAAATCTACTACTAAATCCTACGATTTTTATTTTGAGAAATACCAGCTTGGTCCATCAGTTCGCACGCACCTAAGTCTATGTGCGTGTGAACAACGAATATACACACAATACAATACAATAATATTATAATATATAACATTACGTATGTATTTAATGAAAATAAATTACATAGCTTGCTATTTTCTGTACTTAAAACTTACCTCTGTATTATTTTCTTCAATTGGTTGCTGACAACGTAATTGCTTGCTTTATTAGCAAGCAGTTGAAGTTAAAGAAAATAATATACAATAAAACAAAATTTCAAAATTTAAAAAACCCCCGACACATTTTTATTTCATGCTACATAATTTCTCTATTACATAGTAGATACGCTTCGATCTATTGGCAATCTATTGAACACGTAATTATGACATGATATCTTCCGAAAACACCCCGATCCAAACAGTAAAACCCCATAACTTTTGAACGGCTGAACTGATTTTATTCATACATAGCTAATAACACTCTCGACAAAATCAACTTTCAAACAAAAAAAACTAAATCAAAAGCGCCTGCCTGGGCTCGAACCCACGACCTACAACTTGTAAGTCGCGGCCGATACCACTGGGCCACCACTGTTTCGTTCGACACATTAAACTTTAATAGTGAAGAAAATTGAAAACGCCTCGATTACAAATTCAACCATAGATTTAGATTTTTTTTTGCTACAAAAATTCAACTATTATTTACTTACTGCAATTGGAATTGCTCTGTTTTGTTTTTATTTAAGGGCTAAATAAAAAACTAATAAAAATAAAATAATTTATTTCATGGAACAAATTGTACACGTAAGAAACCTACTTACGATTATAATTGATTAATTATGATGAAACAATTACAATAAAACCTGTGACTTCCATGTGGGCAGCATCTGGACGGACCGACGATTTATATTCAAAAGTAAAATTGTAGCAATCTGAAAAAAATACGTATGTCTGTGAATAACAGATTTAGTGCCAAAGGAAACTTGGATATAAGGAAGGCTTTTCTATGTTTTTTTAAAGGTATCTTCAAGTACAACATATACCTACTCCAAAAAGTTGTTGTGTTATTTGTTAAGCCTGATTTCAACTAAATGTGTAGAAAAGGTACTGACTATGCGGCGTTCTGGTATGATCATTTGAATGCGTGGCGTTTTAGATTAAGATTAGACAAGGTAATAATTACACCACTGTAATCTAGAGGTTATAAGAAATTTTCAGTTCTATACAGGTATAACTTCAGGTGGCCTACGCTTTAAAAAAAATGAATTACCCACTTTCCACGCGACATTCTTAATAATTCGTAGAAATAATTCCCGCGCAGCTTTAGTTCGAACATGTATTACGAGTAACAAGTAACTTAGATTATATTTTGAGTGTTTTACCTTATTCTCTTTAAACTTCATCCAACAGCGTGCATATGGTCCGGCCTTTCTCCACTCTCGTATCGCGTCCACATTTTCTCATAGAGCGCTTCAAGCCCCCGAACATAGTGGTTGCAGTCGAATAAAGTACTATCTAAACGTGCTTTTGAAACCTTAGCCCGAATATATCTCCGACTGTAAAAGATAATTAACAACTTTTTAGTGTGATAATTGAATTTGATTATTATATTTAAAGAGTTTGAACATGCATACAGATTATGTTATTGTAGTCCACTTTGTGTACAATTTCTTTTAATAACCTATTTTCATAACATAATAGGTAATAAATTATTCATAAAAAAAATTTTTTTTCGTATTCTTCTCAGCAAACCCTTTCATTTGATACCCATATCATAGCATTGCACAAAAAATAACTAATCCACCATCTTGGGCCGTGCGCCATACTGGATTGAGAATGACGTCACTTAGCTAACTATGCATTGTCATTCAAACTAAACGTGTATGCAAAATTTCATCTTAATCGGTGGATGATAACTGCTTTGAAAATCAATTGCAAGATTTGACCAGAACACACTTACATATATTGCAAGTTAGTTACAAAAATAATAGTATATTATGCAACTAGTGAATAAAAGACGGATTTAAAGCGAGGGCCACAGAGTGTTAGAATCATGAGCGACGCGAGTGATTCATGGCCCTCGATATAAATCCGTTTTATTCAAGAGTTGCATACTATATTTTATACCATGACTTCGAGAAAAAGAAAGATTTAAGTGCAAAGCACAAGGAATATTACGAGTAATAAATAAATAAATAAATGGTTTATTCTTCAAAATTTATATAAAATGTGAAACCCTGACCCCTGAGCTAGTTAACAGCACCTGTGTTTCAGGGACCAGTAACCACCTCCGTTACGTGACATAATTATAATTAATTAAATACCATTGCAATTAATATTAGAATTACAATCTAAACAAGTATTCAATAAATATCTTAGATTAAAATCAAAATCATTATTAAAATCCTAAATAACAAACTCAAAATTAAAATCGAAGAAGGAGTTTGTGTATCGAGTATTATTTGCGCAAGGAGGCGCAAGGAGGTTACATAGCATTGAGATGGACGTCTAGTACATTGGTGTGTTCCAAATTCAAACACCAAAACAGTGATTAAAATGCTTTTTATTCACTGTTTTCAGTGAATAAAATAAGCTTTTTAGAGGGGGAATGGTATAAATAGTATTTTTTATGCAAGTGGGCAACTCTGTCATTGCAGCCGAAGTGGAACAGACGCCCGAGCTGAAAGCGTTATGAAGCCGAAAGATTGCAATGAATTAGTCATTGCAGTCTTTCGGCTCCATAAAGGACGTATCAAACGACGTTTTTCAATACTTAGACGAAAAAATAAATTACAATTCATAAACATAATATTTAGTAATTACCGAGCTGGCATACCGTTGGGTATTTTTAAAAGGAGACTTGTTGTTCACCAGACTTTATCCAATTGAATTGGTAAAGGATGATAACTTATAATCACAACTCTAGATAAATACACATTGAAATACTTACTAATCTCTATTTGTTCCCAATTTAACAGCTATATCTTCGTATTGACTTCTATTGCGGGCTATCAATTCCGGGCAACCCAGAGTTTTTAGTTGAGATGCGGCAACGCTGTAACATTAGATTTACCTGTGTAAATAAACAAGAATACAATATGTACTTAATTTGATCTTGACTTACGTAATTCTTAAAAATAATTTGTTTTTATAAAATTGGTTTACGTCGCGACAAGCTTTCATATCATACTTAAATTATAATGATCATAATTATGTATTAAAAATTTCATCCAATTTGGAAAAAGCGTCCTCTTTTGGTTGTCAATGAAAGCAGTTTGAGTTGTGGTTTGAGGTTCTCGTTCTTCGAATGTTGTAGTTTTCATTTGGTTGGCTAGATGCCGTATTGTGTTTCTCTTGGAAGTAGATCTTGCTTTTATTTCTAGACTAGCTTCGCCAGCGTGAAAGTCGAAAAATATCCAGGGGGTATAAATTCCCGGGATAAAAATATAACAAACTTCCGACTTTATTATATTAGTGTGATAATAGGAATAGGATTATGTTGAATCAAGATCGGAGACTCAACAGTCGAAGTTGTCTACCTGGGACAAAAGGTCCGTTTAGGTAGGTCTCGTCGTCGAAAAAGAGGGCAACCGTCGAATTCATCTCGGCGGGCAGCGTTCCGGAAGTTGGTTCCGGTTGTTCTGTGGTATCTTCTCTTCGCCACAATGTCTCAAGACGAAAGTCTATGAACAGTCTGTGTTGCCAGTGATGATTTAGGGAACTGAAACGTGGTCGCTTACAGTGGGTCATCAGAAAGCTTAAAATCACCCAAAAGGCAATGGAGAGGGCTATGTTCCTTCCTGGAGTTTCCTTGCGTGATCGAAACAGAAATTAGAAATACGCAAGGTAACCAGGGTTACCGACGCAGTCCGAAAAATTTTCAAACTAAAGCGGCAGTGGGCAGGGCACATTGCTCGCAAACGAATGGTCGATGGGGCCGAAGAGTTCTGGAATGGTGACCACGAACTGGAAGTTGCAGCGCTGGAACGCCTCCTTCTAGGTGGACCGATGACCTGTTTTAGGACTGTGGGAAACCGGTGAATGCGAGACGCACAGGACTGATCAGAGTGATGCAACGTTTGGAGCCCATGTCCAGCAATGGAGGTTTTTCGGCTGAATGATGATGATTGTAATATTAACACTTTCGTAAACATCATACCTACTTCTTTTCATTTTAAAATAGTTTTTAATACGGCATCCAATATATCAATACATACATACCGAGAAGCTAAAGTTTCGCCTGGGAGTGTTATGAGCGGTGTTCCTGCCCATAAGACGTCCATGGCAGTCGTGTGCCCGTTGCACACAGGCGTGTCCAGACAAACATCTGCTAACTGTCCACGCCTCACGTGTTCTTCCTTACAAGCAATGCTAGAGAATACGATACGGCCAGGAGGTAACCCTGCAAAGCATTATAATAGTTAGACCCAATCATCTATCATGTCTATAATAAGTGAAAAATAAAGTTAGTACCTAAACTCTGGGCATATTTATGTACATTCGGTTCACCAGCAGCGGGGAACCTTAACAGCCAGAGAACGCTATTCGGTACCTTTTTCATTATGTTCACCCATATTTCCATGACTCTGGGGTCCATTTTGTATAACTGATTGAAGTTACAGTAAACAATTGCATCATCTGGCAAACCGTATTGTTTTCTTGATGTGAGGATTATACTATCGAGTTGTTTCTCAGCAGCAGCAATTTTTTTGTTAACTGTGTTTATTGATAAACCATTCTGTATAGTTACACCGTCAACCAATACCTATAACAAAAAAAAAGATACTGGTAAGCAGCTAGGTAAATTATGTTGAAACGATAGAAGTAGGCAATATAAATGTGGATCGTATAATGTGGGCACAGGAAATGGCAAAAGAAAAGATGGATGGACTGTGTGAGGAGTGATATGAAATAAAAGGGAGTCAGTTATAGCGTGACGGGGGACAGTACGGTATGGAAGAAGAAAACGTGCCGACCCTAAGTAACATGGGACAAGGACAGGAACATGATAATAGTGGGTGATCCGAGTAAGCCACCTTGATCCATCTGTTTAATTGATGAAAAGCATTTCGTTAAAAAATACATCGCGAGTGAGTGATTTGAAAAAAGTCCTGTCAATCAATCAATCAATGAATCGGTCTTTATTTGTAAACATGAGTAGGTTAGAGCAGTGTGCAAGATGTTACAATAATAAAAGTTTCTATATGTTTTGCCATGTGGCGTACAAATATATTATACATTTATGTGAGGCTCAAAACTAAAACAAAACTATAATTTATTAATTAAAATATCAGAAATTAATTCGATGTGTTAAGATAAACCAAGTAACAAACAGCAATTTGGCTCATATTTTGTGAAAGGACGACGTATGTTCTTTATTTTATGTAAAAGAAGCTAAAGCCAACTGTGTCCCAGTTTTGAAATATTAAGACAAACGGACACTGATTTTCAATTAGTAAAAAAAAAAAAGTTATTAATTAAATATATTTTAACATATTAAATTTGATATAAAATGCTTTTCATCCATTAAACAGGTGGTTAAGGGCCGCTCCTTACTCGGCTCTTTGGCCATAATAAAGAAAAAGTAATACCTGCTTAACACTAGGGTCTACGGTGTTCTCAATTATGGAATCAGGAATGTTTATTTCTTTTTCGCATATTTTGATCGGTTCTAAATCTTCATATTCAATCAGTTCAATTTTTTCAGACACGTTTAATAGTTTGTTGATATTTATATTTTTACCACAATTTATGAAAACCATATTTTGAATAGAATCATTTCCATTAACTGTTACAGCCTTATATTGTGTTTTCAAATGTGGAAACATTTGTTTGTGGTCGCCAACAAAATATGTATATGGCATAAAAGCAAACTTTTCAGTAAAATCGAATTCGGTAGATTTAGGCGATGATATTTCGTCGGTTATTAAGTAATCCATGTACTGAGCACCACTCGTTCCAGGATATCCTAGCCACATTACTTGGATGGGAGACGGTTTAAGAGCAAATATCTCATTCCGTGCGCCTTTAGTATAACCATTCATATTCACTAGAATATGTACACCATCTTGGTTTATTCTCTTTGCTGCGTCAATATAACAGGACACGGCAGATAGATCGACAAAATGTTCGGCGTCCTTTACTATTTTACTTCGGAATGTGGTGCCATCGTCAATATTTAAAGCATAACAAAATATCTCCACTTTTGAGTGATCGTGGAGCCCTGGTATTGATTGCATTAAATGTGAAGTTGGATGGTTACCAAAATCACTGCTAACATATCCTATACGTAATCGCTCTTTCCGTTCTCTGTTATGTACAAATAACACTTTACCCAACATATTTACTTTTTCTGTGTACAAGTTGGCATGTCGCGCAGCTATTGCTTTTCTAGCTTCATTGTTCAATGGATATAAAATGGAATGATGTGGATGTACGGAGGTTAGTGTCTCCATATTTAATTGATCTTCTACTATTGATAATATGTTATGCATTCGTTCCTCGTAACCATCCCAGCTACAAATTGCTAGTAAACAGTATGTTAAATTGCAATAAGCATCTGGAAAATCGCGTTTGAATTTTAACGCATTTTTATAAGATTCAATAGCTTCATGAATTCTCCCCATATCTTTGTAAATACTTGCTACATTACAATGAGCATCGGCGAAAGTTGGGTTTAATTCTATTGCTTTCTTGAAACAAACGAGAGCGCCTGTTATGTCCTGCAGCTCCCGGAGAGTATGTCCCATATTGTTATAAGCGTCAGCAAAGTTTGGCTGGATATTTATAGCTTGTCTGTAATGCATCAACGCTTCTTGAAGTTTGCCTGGAAATTCATATTAAAACAAGTGTTAAAACTGAAAATGACATAAAGCATGGAATGTCTATTTAAAAAGTATCAAAAATATTTTTGTTACGTAGCAGTTTCCTTGAACATATTTAAGTGAGTGCAAATTAATGTTCGCTTGACTGTTAGAACTATTGCATACGTTTTGTTATAGATCCTAATTTTACCAAGGAAGCACTAACATACACAAATTGCTGTATGTTATTGAATACATACTAATTATATTATGAAGTGTTATTGTTTTCGACGTAAGTAGATATGTGGTTTACGATGCACACATTGACACTACAAAATATCTGAATTTTTATGATATGAGATATTTTTTTACTCGGATACAAGTACTATCTATACATGTATATGTATATAGGTGGGGCAGAAGTAATTTCATAGTGTAAACGTACCATATTTTTGGTGAATGAGTTCTTAAGTCGTTGTGATTTGACATATATGATAAGGACAGCATCATCATCAGCACATTAATGTTCCCACTGTTGGGACACAGGCCTCCTCTTTGTGGGGGGAATGGGCCGTAATCCACCACGCAGGTGCATCCCGGTGCGGGTTGTTGGATGTCACAAGTCTTCGAATTTTCGGTTCTAGGACATGCCGGTTTCCTAACGATGTTTTCCTTTACCGTTTTTGAGAGCGGTTGTGATAAAATAGTTTACACAAAGTAAAGTACCTGCCTGGATTCGAACCCATGACCTACAATTTGTAATTCGCCTATACCGCTGGGCCACCACTGCTCTTATTAATGACAGAGAGAGAATTAATAGAAAACATGCAAACGACCGTACTGTTTAACTATTTTCTTAATGTCCCTCGGCAATCATCGCATTTCTGAATAAAAACGAATGATAATTTCCATGTCCATCGATTATTAGATTTATCGTGTATAATAATTTGAATTCAGAACTAAGCACTTTATTGTTGTTTTGTTTTGATTACTGTGTGAACTATATCACATCACATCATCATAATCAGCCTATTAATGTTCCCACTGCTGGGACACAGTCCTCCTCTCTATGAGAGGGAATGGGCCGTAATCCACCACGCTAGCCCAGTGCGGGTTGGTGGATGTCACATGTCTTCGAATGTTTGGTTCTGGGACATGCCGGTTTCCTCACGATGTTTTCCTTCACCGTTTTGAGAGCAGTGGTGCAGAAATAATTTACACAAAGTAAAGTGCCTGCCTGGGCTCGAACCCACGACCTACAACTTGTAAGTCGCTGCCGACACCACTGGGCCACCACTTCTCTCAAATAACAGCTTTAGCAGCTTTGTGCCCATTTTTTTAATAAATCACATTAAGTTAACAACTCTAAATATGACATAGATAATAGTTGTACTGTAAATATCAGAAGAACGTAGAATATGTAAAAAAACATGTTTCGGCGATTAGCCGTTCAATAATTTTAAAAAAGGCGCTTGCTTTACTAAACTGGGTGTTGAAATACTAAAATAAGAAAAAGATCTGCCTGTATTCTTATGGCATATTTATATCGTAAACAGCAGCACAACACACATTTATAGAAGTTCGTACCTTGATGTTGTAGAAGCGAAGCCAAATTACTATGAGTGGCAGCAAAATTGGGAAATACTTCCAACGCTTTCATATACAGCTTGGTAGCTTCTTCAATTTTCCCTTGTTCTCGTTTGACATTGCCGAGATTGTTAAGAGTATCTGCGTGTGACGGGCATAGTCGTAAGGCATTCTTGTAACATTCTTCCGCCTCGCAGACGAGACCCTTTTCTTTGAGTGCATTAGCGAGATTGCAGTAGGCATCTGGAAAGTTGGGCTGAACTTGTATGGCTCGCCGGTACGTGTCTATAGCAAGGTCTATCAAGCCCTGTTGATAATACTGGCATGCTAAAATTCCATGTATGATTCCACTATTTGGATTCAACTCCAATGAACGTAGATATACTGCTACCGCTCTGAAATAAATAGAGAACATTATACTCGTTTTAAGAATAACCAAACTTCAGTGGCAGTGAGCAGGGCAGATTACTCGCAGAACGATGGCCGACGGGACCGAAAAGTTCTGGAGTGGCGACCGCGAACCGGCAGACGTTGCGTTGGAAGGCCTCCCACTAAGTGGACCTGGTCAAGGTTGCGGGGATCCGCTGGATGCGAGACGCACGGGACTGATCAATGTGGCGACGCTTAGGGGAGGCTTGTGTCCAGCAGTGGACATATTTCGGCTGAAATGATGACACTAGTTTTCATCATCATCATGATATTTTATCATCATCGTTTGCCAATAGCAGTGCCACTGCTGATAATCGGTCTCTCAAATCTCACGCCATTTATCTAGATTTTCGACAGCTTTCATCCTGCTGCGAAGATCGTCGCTTCATCTAGCTTAAGGGCATCCTATATTCTTCTTTATAAATTCACATTGTATGGCCTACATATGTAGGCCATACAAATTCTGTGCGGGAATCGAACCCGCAACACGCAGCGCAGCAGCCGATCACTCAAACACTACGCCAACCATGTTGTTAAACATTACGTTTACTCATTCGTGGTCTCCACTCAAGAACACGTCTATCCCAACGGTCATCGGTAATACGGCTAATATGGCAGACCCAATGTAAATTCAGTGCCTATTGCCTATTCACCTCATTCCGGATTTGATCCCTCAGAGAGACTCCAAGCTAAAGATACAAGTTTATGTAGTAATATTTTCGAAATATTCCCACTCAATTTATTGGAACGCGATAGAATTAAAAGTATTTCAGAACAACGACCGCTACCGGCGGCGCGGCGGCGGCGGCGGTGTTCTGCTTTGACGTTTTAAGACAGGTTAAGGCCATTGTCATGATTTAATAGTTTCATTTTTATTTATGTTTTGTTGGATTCTGGCTGTGTGTGTGTGTGATGTAAGCGTAAACAAACGAGCTATAATATACGTGTCTAGGGCAATTACTACTCATGTCAAACCTACAGAGCCAATACATGTAAATATTTACTTTTTGAAAGTGTTTGTGTTAGGTTTTATTTTTAATTATTTAACTAGTGGTAGACATGCAACGATCGCCAAACTATCGAAATACGAAATTACGTTATCTTGCGAAAAAATCCCGATTCAAAGTGTAAAAATTCGCATAACTTATGAACGACTGAATCAATTTTGTTTAAACATTAATGAAAAAAAAAAAAAAAAACAAAACCGGTTCATCCTTTTAGGAGCTATGATGCCACAGACAGACACACAGATAGGTACAAACATACACCCCCCCTTTTTCCGTCGGGGGTTAAAAATAATATTTTGACATTGAATTAATGGTAATTTCTACTAACCTTTTAAACTTATTTTTGAACCAGGCGACACAACCGTCGGAGAGTTCCGTCGCCTGCGCGGTGGTACGCGGGGGCGCGATGTTGATGACGGTGTACACGACAATGCACTGGTAATCCATAATACGGACATGTCCTCTGGCGAGCAAGGCTGTACTGACAGGGGCAGAGCGTACGCGATGCGCGCTCGAGTCAGGGGCCGCGAGCTCGTCACCGCACGACGCGCGACGAGACGCGCGCGCGCTTCTTGCCAACTTCCCTAGAGCGACGCTACGTCTACGTAAGTCGCGGCCTTCGTTTACCCGACGTTTATATACTCAAATCGTAGCATATATCACAAGATCTATTAACGACACGAAGACCATGCGCACACGCTATTTAGTCGCCTCCGTGTTATATTTACAACATCATTCGTCGCACCATAAAACATTCCTGGCGGTGCTCTGGAAGACTTCATCACATCAGCGACGGTTTACAATTCAAAATACGCTATCTTAACTTGTTTACTAATGGAGATAATTGAAATAGCTTTGAACATTATTAATACATTGCTGACGTCAAAGTGGGAGACCGGTAATTCCACGCATTAGTCATAAGAACAATCAGCTGTTACTTTCGTGCTCTCATATGTTCCAACATTTATTATGTACTTTGTGTAGAAAAGATGTCACAGAGGCGGTAACTGTATGACAGACCAAGAGATTGTAATGTACATAAACGCTTGATATAAAACTTTTAACGTCCGTAGGAAATAGTTTAGTATCTAGAGTAAAAAGCGTGCATGTGCAACGGTTCGGTTAGGCGCCTTCCTCACCGGGTCACTGTATTTAAGTTTCTGTACCGAAACTACTCAGTCAGGAGGGCGCCTGAGTCGTTTTGGTTCAGAACGCTTGTTACACGTACAGCGCATCTGTACAGTTTTACTGAAACAAAAACGGGCCGACCCGGTAAGGAAAGCGCCATAATACGGAATATCGATTTGCGAGTAAGCAGGAAAGCGACGTCAGCGGCTGCGTGGCGACGCGACGGAATCTCAACGCGACTGGGCCATGCTGGAATCTGTCCACACTGCTGTAGCGGCAACTAGTGACCTGACGTCACAAAATCATGAATCACGCAAGAAAAGTTTTTAACGTGATTTGAACATTTAAAACAGTCTGTAATTTATACATGTTCTATACTGAATAAAATAATTGTGACTTGAGAACTTTTTTCTTAGAGATTAGCTATCAGAACACAAAATCTTCTTAGGGCGGACACTGCATCTATGCATACGCGTGACTGTAGCGATGCTGCATCGCGTTTGCATCAATGCTGTATTGCGTTAGGACTATGGTAAGTATAATATGATATGCGACAGCAAAGCGATTGTAACGCGTCTGCATTGCTGCAAAAAGTTGCATTTGGCGACCGCCCTTAGATTTTGGCAAAACTTTAGGCGCCATCTCCACGGGCGAGAGAATCGCGGCGATTGCCAAGCAATGCCATCAAAATGATCGCCGCGATGACATCACCGTCTTGAGATTGAATCTTCATACAATTCAGTGACAACGGTATGCGGAACACGGTGGAAAATCTTGAAACCCCCAATGCAAGCAGGAATTTCCTCTGACCAGACGGGTATTGACTGGTCTTGTCTGGAGGGCCACTGAATTTGAATTTGAAGGTCTCAATCTACGCTTACTTTTTAGATAACGCTCCGAAAAGAATATTTATTCAGCTAGTAGCAATGACAGTAATGGTTCTCATTGCCAGAATGTCTTTCCAGAACACAGTGATTTAAGAAAAAATTAAGCAGCATACATAAATAACCAAACATGTGACATCTAAAATTTCAATGTTAAAAGCTATTTTTTTGTCATTTCCAGAACGTCTTTCCAGAACACAGTGATTTAAGAAAAAATTAAGCAGCATAGATAAATAATCAAACATGTGACATCTAAAATTTCAATGTTAAAAGCTAATTTTAACACTAGTCTTGTCGCTCTTTTGCCAACTTTCATATGATTTTAACAGATACGTAGCAGTACGGTAGCTATAATTACATTCAAGTAGCAATGCCAAGGACTTTTTATTAGTATGTAGTGTTGTACCAGAAGCTATTACGTTCCGCATACTGGTTTGAACATTGAACATGATAGTGTAGTGATAACTATTCTAATTGTAATAATAATATCGGTACGTGATTCTATTATATTTTTACAATATTTAATTTGCAATTTTTGTTAAGCATTTTGATTGGCAACATAAAATATTTATAAACGCACTATATCTTAAATCATTTGAGTTCTAAACGCGACCTCATTTTTAAACAGTTGCATCACTTGGTTTAAAGAATTAATGGTTTTTCATACTTTGGCTTTGTGCCAGATTGATGCCAGTCGCGATCTCTCAGTTATGTGGAAATGTCGACTGATAGTTTCTGATCATTTTATCCGGAAATAAATTATAGTTTGTATATTTATTGATACTAAGCCTTAATAAAAACCCCAACGAAATGCAAAACTTATGTGGTTGTGGGCAGGTCACATTGCTCGCAAAGTGGATTGCTTTTTTTTAAACTAGGAATTTCTTCATGTATCGTGGGTGCGTTTACAAACATTTAAACTCACATATACAAGGGGTGCCTTAATCCGGAAAAAATATCTGTAGGCCATACAAATATTTGTTCCGTGCTGGAATCGAACCCGCGACACGCAGCGCAGCAGCCGATCGCTCAACCACTACGCCAACCGTGTCGTCAAGGATGTTTGGTGGGCCGAAAAGTTCTGGAGTGGCGACCGCTAACCGGAAGAGACTGATTTGGAAGGTCCCCGCTTGGTGGACCGAAGACCTAGTTAAGGCCTAGACAAATTCGTATACGCAATAAAACGTCTACGAACAACGGTGTCCATAGACTCAGCAGTTACTGCATATCACGGATACGTATCGTCTGTGCTATCATATGGTCTAATACTATGGGGCAATTCAGTTGAAATTTTAATGGCATTTCGGGTACAAAAGAAGTGTGTTAGGGCAATATCTGGCGTCTGGTTTTTGGACAGCTGTAAACCTTTATTTAAAAAACTACACATATAACCTTTACCCTGCATGTATATCAAAGAACTATGTATGCTTGTTAAACAATATCCGCACTATTTTCGCCTGCAATCAGAAGTCAGTCGCAAGCAGGCTATTGCTAGAAATAAGTACAAATATGAATTAAATGTACCTCAATGTAGATTGCAAATATTTAGGAGGAATGTTTATGTTAATGCCATTCAAGTGTATAACAAGTTACCTAACGCATTTAAGGAACTGTCCATCCCCATGTTCAAGAAAAAGTGACAAGTTGGCTATTAGATAATTGCTTTTATGACATTGGCGAATATATGGAATTTTGTAAAAATCCAAGATGACATTAACTTAATTTTGACATTTTAAAGTAACAATTATCTTATTTTAATAATACTAATTCATATTGGACCTACTGTAAATCGCAAATCTTAAAATTAATTATGTACTAAGTTAATGACAATTAAATATTTGTACACCATATATTTCGTGGTAGAATGTATAGAACTAACAAAAATATTAACACCATACTATGTAAAACTACATTCTTACAAATAAATAAAATTCTAATTCTAATTTTAAGGTTTCGGGAATCCGCTGTATGGATCGGTCCGTGGGAGCTATGTTCAGTAGTGGAAGTCTTTCGGCAGAAAATATAATATTATTATGTTGATGGCCTAGATTATCTCTGATTTACATTTTTATACTGTGACTATGAGGGTGACCTTAAGCTCTTAGAGCAAGGTTATTTTTAGTGTGCGTAAGTGACAGACTGAATTGTATACATCTGCCCCTTTTTCACAGTCGAACCATAATAGTTTTGATAAGTCATAGTATGAGGGCAGCTCCTATATTGATTAACAAATATTGTACACAACGTTTGTAAACCAGGTCTTTCCTTTTCTTGAATATTCGTTGTGTAAATTGCGTTGCTTTATATTTGTCATTGTGATGCCTCATTAATTTAAAACTTGATTTTGAACAAATGATGATGATTGATGACATTTGCGAAAAATAAATCCATCCATGTTATGATATAATTTGATGTGTTTCTAATTTTAAATTTATGGGTGCCCGAGAATAAACGAATTTGATTTGATTTTTTGATTTGATTTGAAAATATAACAGACGGAATTCTGGTAATCGGACAGTTGAACTCCATATTCGATAGATGGCGTTGTGTATTTGACGTCATTTTCTGAATGGCGTTGCTAAGATTCTCCGCGGAAGAATGAAACTAGAAAAACAATTGGTAGGTAGGTAGGGTAGGTATCAAGGCAATAAGGGTAGGCAGGTAGGTAAGTAGAGTAGGGTAGTCATTTAACGGGAGCTAAGCCGAGGTCACAGCTAGTAAACTAATAATAACACACACTCCTATTAATTAACCTCATAAGGTTAGGTTACCTGACAAGGTAAGGTTAGCTCACAAGGTAAGGTTAGCTCTGATACTATGGGGTGCAAGTTGGAAGCCTCCACGCGGCGCACCCGGGCAACGTCGGCTCCAACTGCCCACCCACGTTGGGTGGATAGTAGGGGTGGGTGGACAGTTGGCTAATTTCAACACAAGAGGAAGGGTCACGGTTCCAATCACAGATCATCCTGGATGGTTTGTGAAGGGAACCAGACTAGAGATGGGTCAGCGGGTCCATCTCTTGGATGGGCCTGGTGGCTTCTAACGCCTACTCTCCCTTCTCATCAAGAATCTTCTCGCGCGCAGGTTTGACGATTTCCAGCCTCCCGAACAAGCCGTAAAGGCTTCAGTACTGTAGACAACATGCATACGCTGCGGCAGGTTATATAGAAGACTGAAGAGTACGACCTGCCTCTCTGTTTAGCGTTTGTGAACTACGACAAAGCCTTCGATTCAATCGATACTTGGGTTGAACTGCAGTCTCTCCAACGGTGCCAAATCGACTACCGGTACATCGAGGTATTGAAGTGTTTGAACAAAAACGCCACCATGTCAGTTCGACTTCAGGAACAGACTTTGGAACCTTTCCTTCTGCAGTGAGGTCAGATACACGAAAACATCAGGTTTACCGACATAACCAGCAAAATTGACAAACTTAAGTGGCAGTGGGACATTGCTCGCAGAACGGATGGTCGATGGGGCCGAAATGTTCTGGAGTGGTGATCGCAAACCAGTAGCCTTCCAACGACGCTGCGTTGGAAGGCCTTCCAACTGGTGGCCCGATGACCTGGTGAAAGTGGCGGGTGTCCGCTGGATGCGAGACGCACGAGACCGGTCAAAGTAGCAACGCTTGGGGGAGGCCTTTGTCCAGCAATGGACGTCTTTCAGCTGATATGATGATGACGATGAGACTAGTCAAAAGAATAAGTTACTGAGCCACCAATGACAATGAAATCCAGAGACAGCCAAATCAAAGAAATGATAATAATAATCTGGAGACAATTTATTGTATTGTTGTTCCCTTGTCACAACCAGGCTGTAGAGTGACGTGTTAACTGCTTGTAATAGAAGCTTCTTCATCCATTTGCGAACCAGAGGCTAGAGATGGGACCATAAGACCAGGAATAAATGCTAGGCAAGACTTATCAATTTTTGACACAAAATCGAAATATTTCCTTCAAAAACAAAAACCAACATCTCCTGAAGAAGATCCAGAATGCTCTTCATAAAAGTGTATGTTGTTAAAATGTATATTATTCATTCAATATCTTCAATAAAAATATAAAACATACGTCTTTCATTGTGAGTACCTAATATTTGTACCTCGCGTTTTAGCTAATATATAGAAATTGTAAAAAACGCCAGCTGAAGATGCTAACTTGGCAGTCTGATTTTTCTAATCTTTCTTCCCAGGTCAGTGATTGGTAATATAGGAAAAACATAAATAGACAAAAAACGCTCCACCAAAATTAAATCAAAAATTCAAAAAAAACAAAAATCATGGAGAAGAATGTGCAAGACTCCACGGACTCTCTTTTTCATCAATAAGTTTTAATTACAAGTATTTGGTTACATTATTCTTGTTACAAAATTACATGTATGTGAGAACGATGTAAAAAACTTGCACGTAAAAGTGTCGAGACTAAAATAAACAACCTTAAAATATAATAATTAAAAACAGGCCGAGGCAACCAAGTTATGACCCATCCCAACTGATGGCGACACACTCAACTGCCAGGGCATACACAAGTCAACGAACGACTTATACTCGTAGGTACAGTAAATGGTCCAGGTACACAGTACTCACACATGTGCTGTGCAGTAATATAATACTAAAAGAAATTGAGAATTTAATATCTACGTTTTGTGGCTAGCTTAACCTGTGAAATGGCTAAAGGACGGAAAGATACACGTTGTTCAATATTTGGTATAGCTAAAATACATACATACATAAACTACATACGTAAACTTAAGCCTTTTTCTCATGGGGGTAGGCAAAGACTCCAGAATGCCACCTGCTACGAGCCTTACGTACTCCTTTCGCTTTTTTTACGTCCATAAATCTAGTCACACAAGCACGCTGGTTATGAGTACTGCGCACCTGGTCTTTCTTTGAAGAACTTTCTTCTATAGCCTCTGCTACCGGCTTTTCCATTTACAATACCTTTTGTTAGTCGCCTTTCATTAATCCTCTCAACATGGCCAAACCATCCATAAACCAAAATAATGTATCCATACTCTTCTTTTTCCTGCCCTTAGCCCATGCTACTTGGGGTCGGCGCAACACGTTTTCTTCACTAATCCATCCATACTAATATACCTTATTATTATAAATGCGAAAATAACTCTGTATGTGACTATTACCATTTGACGGTTAAACGGCTGAACTGATTTAGCTGAAATTTGGTATGGAGATAGTTGGAGGCCCTGGGAAGGACATAGGATTTTTATACTGGTAGTGTGTTCCCTTGGGCGCTAAACAACACTTTTCAAGTGGCCGAAGCCGCGGGCTAGTTCTATAAAAAATATGAATATCATTAATAGCATAGAATAAGTGATGCATCTGTAGTAATAGGTTAGTGTTTCGGTATATGAAGGTTTTAGATCGTCCACCTACGTGATAACTATACGTTACAAGATATACTACGATACACACTGACAGAAGATAATATATTTATATTATGAAGTAGAGACCGATTTAGAAGCGTAACCTAGCATAAGCGATCTAAAGGAACGTCCTCACTGAGAGCATTCACGTGTAATGAGCATTCGACGTCGAATATTCGAGTGGCGTGGACGTTGAGCCGAGCGTTACAAAGCTTACACTCAAGCGCGAACTTCGGCCGGTGTGGACGTCGCAACGACTTTCGCGGAAACGGCTCGCATTCGAATGTTCACGCAAATAAAACGCTCGAAAGCGAGTAAACAGATAATGAAATCAATGAGTATGTATGTAGGAATATTACTGGCCACTTGTAAAGCAAGGAATAGTTCCTTGATCTTAAGTGTTTGTGACCTTCTTGGTCAATCGTATTATCGAATGAATGACATTTAACGAGATCGTATTCGAATCAAAAAAGTTCTGTGATTCGAATGCTCCAAGTTCGCTGGGAAGCTTTTGTTGCTCGCCTGCGATGGCTTGTTTACAAATGCTCGCGAAAGTATGCTCCCAGTGAGGACACTCCTAAATATAAGAAAAGGATGGATCATGTTTGACGGCACGGTTGGCGTAGTGGTTGAGCAATCGGCTGCTGCGCTGCGTTTCGCGGGTTCTATTTCCGGACGGAAAAAATATTTGTATGACCTACAGATAGTTGTTCCGGTCTGGTTGTTTTTGTATGTGTGTCTAATGATCCACGACATAGGAAAAATCCAAGAGGGGCAATGTTTTAAACAAAATGTCTTCAGACGTCAGATTGTTCTGTTTTCTTGAATTCAGGTCGTGGTAAAGCACCACGTACACATTTGGGTGTGCCACCAGAAGAGCTCTGTGGACTACTCTCTTAGACCTGAACAAATAATAATCAACATATTAGTCATCGACATAAAAATAACTCGTAGACTAAGCAAATTATCTCCGAGTAAACGTGTCTCGACTCTCGACGTGGTTCATATTTTAATATTTTACGGTATTAGAAAAACAAACAAAATTTATATAAAGCCCACGATTTATCTTATATATTGTAAATAATTTTATTTATACTTTACTCCGTATTATAAACACAGGAGAAAACTTTGTAGAAACAAGTATACTATCGAAGATCCTATCGCACAAAGTAGATAAACTTCTAGAAAGATTGAATGAAAGGATCACCTTTCATTCAATCTTTCTAGAAGTTATCAAGTTATCAAGTTTATCAAGATATCACTGAGAAACTTATAATAGATATGATGTCAAACATTACATTTTTTTTTAATATTTTTAATATTGTTTGTTCCGTTTCCGTGAGTGCGTCCGTGGCATCAACAGTGGACCTGATCAGAATACCAGCGCAGCTTTATTTTCATTTAGATACCGCTGCACATGCTCAGAAGGAGCCTTTTTGGTCTCACACGCGGTTATAATTTTGTATGATTGCTTTTTATTGCTTATCTCGTATCTCTTGGGCGGATCACATATAAATAGTTTTATTTCATTCTTTCCTTCACATTTCTATTGATTGCAGCCTCAAATCCAATAATTAATATTGTCAGTTTACTAAACAAAACTAAAGTTTTTCACTTTTTTTTCTAAACTTTTTCAACTATTTTTTACATTGAGCAACTGCCTATATAACCCGTTGGCAACACTGGATATCAGATTATATGGTTTCTGACTGACTAATACCTTTAACATTTACCTAATTTCCTCTTAAAATGCTTGACGAGACACGGAGGTGATATGTAATAGATTTTCATCCATCCACGGACTGACCTCGAGAAGCGTTACTTTACCTTGAAGATCCATTGAGGTAATAATGTACTATGTAGTACATTATTACCTCAAATCTCAAGATCTGATTTGAGGATTTCTCTCAATAAAGCTGCCGACTTTGTTGGATGAGTGATTAGCTATTATCTTTAATCATTTTATCGACTGTGGGGAGTTTCCTGACCTAATGAAAAATAGGAAAATAATACCTTTATTAAAATCAGGTAGTACATCAGACCGTACAAATTATAGACCTATTTCAGTACGTTTAGTAAAATATTTGAGAAATTAATTTTAGAGCAAACAGTTCGGTTTTACAAGGGGTCGTTCAACTACTGACTGTGTTGAGCATTTAGGACATATTTATAACGCATGGGAAGATAAGTGCGATGCTTTGGGAATCTTTTGTGATTTGTCCAAGGCATTTGATTGTGTTTTTCATGAAACGCTAATCAGGAAACTCCGCCACTACGGAATCCGGAACAGCGCTCTGGATCTTCTTACTTCATACTTGAGTAATAGGATTCAGAGCGTTGACGTTAATGGAAAATGATCTCCCGGATCTATAGTAACAATGGAAGTCCCACAGGGCTCAATTTTTGGTCCATTCTTGTTTCTTACTTATATTAACGACTTGCCTTACCACATAAAGGATAACCATAATATAGTGTTGTTTGCGGATGATACTTCACTTTTGTTTAAACTTAAACGTCAGCAGCTGGTTACTGACCATGTAAATAGCGCGATTTCAAAAGTAGCTCACTGGTTCAATGTTAACAATTTACTTCTTAATAAAAAAAAAACCAAATGCATTAAGTTGAAACCTCAGGTTAGGCAGTGAAAACTGATGTGTTGATAAAGGGCGAAGAATTGAATCCTGAAAATAGCACAGTATTTTTAGGCTTAATTTTGGATGCTAGCTTCAGTGGGGCCCACATACAGATAAATTGTCAAAGAAGCTAAGCTCCGCAGCATATCTTGTTAGAAAAATTCTTAATTTAACTGACATAGACAGCCCGTTTAGTATATTTTAACTATTTTCATAGAGTAATGTCGTACGGTATTCTGTTGTGGGGAAATGCCGCCGACATCCAGACTATCTTTGTTTTGCAAAATAGAGCTGTTCGATCAATTTATAAATTTAGCCCGAGACACTCTCTCAGAGAGAAATTTAAGGAGATTAATGTAATGACTGTGCCCTCTCAGCATATTTATGAAAATATTTTATAAGCCCATAAAAATATAAAATTGTTTAAAAAATACAGTGAGATCCATAACATAAATACTAAGAACAAACACAATTTGTAGTACCTACAACAAGGCTCAAGAAAATAGGTGGTTCGTTTAGATGTTAATGTGTACGCTTTTATAATAAACTTCCAATCCACGTAAGAGATCTAACTCAAATCATTAATTAAGCGTAAGTTGTGTCAGAAAGCGTTTTATACCATTAAATATTACGTTGAGGTCAAAAAGGCTTGGGATTGAGCTGCTCCAATTAATTTTGTTTTTTTTATTATTTTGCACCGTGAATTTTGTTGAATTTTGATTTTGTCTTTCTTTTTTTTCTGGTTTTCTTGCAATGACAGGAATATTTACTTTTTAAAGTATTATATTATTTTATTTTAATTATTGTGAATGTGAAGACTATGTGGATTATTCTGTTTCTTTTTAATTTATCTTAGTAAGTTAGTTTTTAGGGTTCCGTACCCAAAGGGTAAAAACGGGACCCTATTACTAAGACTCCGCGGTCCGTCTGTCTGTCTGTCTGTCTGTCTATCTGTCACCAGGCTGTATCTCATAAACCGTGATAGCTAGACAGTTGAAATTTTCACAGATGATGTATTTCTGTTGCCGCTATAACAACAAATACTAAAAACAGAATAAAATTAATATTTAAGGGGGGCTCCAATACAACAAACGTGATTTTTGTGCCGTTTTCTGCGATAATGGTACGGAACCCTTCGTGCGCGAGTCCGACTCGCACTTGGCCGGTTTTTAATCATGATCTGGCAGTTTGAGTAGTTTATGCGGCCTACCCGAATGTCCTTTCTTTGGTATTGTTTGTCGAATCGTTGAGCTCCTTATATTCTGAGTTTAGCTGCTCGGTTATTGACAAATTCGTGCACTGACTGGACAGGTCCATTCAATCTGGTTGGTTCTTTCCTCAAAAGACCATTTCAGACATCAATCTTCACATGATCTAACCAAGATTTTGTCAGGACTTTAAAAGAGACTGTGACCTCTGAGTTTGTTTTGGCGTTTTTTCTCAGAGTAGTCAGATAGGAAATGCCGACCTCATCTAGTTTTAAAAAATATGATCGACATGTAAAAGTGTTTGTACAAACCAACTTAAAGAAATAAAATCATGTATCATTTTAAGAACAAATGCGGTCGCAGACGTCCGACTGAATATCCTAAGTAAAAATAAAAAAGGTAATTCAAAAAATTAAAAAGCCCGACTGCTCATGAAGCGAACTAAAAAGATGTAAACAAGAAGAAAATCATGTCTTCAGACGGGGTTTTTTTTTTATAACTTTTTATTTAATAACTAGCTGACCCAGCAAACTTTGTTTTGCCATAAAAAGACTAAACATTTATCTACCCTACCTACCCTACCGTACACTACCTACCCTACCCTACCCTACACTACCCTACCCTACCCGACCCTACACTACCCTACCCTACACTACCCTACCCTACCCTACACTACCCTACCCTACCCTACCCTACCCTACCCGACCCTACACTACCCTACACTACCCTACCCTACAGCGAAGCTAGGTATGGCATCCATTTTGCTATTATTGTGAAGATTTGGAATTTTCCGTGGTCTGGACAATCGAAATCATTATTAGTTCCACCCATAACTCTATTAACAGGTTGTATTTAGTGTTAATTAGCCGTAAGTATATAATCAAAGGCCTTTAATAACCAGGTTACAACAAACTTATATACGTATTACTTATTGTAAAACATTGACTAGCAGAACCCTATAGTATTACAAATTGTTATTTAATCAGACATTAGATTGATAATCAAAGTTATTTGTACCTTTTAAAGAGTAGTTATAAAGTAGCTGCATTATTTAGTACTTTATTAGGTAGGTAACAGTTATTGAGTCATTTATAGGCATTTTTGACAACATAGTGAACAGACGTATTGAACAATTATTAAAATAAACAAATAATCACTCGCGAAATCATGAGCAATTTATTACATTTAGTAATAAATTTGGCAATCCTTAGCATCATTGACAGCTCACTCCACTTCGAGATCACTTCACCTTAGTCATCACGGTGAGATGTCTACAGAATAGCACTGGTTACATTAAATATATCGGGTTAAGCCAACAGTACGGACGTTAAAACAAATCACAAGTACGCCCCTGGTGGCAAATCAAGAACAACTACGCATTCTTGCGCTTTGTCTCACCACTTGCGTGGTGGGGACAGCAGCATATGGCAGTTGAGTACTAACCGCCTTAGAGCTAAGACATCGCAGAATCACTGTCGGTTCGTAATATTAGTATGCAAGATTGTAACTGTGAGTTGTGACTATTTGAATAAACCCAGTGTATCGAATAATTTGTGTGATTTCATTTACACGATTGTACCCACCTACCTGCCCACACACGATGTCTTAACCTAAGGGAATACATCCAGACTTCCCGGAGGTTTGCATCTATCGGCCACCCTTGATGCGACAAATATATATTAAAATTCGTAAATAGTTAAATTGACACGTGTTTATAGATAGATAGATACTTACAGAAAATTTTATAAGAAATGAAAAGGTTTTTTTTTATGAATATTTTTATTATGATATAAAAATCATCAACATCATTCTTCTGTAAAAAGTTAAGCGTGATCATCCCATTTATTTTTATTCTTATAGTGAGAAAAAAAAAAATAAAGATTGAATTTGAATTTGAGACTATCCTACCAACTTTGGCACAGAAATAGATTATAGTCTAGAATAGCACATAGGCTCCCTTTTATCCCGGTATAATGTTCACTCGGGAGATAATAAAAATACTTTTTACGTGTGCGAAGCCGCGGGAGAAGCTACAGTATACGTATCGACAAATAATTTTTTTGTAGATACGTTGAGGACCTGCACTGTTTTTTTTTCAACGATTAAAAACCAACCTATACTTGACGCTTTTCTGTGAGATTGATTAAACATAACATCACATCAATGGCCCAATTGCCCGTCTGGGCAGATATGTAACAGTACATATACGTATTTCACACAAACTGAATATAGTTAAGTCACACATTATAAACAGTTTTACTCGAATCTCAAAACACTGTCATGTAGGTATGCAACGTCTATCCAATTCCCATATATAGGGGCGTCGTAATGAACTTTGTGATATAATTTGTAACTATTTTATTTCAAAAACAGTGAGTCTTTTTTTCAATTTGACATCAGCCATAAACGAAAATCTCTCAGGACTTACATTTCTCTGATTGATACATGTCTATTATGTTCATATTCCAAATTATTGATAACCATAACCACAAAAAATGTTAATGAATATGAATTTCGTCTAGAAGAAAATGTAACTATATCCTTCGTTCGATACTGATCTCGTGCCTGGACGTCTCGTGCTGGACTTGACACGACCATACTTCAACCAGAGACACACTAAACACAACGCACAAGCTAACAGTGTTAAGCTCAACATTGTACGACAACGACATTAAGACTAAATTTATCAATCGGATGCTGTTAAGTTAACGATTTATACTTATCTTACACACTGGTAATGGTTCGAGTTCGGAAACAAGTTTTTATGGTTCCGTACCCGATAGGTGCAAACGCAGCCCATTTGCTGTCACTTACGTGTCCGTCTGTCTGTCCGTTTGATTTATTTTTGTTGGATCCCAGTTTGAGATCCCATTTTTTACCGACTTAAAAAAAGAAGGAGGTTCGCAATTTGTCGGAATCTTTCTTTTTTCTTTTTAATGTTTTTTCTCCGATTACTCAAAGATACCTGACCTAATTTGGAAAATTGTTCTTTTGTTTGAAAGGGTATATTTCCCAGATGGTCTCATGGTCATCAGGTCAGGACCTGATGATGAGATCCTGGAGAAATCGAGGGAACTTCTCAAATATCATAGCCATATATATAGAGATTGAGCAATCATTTGAACTCAGAAAGTATATGAAGTTGAACAGATAAAGTAGCCCACAGATGACCACTGGAACTCCTTAATGCTAAGTATGTCACGGGTACAAGACAATAAAGCGGTGGTCATCCCTATCTTTAAATCTGGATATAGAGATGTTGTGAATAATTATAGACCAATATCTATACTGCCTTCTTTATCCAAAATATTAGAAAAAATCATTAACAAAAGACTCGTCAATTACTTGGAAACGAACAACTTATTATCTTCTTCACAATTCGGGTTTAGAAGCAGATTGTCCACAGCAGATGCGGTTCAAAAGCTGACAGACCTCGTTGCACAAGAACTCGGCGATGGAAACCAGGTCCTGACTATCTTCCTAGACTTAGCAAAAGCTTTTGACACCGTATCAGTTCCTTTGCTTTTAAATAAACTGGAAACGTTAGGTATAAGAGGTACACAGCTGAAACTATTCGAAGATTATTTAAACGATAGATCGCAATGTGTTCGAATAGGAAATATAACTAGTAACGATGAAAAATCACTAGGATTTGGAGTTCCACAAGGCAGTATCCTTGGTCCATCATTGTTCCTCATTTACATTAATGATCTTTGTAATTTAAATGTAGGAAATTGCAAAATAATATCGTACGCTGATGACACTGCGCTTATTTTCACCGCAAAAACTAACTCCGAGCTGTATAATGTTGCACAGGCAGGTTTTAACATCGTTCTAAACTGGCTTCGTTGTAATTTACTAACACTAAATGCAGATAAAACAAAATATATTCAGTTCAACATGCGCAATCTTAATAACAAAACTAATCCCCATTTATATGCACACCAATGTAACAATCAGTCAGCCACTTCTTGTACCTGCCCTATGATCCTGGAAACAAAGTGCCTCAAGTATCTTGGAGTTTTTGTTGATAACACGCTCTCGTTTAGGCAACATATTGACAGTTTGGTTACTAGAGTACGTAAACTGATGTTTGCTTTCAAACAACTGCGCTCCATTGCCGACACTAACTTAGTCAAACAAGTTTATTTTGCTCTATGTCAATCAATACTTCAATATTGTATAACCTCATGGGGCGGAGCATCAAAAACTATCATTCTCTCTCTTGTAAGAGCACAAAGAGCTGTTCTAAAAGTAGCAAATTCTCTACCTTTCCTTTTCCCTACCCACCAGTTATTTAAATCCTGCAAAGTCTTGACTGTTCGGCAAATTTATTTACTGCACATAACACTAAAACAGCATGCAATGCTTAAATATAACCTAGATATATCTAACAAAAGGCGAAACGATATAGTATGCAGTTCAACCTCTACCTCTAAATTTGCATTTACATATAGATTCTTTACATTTTTAGGGCCCTTTTTATATAATAGATTAAATGGAATACTAAGTATATATAATTTAAATTATTTTAGCTGTAAAAGCATTGTTTTAAACTATTTGCAAGGTTTGTCATATGACCAGACTGAAGACCTGCTTCTAGTATTAAAATAAAATTAGATTAAAACTACGTAAGCATGATTAAAAATAACACTACTATGTATATTTCCGCAGTGTCCTAGTTTTACTTAAAATTGTTAATTTATTGCAATACCTACATTATTAAATATAAATAAGCACTTTTACGCCTGAAGCACAGGTTCTACCTAGTTCAGGCAAATTATACATCAGCACTTTTTAGAACATAAGCAAATTATTGTAAATTTTGTACTTTAAGAAATAAATAAACGATTTTATTATTTATTATTATTATATTATTATAATATATCGAAAAAATTAACCGATTTTTGTAAAGCAAATACTTATATATAAATAGTACTGATGAAAATGGTACCATCGAACTGATCTGATGACGAAGCCAGAAGTTAGGCTTCTAATAGTAGCGTGAGTAGTAGTTCTTCTCGTGGGGCTATATTAAACTGGGATTCAAAACTGGAATCCAACGAATATAAATCGTCCTTTTGTCTGTTGCGCATTTTGTTCCGACAAATTTTTAACTTCCCATTGACATATGGACTTGAAATTTTGGTATGTAACCCTAAATGTGTAAAGTCCGACACGCACTTGCCGGTTTTTTAAAATAGCGGTGACATGCTACGCCGTTATCCCATGTTACTTGGACAACCATGGTTACTGACATATCCTGAAGAATTGCTAAACTTAAGTGACAGTGGGCAAAGCAAATTGCTCGCAGGACAGATAGTTGATGAGGCCGACCAGTTCTGAAATGGCGACTGCGAACCGGAAGACGTTGCGTTGGAAGGCCTCCTACTAGGTGGACCAATGGTGTGGTGAAGATTGCGGGAATCCGCTGGATGCGAGTCGCATGGGAACGGTCTATGTTGTGATACTTGGGGGAGGCCTATGTTCAGCAGTGGAAGTCTTTCAGCTGTAATGACCACGACACCTAGTACCACACTTTTAAAATTGCTTTTTCTCCTAAACTATATAAGTTCGTCGTTTCACAAAAATAAATAACATTTTATAGAAAATTTCTTCAACTTCTTTTGAAATTATACTTAAGTAACATTTTTAACTTTCGTTTTTATCTTGTTTTTATTTTCTGCTTTTAAATGTTTTTTTTTGTTTAATACTCTGACTTTTATAGTTTATGAGAAATAGCTAAAATGCAAATTTAAAAATTTTGCTACTATGTTTTGAAGGCCAGTTTATTAAGGACAACAGTTTGCCAACGGCAAAGTTAATTCTGTACTTTAATCCAGTTTATCATTTCGTTAGAGCGTTGTTTATGAGCTTCAGTTTGTTTGTTTTAAAAAAAAACGTTGCCCCACACTAGGCATTTCTTCCTGTATCGTGCATGGGTGCGTTTATGTTACCTAATTATTTAGGTGAATGTAGCTGATTTTAAGGAACCCTTAGTGTACGTGACCGACTCGCATTTGGTCGATATTTTAAAAACCTGTTTCAACTAAAACAATATTTAAAATATACATGAATCTATTATTTTTAACAACGGATAATAAATTAACCTAGCTTTTGTCCGCGACTTCGTCCACGTCTTTTTTTTTGTTTTGTTAAATAAAATTAGCCTTTATTATTCCTTATAAGATAAGCTATAGATCTTTCAGAGAAAGTCCGGTCCAGCCGTTTTGGATCGGATTAGCCAGAACAAGTTGCAGGGTAAATTTGTCGACCATTGGCCTGATATCAGGCCAATGGTCGACAAATTTACACAGATCAGGTTCATGGTAGGACGCCTTGGTTGGCTTCATACAGGACCAGACGTTCCATTATGAAATATAACATCATTATTAAAATCAAGAGCAACAGATACAGCTCCCCATAATATTGTATTGTCATCAGTTTTATGCATATCCAAAATTTAAGTCTACGGAAACTGTTTTAAAATTCAGTTGAAAATGACCTAAACAAACAAACATACATTGCAAGTTAACTAAAGGCTTGTAATAATAAAAAAATAAGATACTTAATTTTATTTCGATGACATCGAAACTTGTCCGAAATTGATTGGTCTCGAAACCGGTTTAAAGTCAGATGCAGACTAAGAGCTACGCAAATAAAGCTTATCACATAGCTGAGATAGTTTTTCATACTTGTGGGCAAGCTGAAAACTATGTAAATAAACTAAGATGTTTATGTATGAAAAATTACTAGCTATGCGAAGTGGTGAAGGAAAACATCTTGAAGAAACCGGCATGTCCTAGAACCAAAAAATCTAAGACATGTGACATCCACCAACCCGCACTGGGCCCGCGTGATGGATTAAGGCATATACCCTCTCTCACAGAGAGGAGGCCTGTTGACCAGCAGTGGGAAAATTAAAAGCCTGATGATGATGATGATGATGCGAAGTGAACGAAACTAAGATTAATTACATATTAAGATAATTTTTTTGACGTGTCGTTGTGACTTTGACATCTTATTTAAGAAATACATGTATTACATATTTATTTATTCTAATAAATAAAGAGTTACATTGTAAAAACTAAAACGGCCACTCATTTTAAAAAAAACATTATTGGTAAAATATTTATTAGTATATTAGAGGAAGTTTGAAAGTGGCGCCAGTGATAGAAAAGTTGAAAGTAAACCGTTCGTTCTGGCAAGGTCATGTCCCCATAAAACCGTGTTACTAAAAGAGTTATTAATATAAGTGTAGATAGAGAGAGGGAAGGACGGCCAAAGAAAAGATGGATGGACTGTGTGAAGAGTGATATGAAAGAATAAGGAGTCAGTGATAGCGTGACGGGGGACAGGACGATATGGAAGACAAAAACGTGTTGCGCTGTCCTCAATTAAAACGAGCAGGCAGATGAGATATGAAAAAATTTGCATATCTCTATGCTACGCTAAGCGAGCTAAGCGAAACTAACTTAACTCTTGGTACGCGACCGGCTTTTAAATAGCCAACTGTCAACCTCGTTTTAAAATATTGGTGCGGTAACTATTACTTGTTTTTTGTTATTATAATTTCAGGTTTGAACGCTAACGTTTGCTATTATATATGAGGATACTATTAATGGATAAAATATTAGTATAGATATTCTGCTATTCGTTAAGTTACAGCAATATACGTATACAGCTAAAGTTATTCTGTTAACGTTATCACTTGCACGATGAAGTTCTCGAACAATGCGCTTATTACAGCATTTTGTCTTTTATATCAGCTGGTAAGTTTATTGACTTTTCGTCAACGTGTTAAATCAGTGTAAGTATGTATAGATTAGGGTGTCCCAAGATTGTATGGACAGTTTCTATGTATTTTCTATTTCATCTTAATAACGTAAGTAAAAAATATCATTGTCATAAGATAATGATGTTTAATTCTTTATTGTACACCAAAAATACAACATTTAATACATGTGATTATAAAGTACATGTACAAAGGCGAGCTTAACTTAAAATTGAAGTTATTTCAAAAGTATGTTTATAGGAGGGGGAATTATGAAGCCATTAATAACGAATTACTGGAGTGTGATTGGGGATTAATTTGTAATAATGATGCTCAACTTCATCATGTAATAGACATGTTTTACTCAGTCATTAATTCGGTTATTGCTAAATTTGTCCCAAAAGTCACCGTAGGAGGAACCTACAGCTACCCCGTCTGGTACAGTCGGGCATTAATTAATGTAATTAAGGAAAAGTCGAAGGCGCACAGGCAATGGAAGAGATATAATAACCCCCACGATTACGCAACTTTCGTTTTATTAAGGGACCGGCAGAAAAAGTTGCAAAGGGAGTGTCATAACCGTTATCTACACAGATCACAAGAAAACATAAAAACTTCACCTAAACATTTTTGGACTTACGTTAAAGATAGGAAAAAGAATAAAATAATTACCCGAAATATATGACTTATGATAATAACCAACTAACAAGTGAGGCCAAAATATGTAACGCATTTAATGATTTCTTCTACAAGAATTTTAGCAGTAGGCTCGGATCTTACACGTCTTTCTCAACTGACTGTGAAACATACGGCGACACACTACACAACCTGACCATCGACAATGTGAGCATTCTCAAGCTCTTGCAGAATTTAGATACATCGAAGGGTCCAGGAAGTGACACTGTGCCCCCTCTTTTCTTTGTTAATTGTGCTAAATCCCTGTCTTTACCAATTACTTATATCTTCAACCGGTGTTTCCGTGAGGGTTACTGTCCAACTATATGGAAAACTGCACACATTGTACCCATTCACAAAAAAGGCTGTAGGAATAGTATAAAGAATTATCGTCCCATATCAATTTTGAATGTTTTAGGAAAAATAATGGAGAAAATAGTACACAACTTTATTTATCCAACTATATCTAAATTAATTCCGCAACAACAGCACGGGTTTATTAAGGGCCGGTCTACTAACACAAATTTAGCAGTATTTGTTGATAGTGTTGTCAGTGATATGGATGGTGGTGGACAGGTTGACGTGATCTACACGGACTTTGAAAAAGCCTTCGACCGTGTGGATCACGTGATCCTTCTGCGTAAGTTGCAGGAGCTTGGAATCCGCGGTAACTTGCTCAGGTGGTTTGAGTCATACCTTAGGAATCGGTCTCAAATTGTTATACTGGGTGGAATAAGGTCTGACTGCGTAACCATACCATCTGGTGTGCCACAGGGCTCAATTTTGGCACCCCTGTTGTACTCTATCTACCTATACGACATAGGAGAACATATTCTCGATGCAAGGTTTTTGATGTATGCGGACGACACCAAGATTTATATGAATATTAGGAATAAGGATGATTGTGAGAAGCTACAAAATGACTTGGATAGATTATCTGACTACTATACTACCAATAGAATCAATGTGAATGTAAATAAATGTCAGGTCGTAACATTTACTAGGAAGCGAAATTGCATCCCCTACTGTTATAGTCTTAGTGGTGGCACTATTGTGCGTGGTAATACTGTTAAGGATCTTGGTGTCGTTCTGGATGCTAAACTTCTGTTTTCGGAGCATGTGACCTATGTCGTTGGTAAGGCATACAGAAATCTTGGCTTTATTATGCGTATGTGTAAATTATTTACCGATATAGATTGCATCAAAATACTTTATTTTGCGTACATACGCAGTATCTTGGAATACTGTAGTAATATCTGGAATCCTCACTACGTGGTGTATATTCAGCAGATAGAATCCATACAGTCTAAATTCATAAAATATATTAATTATCGCAGTAATTTCAGACAAAAAGATTATCTTTTATCATGCAAACATCATAATATACTTTCATTGGAGAACAGACGTATGATTTCGGATATGTTGTTTCTTTATAATATTTGTAGTGGGAACATTAACAGTATCGCTCTTAATGACTTAGTTCTAAGATTGAGTACTCCGTCTCGACGGACTAGGCACACGCAGTTTTTCGATGTGCCACACAGTAGTACAAACTACGCTAAAAACTCAGTTATCGATAGAATACTAAGGAACTTTAATAAACAATTCTCTCACATTGATATATTTAATTCCAGAAAAGGTATGTTCAGGAAACTATTACTAACCTCTGTGTGTGGTGAACTGACTAATAAACCTAAAGCTGAATGAAACTATTAGGAATTGAATTGAAGGTACAAATACAGACCTACATAGACTACACCACACTATGCAATACACTAACACTACTGTGCGTTCCGAGTGAGAGGACGGTCGGCGGCTTCGCTCATTGTGACGCGATTCCTGGGGATTGTGCTGTTGGCGGCGGAATGGTTTATTTCGGAATCTAGGGCTTAATATAAATAACTGACCCTAGAAAAGCCTGGGGGGATGGATTATTGTGTTGCTAGCGGTGCGGTCTTGTCCGATTGTAGCTTGCTGGGGGTTAGTCGATTTTCCTCTCATTTGAAACGCATTATACAATACTGTAACATACTTACACACAACTCCTCTTATACACTTCACAAGAGTTTTCAAATATTATGTATGTTTTGTTGTTCTAGGTTTCTGTTGCAATTTTATTTGTAAAGTTAATAAATTGTAAATCCGTAATTGGCTGTAATAGTGGAACAATAAGTGTGTTAATGTATTTTTAAGAGCTGTGGATTTTGTGATTAATAAATAAATAAATAAATAAATAAACTCAATGCTGAGTTCTCTTACAGCAAACCCAAGAGTGACAGAGAAAGTTGACAACTATAGAGGGCAGGTATCCAGTGTACAGTATTAAAATATCCTATGACGAATTAAATTAAAACCATAAATATACTTACTACGTACGTACAAAAATAAATATATATATATACTTATAAACTGCCGAGCAATGAAAAAGTTCCACCCACAAAATGGCGACAAACACCTTAATATCTCTTAAGACATAGAACCTAGCTTCATAAATTAAAAAGAATAATTAGATCTATTTTATTATGCAAGCTTAAACTCTTTTAAATACTTTTGCATTGCCTTGTGTATCTTGATGACGTCAATATATTCTCTACCAGTTTACCAGAACACATGGAGAAACTACGAGCTATTTTCGAGCGATTTCGAAAAACTAACTTCAAACTCCAGCTTGATAAATCCGAGTTTATGAGAAAGGAAGTAATGTACTTGGGTCATGCAATAACTAGGGATGGCCTAACAACGACAAAATAGAGGCTATTCTGAAATACCCTTTGCCCAAAGCAGTTACACAAATTAAGAGTTTCTTAGGGTTAATTGGTTATTATAGAAAGTTTATAAAAGATTTTTCTAAGATAACCGCACCTCTCACAGCAAGCTTGAAGAAGGGAAGAAAGATTGAGATAAATGATGAACATAAAAAAAGTTTTGAAACATGTAAAGAGTTGCTGACACATGCACCTTTGTTACAATTCCCCGATTTCACAAAACCATTTATTGTTATAACGGACGCTTCAAACTTTGCGATAGGAGCAGTACTTTCTCAAGGTACTATAGGATCAGACAAACCAATTGCATTTGCCAGTAGAAAACTAAGCGATACAAAATCTAGATATAGTACGATAGAAAAGAAGTTATTGGCCATAGTATAGGCAGTTAAACATTTCAGGCCCTAGATATATGGCAGAAAGTTAACAATATATACTGACCATAGACCTTTGGCATGGTTGAATTCTGCCAAAGATTTTTAAAGTCCTTCTACCCTCTAGTAACAGCGAAAACTTAGTCAAAATTTTCTTAATGAATATATAGATTACAAAAATAAGTACTTCATTTACTTTGAACGCCATTACCATAGAAAAACCATTTGTTAATGTAGTTACGTCACTTTTAAAGAAGGGAACGCCAAATTTGAATGTACTGAAAGAGTTGTGAATGTTACGGATGAAAGCGACCAGAAAGACCTAATTGTCAAATATCATCAAGGGAAGACTTGTCATAGAGGTATTAGAGAGTCTCTCATGAAGTTAATAAGAGTTACAGTTACAGCTATTACTAATGCATGTGAAGAAAGTAAGAAAATTAAGTATGACAGGAAACCTCTAAAACCATTTATGCAATTAACACAAATTACAGACAGTCCATTCCAGGAAGTTTTTATAGATCTATTATATATAGAGGAAAATCAATACTTAACTATAGTGTACTCAATTAGTAAGTTAGGTCAAGCAATACAGATTCCTAATAAAAGCACACTCGAGGTAGTGAGAGCTCTAATCAAATATTTTTGTATGTATGGAATACCCAAAAAAATAAATAGCGATGCAGGCACTGAGTTTAACAATGAATTGCTTTAGGAAATGTTAAGTTTATATAAAATTGAGCAACACATAGGGAAATCTAACAATTTCTAATTCAATGGCAATAGTAGAAAGATTTCATTCCACAATTATTGAAATATATAGGTTAGCAGTGTTGGCCCAGTGGTTACGGTCCCGACTTACGAGTTGTAGGTCGTGGGTTCGAACCCGTGCAGGCGCTTTACTTTGTGTAATTTATTTCATCCCCACTGCTCTCAAAACGGTGAAGGAAAACGTCGTGAGGAAACCGGCATATCCTAGAACCGAAATTTTAAAGACATGTGACATCTACCAATCTGCACTGGGCCTGCGTGGTGGATAATAGCCCACTCCCTCTATGAGAGGAGGCCTGTGTCCCAGCAGTGGGAACCTTAAAAGGCTGATGATGATAGGTTAGCAAAATATGAACAATCTAGTTTAGATGCAGCTTCCGTTATGACATATGCGATCATGGGTTATAACAATACTATTCATAGCGCTACGAATTTTACACCTTACAAAGTAGTTTTCGGGCACACAGAGTCTGGAAATGCTTTTGATATTGACAGGGACAAAACTTTAATGCAAAATATATTACAGGATCACCGTAAACGATTGAAAATACTTTATGAGCATTTAAGCAGTCAAATTATTGGACATAAAAACTTAGTTAGAAACAAGAAAGGAGGGGAGGACCCACCAAAAATAGTGGATGTTGACACGGTTTTTATGAAAAATAATAGGACTAGGAAAGCAAAAGAACTGCCGCGATACAAAAAGGCAATGGTCACCAGAAAACCTTAACGTAACGTAGTCCCAGTTAAGCTTAAAAATAAAAACACTAAAATAGCATTAAGAAATGTCAAACGCCCTTCACAGATGGTGGTTGATACTGCTCGTCCTAGCAGATCAAGTGACGACCCTGAACATCCAGAGGATCCACCAGAATCCGGGCATAGTTCCGATTCGGATTGGAACAGCTCTGATGAGAACTTACCATTGGGATATTATTAAGACCATAGATTTAAATTCGCTAACTGTCCAGTTAGAAAATAATATAGAAGAGGATAAAAAGTTAAAAATTATAAGTCATAGTAATAGTGACATACATAGAGAACTTTTAGGGTTGACAGTACAAATTGAATCATTTATTGAATTGACAAAAGATAGGTTAAAACAGATTCTACCCTCTAGCAGAACAAGGAGAGGAATTATAAACCCATTAGGATCTCTTTATTTAGTTAATAACAGAAAAATTTTGATAACGAAGATAATAGGAAATATAATGTAGAAATTAGTAATTTAGGAAATAAGGGATATGTTCACAAGGGATGGAAAGATTGAAGAGGATGTAGAAAGGAGAGTGAATGCAGGGAATAAAGTGAATGGAGCTAAACATGCAGTTGTGACCAGCAAGTCGATGTCTCCGGAAGCTCGACTCGCCGTTCACAACAGCGTGTTGGTGCCTACACTTATGTATGGAAGTGAAGGCTGGGTATGGCAAAAAAGACATGAAAGTAGGATTAATGCAGTAGAAATGCGCTCCTTGAGGAGTATGTGTGGTGTAACTTTAAATGATAGATTGAGGAATGAGGTAATAAGACAAAGTTGTGGTTTAAAAGAAGATGTAGTGACTAAAATTGAAAAGGGTATGTTAAGATGGTTTGGCCATGTTGAGAGGATGAATGAAAGTCGACTTACGAAAGGTATTTACAAGGCAGACGTGAATGGAAACGCCGGGAGGGGACGCCCTAGAAAGACATACATAGACCTTATAGGTGATGTTCTTCAGAAAGGCCAAGTGCGCAGTACCCATAACCGGCGTGTGTGTATGACTAGATGTATGAATGTGTGTGAAGCAAAATAAGTATGTCAGTATCGTAGCAGGTGGCGTTCTGTAGTTTCTGCCTACCCCCACGGGAAAAAGGCGTGAGTTTATGTATGTATGTAAGGAACATTCAATAGAACAAAAAGTATCATTAATGTAGAAGGCTTTCGATAAATTACTCAATGTTTCTGATGACATTAATTTTAATACTAGACATTTGGACTTCAAAATATTCAAAACCAAACGAAGTACTCTAACCACCATAATATAACATCCTATTGTATTCAAACCTACATTTACGAATAAATATGATTTGATTTAACCTTTTAACCATAATGAATAGTATGAATCAAGTTTTAAATAATTGTCGTATTATTTATTCCATTATTTTTGAATTAGAAACTGCTATTGCTTTTAGTAAAAAAGTAAAAAACTTTTTACAAAAATTACAACCGACTTCCAAACACGACACTACAAAGTGAAAGTTTGTAGTGTTGTGTTTGGAAGTCGGTTGTTATTTTTGTAAAGAAGTTTTTTATTTTTCACTTTTTAGTTGTGGTACATAATGGACCCGTTCTATAGGCTAGCTACCTATAATGCCCAAAGAGAAGCCAGAATAGATTAACCCAATAACATGAAACTTAAACAAAACTGTGGAAAGAGAGTATACCCCTATAAAGCGTCCCAGTGTGATGTTATGTTATGAAATGGTGTAAACAATAAATAGACATGCGATTGCAGCTATCCCGAGTGATTTGCCGTCATTAGTTGAAGAGTTTTGATGTATATCTCCGAAGTTATTCATCAGATGGGCGCACGGTTGGCGCAGTGGTTGAGCGATTGACTGCTGCGCTGCGTGTCGCGGGTTCGATTCCCGCACGGAACAAATATTTGTATGACCTACAGATAGTTGTTCCGGCTCTGGGTGTTGTGTATGTGAGTTTATATGTTTGTAAACGCACCCACGATACAGGAAGAAATTCCTAGTGTGGGGCAATGTTTTTTTTTTTTTTAAAAAAAATGTCTCTTTGAAAATTAAATCGGACCACATGACAAGAACCAGCATTCAAATAAAAAAGAATCATCACAATCGGTTCACCCAATAAAAAGTTCTGAGGAAACACACATAAAAAAAAATATACAGTTGAATTGACAACCACCTCCTATTTGCGAAGTCGGTTAAAAATACATATATTATATCCATCCATAGTAAATACCACAGAATTATTTAATATTCTTAATGTCATAAGAAAACATCATAACGTAATTTATCCAATATTAGATAACATAGTAAAATCAGAAGGAAATATAGAAACTAAGGGATATATAGACAATAGTAAAATTATATTTGTATCAGAAGTTCCACTAATAGACAAAAACACATACAATTATTATAAAATTACTCCTATCCCAATCTATAACCAGATAACCCAAAAACCTAATATAAAAAAGCTAATAGTGAACAAGTCGAAATACAGATCCGTAGTCGATGGCTGAAAGGAAATAGAGGATTAGACATATCTCTGTTCCGATGAAAACGTGGTACAGTACGCGGAGGAAACATGTTTCCAACAGCTCATGTTATTACAACATAACTTCAGTAATTGCAAGCAACACCAGGTGCAGATAGAAGAAACCAAGGTGCAGCCTATATCCAGCATTCACTGGTTGATATATACACGGAAAAGGAAACTATTGCAACGGAGCACTGCGAAGGGGAGACCCGCAGACACAATCTACGAGGCACATACATACTACTGCCAAGTCAGCATTGTACCTAACAGATTGCTGATATCTCAATCACAACACCCATGAACACCAGTTTAGTCTCCTTCAGACTGCCACCAGTACAGATGCCCGAACTACGCAGAGATGTCAACCCGTCAGCCAAGCAGATGGATTTCAGAGATCTAGGCGACGTCAAGGAACTGCTGATCCAAGCTAAATACAGTGATAGTGTCAGTGATGGTGAAACTATTATAGTCAGTGACAAAATCAGTGTATGGACCATAAAGTATTTACGCCATTTTAATTGTTTTTAACCCCCGCCGGAAAAAGAAGGGGTGTTATAAGTTTCACGTGTGTTGCTGTGTTGCTGTGTATCTGTGTATCTGTGGCATCATAGCGCCTAAACGGATGAACCGATTTCGATTTAGTTTTTTTTTGTTTGAAAGGTAATTTTGTCGAGAGTGTTCTTAGCTATGTTTAAATAAAATTGGTTCAGCTTTTCAAAAGTTATGGGCATTTTACTGTTTGAATCGGGGTGTTTTCGCAAGATAAATGCGTCGGGGGTTTTTTAAATTGTGAAATTTTACTTGTCGTCATTGGGTTTTTGTTTCAAAGAAGAGAGTTATTGGCTAAGAAACTTAGACGAAATTCTCTAAAGACTACAGAGTTAGAGAATTTCTCTCTTAGGGAGGGAGGAGATAAGTGTGACGACCCCAACGCTATTCGCTTTAACAGCAAATCCCCCTCCACCTCAAAGTAGCAAATAAGTAGTGTATGTGTTAACTTAGCAATAATTAAATATAAATACATGTCTCCTTATTAGAATAGACATTAAGATTTAGCTGGGTACCAGTGTTTTACATGGAGCGACTGCCTATCTGACCTCCATAACCCAGTAACTGGACAACACGTCAAAGATCTTCAAATGACAGCCGTGACCAACGGCTTAACGTGCTTTCCGGGGCACGGAGGAATTTTGCTATGTTAAGATGCTTAATTACTGTAACGCTGTTCGTCTAAATAAAGTTTATTTTAAACTACTCAAGTGTCAATCACTTAATTCCCGCGTAGGCACGTAGGGGCGAGGCGGTCGGCCGGCCAGCAAGCCGGAGCTGCGGTGGTGAGCGTTAAAATCATCTGCGACGATAAGTTCGCGTCGGACCGCCGGAGCCCCGTAGCGCCGGAGCCGTGACAGAAACCTTGCCTACTGCATCCTCCCTTGCAATCTTGCTTGCATGTTGCATGCTTGCTGCATGCTCACTTGCATGCTTGCTTGCATTTTGCATGCATTAATAAATAGTATGCTAGTTGTTATGCAAGACTGAAAAGAAAGTTTACGACGAGTATTTATATAAAAGTAATAAAATAAATAATAACAAAATGGTTTAAATATAATAATTTAATTTTAAAAAGTAAAATGTGAAAATAAACATAATTCATCAACTTGTATCCATAGATACAAGGATATGGTCCGTATCCCTAGGATCAAGGGATAGCGATAGCATGATTCATTAAAATGCAGTGAACATAAGCGAGAATATGGTGAAGGTCATAGCTCTATCAGCGAACGCTTAAAAGTTTATTATTTCACTAAATATAATGGTTTAAATGACACCTACTTTACGTCCTCGAAGCGTTTAGAACTAAGATTCCTTTATTCCGGACAGCCTATGAAATGTATTCCCTGCACAAGAATTTCAGTTTGTTAGTCGATAACTCACCTGTGGAAAGATACAAGCGTAGGTTCTTCGCAGTGGACAGAAGTCCTACCCCTGGTGCTACTCGGCATGCGTAAATTTTGGAAAGAAGGCATCCAAGCCACGCCTGCTGAGCTTGTGTATGGTGAAGCCCTCCATTTACCGAGCCAGTTTCTGTCTGCTACAGATTACACCGCAGCCGATGGCACACAATACGCAACCCCTCTTCGTGCACATTTGGCCAAACTCACTCCCAGGCCAACCTCCTGGCATACATCTTCTCCCTTCTACATAACTCGAGATCTGCATTCCTCTACACACTATGGAGGATATTTTTAATCGCAATTTTATTACGGACTCGATGTAAACAGTAGCACTGTGGCGCCTACCCCCAAGAGTAGGTATGTAATAAAAATGTTTTAAGAACTATTTAATATAACAAATATGCTCAAATCAAATAAAAAGTCAAGCAAACAACAAAGTGAAGCCGGTTCAAACTATGCCTTGCCGTATAAATACACAAATACACACGCACACGTACAACGAAACTACCCCTTAGCTTGTCATTCGAGCTCACAGATCAAATAATAAAACTCAAAAAATGCCATAATATGATTTCTCATTGTTTTGATGCTGCCAACCTTTTGAGAAAATTCATTACTTGTTCCGGAGCTGCCAACTTCTGAACTCATGTCCAGTAATTTCGACTTGATGACATCCATGCTGATAACTAAACCAGAATGTTCGATGGCCATTATAGGAGCAAATTTGTCTGTTAGCCCCGCCAACAATAATGAGCCGAATCATTCATCGGTGATCTGAAAACCCGAACCTTTAAGTTTTTATGCGGTATCGACCATTTGCGTGAAGGTCGATTTACATCAAACGAGCGAATGCTCATTCTATCCCCACTACAGCAAATCCTTCTAGTGTAAACAGGCGTAGAGCATTCCTTCGTTGTTCTTAGTGCGTTCGCAAAGATTCTATGGAATATTCTAAGAATGCTCGCTCGCTTGATGTAAACGGCGCAAGAGCGCGCGAACAGTTGCTTAGAGCGTTCTAGCGTGTTCGGACGTGCTCGCGCCACTGAGCGGTCTCATCAAAGTGTTCTTGTGTTCTAGCGATTTTTTACGTATCTTATCGATTAAGTTATGGATTGGTCTCAAGAAAAATGTTTATTAATGATAGAAGCCTACCGCAATTTCAGATGTCTGTGGGATCCGACGTATGAAAACTATAATTTTTATTTGAACTAAAGATTTTCGAATTTTTTCGCTAGTCAGAGATAGTAAATGATCAAAATCCTCTGGCGCCATTCTAAAAAGTTTTGGAATTGTCCACTTTCTTCTTGTTTTTGCATATCCGTCATTGTTTCACCTACATTATCCAGTTTCCTTCGATGCATTAAATTTGTAACCCACCAACGTCTCTTCCTTCTTTTATTTTTGAGTTTTTGCGACAAAATAATAAATGCAGCACTTGCAATAATGATATCGCTGTCAGAGTCAGACATAACGAAGCACTACCAATACTAACCACAGAACTGACACGAATGAGCAAAGAACATTCGATCTAGCTTTTGTTTACACTAAAAGATTACGAAAGAATGCTCTTGTTCTAGCTCTAGCTCTATGTTCGTTTGATGTAAATCGACCTTAACATAATGCTCCCATTGTTTCGCAGTCTTCTTGTCGAATAGACATTAGCTGACGAAGAAGACAGATGCGTCGCGTGAAGCCAGAGTTATCATACAGGGCCTTAAAACGCTTCCACACACCTTGTACCGTTTGCTCGATTTTAATGTGAACACAAATTGATGAGTCGATCGTCATTATAAGCTTAGCTTTGGCATTTCTTTCATCCATGGAACTTGCACTTGCATCACTTGATGATTCCAGCTTATGGATATCCGTACCATCCAACATCAAAAAATATTCAACCGCAAACGCCCACTCGTCGTAATTTTCTAATCTTTTTAATTTAGGCACGTTTACTATAAAACTTCCAGCCATATTAAAATATCTTCAAACCGCACACTAGATAACTAATTGTCATTCACAAAAAAAGGTCAGTACAGGAACGATTTCCACTGTTAGAGTCTGGCAAACGAAAGTAGACACTCGAATTATTTGCAAACTTTTTATATGGCAATGCTATACTAATAATGTCAACCTTATTTTTCCAAAACAAGATGGCGTGTTGTTTTGGTTTGTTATGGTCTTGAAAATAGCACCGTTTTTCCCCCGAAGGGTAAAAAACGGATATTTAGGTTTCAGCCGTAGCTTGAACCACATTTGAGGTTAACGTTCCAATATTCGTCAACAACATCTTCTGTCTCGCTCTATCATCACGTAAATACCTGGTGTCACAACTATACGCTTGACGGACAGCGCGCGGCGGCCATCTTGTTCAGTACTATGTGCCGGCAAGTGTGGTTCAAGCTACGGCTGAAACCTAAATATCCGTTTTTTACCCTTCGGGGGAAAAACGGTTCTATTTAAGTGTTCGAGCATATGCTCGAACCACATTTGAGACGTGTTTATTATCTGCCGGCGCTGCCTGACTAGTCTTAATGCCTGAGATCACATTAGTGAGACTAGTGCTAAGCGTACTGTGACTGTTTGTTTTTTGGTTAACAAATAAGACAGTAAAAATATAACAATAATTATTTATTGAACTTTTTATGAAAAGGCGTAATAAATGAATTATAACAATTTACATAAACTATGTAAAATTGTAAACAAACACAAGCTCAAAAATGCAAAAATCATTCACAAACTCAAAATATTTTTTTTCACAAAATCAACATAATTGAATAATAATAAATCATATTACGAATATCTAAACCATAGGTGTGAAGTTTTTGCTAACAATATTTGGATTGCTACTAGGGTTTGGTTTTATTTCTTTAAAATAGTGCCAAAAGAAAGTGTTTTTGGATCGTCAATTTCCTCTTTTTAGAATTTCATCGATATTGCACTTATTATCCATCCAGTTGTTAGTAGCAACTACTGCTCTAAAGCTACCTGCTGATCCAGATATGCTTGCTTCTTTGAATAATGTTTTTATCCATCCAGCGATCACAGTTCGTGAGGTGTTCTTGACAATTCCTCTTGTAGTAATGAACAGCCTTTCGTTACATGCCGCGTTGAGGCGTATTTTTGAAATGGAAATGGTTTTCTTAACCCAAAAGATTAGATCCAATCGAACATCTGAATTTATTTCTCCTTTTTTCAACAACCAGCCTGATTGTCTACATGATGCTGAATCAGTTTTAGAACCAAACTTTGGCCAGAATATTATTTCGTTTCCCATATCTTCGAAATCACCGTTTCCTATCGATAGAAGAGTTAAGTCATGGACTCTTCTGCCAGTGGCCAACAGAAGGAGCACACATGTGTGCCTTGATACTGCGAAAATACTGTCAGAATCAAATTGATAAGACTGTAAGAATGTGAGTAAGTCTTCTACTGTCCATGAAATAGGCTTTTTGACTGGAGGGTTTTCTGCAAAGATCCCTTTTAACACATGCTTAACTATAGGATGAGAACTGAGCTCGCAGGATCTTAAAGGGTTCCCAAAGTTTGACACAACCGACTTGTGAACAGCTATGGTCCTAGGCGCTAGCTTTATAACTGTATGAAGGTAGCACAGGTACCTAGCTAAATCTGGAGGTCTGGTGTTATCGATGGGGATGCCCCTTGTTTTAGCCCAACTGCACCATCTTAACCTAATTGGTCTGTAAGTTTTAGAGACGATCGCCTCCAAGATGACTCCAATAGTTTAATTTCATCCTCGGACCAGTTTGCTATCTGCTTGGACCAGCCCGTACCAACCAAGCCGCCAATTCCAAGTGTTCTACTCCTTGAGGAGCATGATTCGTGCGGAGATCTATTAGGTTCTCCCGGAGGTTCGGAATTAAAAGGGGTGGTTTTTCTTTCATTTGGTCCAATTCTGCTCTTCTGCAATTCTTATTAGAATATACTGACCCTCCGACTTTTGTAAGTGACGTAGTACTCTTGGGATTAATGCTGGTGATGGAAATATCCACCCCAGATTTTGTATTTCCACTGCCTGCATCGCAAAATTGGCTCTCCGTGTCGGTCGCATCTTCGCTGACATACTTTGGAAGAACTGCTGATTCCCTCGAGGCAAAAAGATCTATCTCCGGTTTTCCGTACTTCTGAAATATCCAAGCCAGGACTTTTTTGTTCAGGTGCCATTCTGGCAAAGCCTTCTCTCTCGACAGTCTTTCCGCTATTCCGTTGTATATCCCCGGAATGTATCGAGCTATCAAGTGATAATTCATCCGATCGCATAGTTCTAGAATTTGTGTCGTGGCATTTAATAACGCTGTTGATTTGGTGCCTCCTTGTTTGTTTATGTAGGCCACGGGCGTTCGATTGTCCGACTGTACCATTGTTGTCTTCTGAGAAATTTCGGGCCCCAGTCTTTGAAGGACTTCGTACACAGCCCACAATTCTTTTAGGTTGCTGTGCCATTTTCTTTGAGAAGGTCACCATTTGCCCCACAGGTGAAGACTGTTTGCTATGGCACCCCAGCCTTTCTGTGCTGCGTCGGTAGTAACGAAGATTGATGTATTTGGGTAATGGATCGGTGACGTCTTGTATAGACTTTTTAGCCACCATTTCAGTTGTTCTCGAACAGCGGCTGGAATGGGATATTTCTGATGAGGCCGAGTTTGTGGGAGACGGCGAGATGATTTCTGAATTGGACGGCAATGAAGTTGGCCTAAAGGGACTGTGAACGATGCGAAGTTTAGTCTTCCCAATATTACTTTGGCATCGTGCCAACTCCATCGGGCTTTCCTCTGGAGCTCCTGAATACACTTCTGCAATTGTTGGATTTTTGTTGTCGATAAACCCTTGGTGTTTCGACTTGTGTTCCAGGTAATGCCCAGATATTCTATGTTGGTTGACGCCATGGCTGATGATTTCGCTTGATTGATCTGCCATCCCAGGCTCTGTAAGTACTCTGTACCAAATACCATTTGTTGCTCTAGAATTGTTGGGTTTTCGTGCATGAACAAAAAATCGTCTAGATATACAACTACCCGAAAGCCTTTCTGACGAAGTTGTTGTGCTACCCAGTTCGTAATTTTTGCAAAAGCTGAAGGGGCGCTTGCCAACCCGAAAGGTAGACATGACATCTCGTACATTTGCCCTTGGTACGAAAGTTTCAAGTACCGACGATGGTTCTGACTGAAAGGCACGTGAAAAAATGCCTGCGACAGCTCGATTTTCATCATATAGTCCCTTTCCCTCAGATGTGATGGAATCTGTTGATGGTTTATCAAACGAAACTTTGTGGTAAGGACATATTCGTTGAGTCTTTTAAAATTCAGTATAGGACGATTCCCTCCGTCTGTCTTTACCCTTAAAACATTGATGATAGGAAACCTGATTGATGTGTACTGGTTTGTAAAGCTCGAGATTGTAGCATTTTCCTTATTTACAAGATTTACTGGCGCTCCTGTTCATTGATTTACATAATTGACAAGGCACCCTGCAGTGAAGTAGTCATTTTCGACCCCCTCCGTCCTTTTTTCCCTTCTGCGTTTTGGGGGGAAACGGTTTTTGATGGTGCCCTTTTCCATTTCCCCCTCTATTATATGGTGGATTTCTTTTTGCGTGGTGTCGTGAGTCACGAAAGCGGTGGCTATTGGTTTGAGCGGTTTTAGGATTCGCCACTTGAGGTATCGGTTTCCTGTTCGTGTATGGCTTTTGCCTATTAGGAAACAATTTGTGCACGCCGCCCAGCTCTTTTACCACCTCTGTAAGGGATTTGTCTCCAAATAGGTGCGTCCCTGATGGCGGAATATCATGAAGAATATCCCGGAAAGCCTTATTTGGAGGTTTGTAGACCTCCCTTCTTTGTTTTATTACTTCCGCACGGCGACCACACACGTATTGTAGTAGGGCATCAGAATTCTTCCGAAATTCGGAATTTGCAGCTACGAAATCCTGACCCACAATATTTTTAATGTCTGCTGGTAGACTCTCCAAAAGGTTTTGAAATATATAAAATGTGGCCAAGCCGGGGGGAGTGACTCCAGATCGGCCACCAAACAACCCTTCTAACTTTTGAACCAGTGACCGACTAAATCTGATATTTGGCGACTAATTTCGACTAATTAGCGACTAAATATTTGTGTTATTAAAATTAAAATCCCTGATGGTGGCCAAGCCAGAGTCAGCCACACGCGCCGTCCTTCACGTTCCGCCGCCTTCATTTTCGTGTAACGCGTTCGGGTGGCCTTGAAAGCAGTTGTGGTGATTCTACGAACCAAACAAATTTGTCAAGGCGGAGCTGAAAACGAGAAAGGCGAGCTGGTGAGTCCAAATTTTCACCTTCCTTTCCCATTTCCTTTTTGTTATCTTGCGATTAGAAGTCTCGCGTTATAACGTTATCTGGTTTTGCATTAAATCTGTAAGGCTAGTTTTTTTATATATAAAAGTTATTTAAAGTGATATTGCAATTGAAATATTGTAAATGAATTACAAATATTTTATTCAGATAAATTGTTTATAGTTTTATTTGATTAATGATTTAAATTTTATACTTAAGAATTACTTTTTAAGAAGTGTTTATAGGAACTTAATACTTTTGCCTTACTTTATATTATTTTTGTGTGTTAATATAATTAATAGTGTTAAAAATGGAAGATAGCGTAAATATTATTATGATTCCAAGTGAAATGATTAAAATTATTCCGCTTTTTGACGGCGATAAGCGCCATTTAAATCTTTTTATACGCAAAAGTGAATAAATTATAAATAAATACAGGGGAAGTGACGAGCAAAACTTGTATGTAATGCATGCCATAACGAGTAGATTATCGGGGAATGCAGCCGCGCTTATCAGTGAGCGCGAGGATATTTTTACATGGCGGAGTTATTAATTCAACATTTCGGCGACCCACGAAGTGAAGAATGTTTAGTGAATTGGAAACTTTGCGTATAAGCAATGGTGAATAATTTTCAGATTTTTGCAATCATATTCAATCAGTGCGTAGTATTTTATTATCAAAAGTTAATAGATTATCGAGTAGTATGCGTGAAATTAAAATAACTATTTATAGTAATACGTCATTGAACGTGTTCCTTTATAATCTACCGGAAAATATGGTGTGTATTGTGAGATTAAAAGCGCCCTCCACTTTGGAACAGGCTTTATCTTTCGTGTTAGAAGAAGTCAATTTCCATGACCAATATAATGCCCGAAATAAAACACTGCTGACATCCTCCAGTAAACATGCTATTCCAAATAATACACAAATGTTATAATTCGGAACAAATAATTATAATAAGCCTACAAATAATGATACACCTATTTTCTCACAACCCAAATTATATTTAGGTAACTTCCAAGGTCAACAATGTGGGACGCATACTCCACAGTTTCGATTTCAAGGTCAAACATTTGGTTATCGCCCACAACGAATGGATAAACTCTAAAATGACTAAAATAACTCAAATAATGGAGAAACTCTCCTATGCCAGGGTAGCCTGCCATCCAAACCCCTAAGCACACGGCACTGCATTCAATTGTAGTGAAGGGAAAGGACGAGGAGGAATCCGGTGAACAAATCCTGGACAGAATAAGAAAAGTAGTAAAAGCAACGGAAGGGGGAATACAAGTCGACAAGGTTCGCAAGGCGAAAGATAGGAAAGTTATAATGGGCTGTCACACGGAGGAAGAAAGGCGAAAACTGCGGGAAAGAATTGGTAAGGCGCCTGAGTTGAAGACTGAGGACATAAAGAACAAGAACCCTCAGGTCGTGATAAGGGACGTTGTGCAGTTGAATAGCAACGAAGACACAATAAAAGCTCTCAAAAATCAGAACCGCCACATCTTCCAAGAACTGGGTGAAGAACAGAAGATAGTGGAGGTTCTGTACAAGAAACGCCACAGAAACCAGCACATGTGCCACCTAGTGTTGAGAGTCGCCACAGAGGTCTGGCGGCGCATGCTCGAGGTTGGATCAGTGCATCTGGATCTTCAGCGGGTAAGGGTCGAAGACCAGTCCCCGCTCGTCCAGTGCTCGCTCTGCCTCGGGTATGGGCATAGCCAACGCACGTGCACGGAGACCGTGCCAAAGTGCAGACACTGTGGCGGACCTCACATGACGGAGTGCGCGGACTGGAGCGCTGGTCTACCACCGACCTGCTGCAACTGCACGCGTGCCAAAATAGAAGACATGCACCATCACGCCTTCAGCTCAGAGTGCACAGTCAGAAGAAGATGGGACGCTATAGCCCGCTCATCCATAGCGTACTGCTAAAGGCACCCCGGGGACTCCTGCCCAACAAAAAGCAAGACCATACCGAGTGGCCCAAGCGAATCTTCAACGTAAGGAACTGGCGACCACCGAACTCTTTTTAGAGGCCAGTGAACGAAAGATCTCGTGGGCACTGATTCAGGAGCCGTATGTGGGCGGAGCACGAAGTATGAAGAGCTACCGTGGAGCGAGAATCTACCAGTACGAGGTCGATGGAATTGGGAGGGTTAAGGCGGCGATAGCCGTCTTTGATCATGACCTGGACGTCATACCCTACCCGAAACTCACCACAAATAACATCGTTGTGGTGGGGATCCGTACCAAAGCCTGGGAAATCGCAGTAGTCTCCTATTACTTCGAGCCAGACCAACCCATAGGGCCATACCTGGACCAGTTGACCCGGATCCAAACGGAAGTGGCCACCGGTAGATTGCTGATAGGTGGCGACGCAAATGCGAAAAGCGCCTGGTGGGGCAGCATCAAAGAAGATCCCAGGGGAGAGGACATGTCCGCTACCCTGGACGAACTGGAGCTTCAGGTACTAAACACTGGTGACGCTCCCACCTTTGACACTATCAGAGGTGGTCGAGCGTATAGAAGCCATGTGGACGTCACGGCATGTTCACTCGACCTTTTTGACCTGGTGGATGGCTGGCGGGTCGACACGGGAGCAACATCCTCGGACCACAACACGATATTTTTTAATGTTAATATAAAAAAGCGGCCAAGTGCGAGTCGGACTCGCGCACAAAGGGTTCCGTACCATTATCGCAAAAAACGGCAAAAAAAACACGTTTGTTGTATGGGAGCCCCCCTTAAATATTATTTTTATTCTGTTTTTAGTATTTGTTGTTATAGCGGCAACAGAAATACATCATCTGTGAAAATTTCAACTGTCTAGCTATCACGGTTCATGAGATATAGCCTGGTGACAGACAGACAGACAGACAGACAGACAGACAGACAGACGGACCGCGGAGTCTTAGTAATAGGGTCCCGTTTTTACCCTTTGGGTACGGAACCCTAAAAAGGAAATAGGAATGAGTATAACCAGAACTACAAGAAAGTTTAACACGAAAAAAGCGAACTGGGAAGCTTTTTATAGTAAAATAGAAGAAAATAAAATTAGAGAAAATATAAACTTAGAAAGAATAATAGAAATAGAAAATAAACAAAAGCTAGAGGAAATAGTAAATAAATATATAAATATAATATCAGAAACATGTCAAAGCACCATCGTCACAGCGATATTTAGTATATTCGTGTATTTAGTTTATTTGTGTATTTAGTTTATTTGTTTAAATATATATTTTATAGTATGGATCTATGTATTTGAATAAACCCATCTTGTCATGATTCACTTTCAATATTGCACCTACCACTATTTGTCTCTGCATCACCCAAAGGTTGACTGGTAGAAAATGCCTAAGGCATTAAGTCCGCCTCTGTACGTATGTGTGCATGAAGTATGAAATAAATAAATAAATAAATAAATAATATCAAAACCAAGCTTACCTGTCCGTGGTGGTCCGAGGAGCTCACCGTGAAGAAGAGGGAGGTGATGACGAAGAAAAACCGCGTCCGCAATGCCGCACTGGTCCGGCGAGCCAAGGTCGTTGGCGAGTACCTGAAAGCAAAAAAAGAATATGAGATGCAGGCAAAGAGTGCCCAAATCGCCAGTTGGAAGGAGTTTTGCCGGAAGCAGGATCGTGAGGGAGTTTGGGAGAGTTTCTACAGGATCATTGGTAGGACCGCCAAAAGGCAAGAAGACCTGACCCTTTGCAGCGATGGTGCATTCCTCAATCCGAGTGAATCGGCCGCCCTACTAGCGGACACGTTCTACCCCGAAGACAGAGTAGACTAGGACAACGCTGACCACAGGCGAATCAGAGAAGCAGCCAGCCGAGTAAATGAGTGGGAACATGATGAATATCATGATCCCCCATTTACGACGCTGGAGCTGAAATCTGCCGTGGCGGGTTTCAATCCCAAAAAGGCACCAGGAGGGGACGGACTGACTTCTGATATCTGCAGTCGAGCGATCCACCAGGACCCGGACGCTTTCCTTCCCCTCTACAATAAGTGCCTTGAATTGGCACACTTCCCGACCACCTGGAAGGAGGCTACAGTCGTAGTCCTCAGAAAGCCGGGCAAGGACAGCTATACCACCCCAAGGCATATAGACCAATCGGTTTGTTGCCTGTTCTGGGGAAGGTCCTGGAGAGGATGGTCGTAGCGCGTCTAAAATATCAGCTCGTACCGCGGTTTAGTACTCGTCAGTTTGGCTTCATGCCCCAGAGGAGCACTGAGGACGCCCTCTATACGCTAGTGCAGCACGTACAGGACAAGTTGAGGCTGAAGAAGCTAATTGTCCTGGTGTCGCTGGATATAGAGGGCGCCTTCGATAGCGCCTGGTGGCCAGCTATCAGAGTCAGACTGGCTGAGGAAAAGTGCCCGATCAACATCAGAAGGCTGATAGACAGCTATCTCGATGGTAGGAAGGTCAGGGTTAGGTACGCCGGGGAGGAATGCACTCGAGAGACTAGCAAGGGCTGCGTTCAGGGGTCTATCGGAGGTCCAATCCTGTTGATGAAGCAAGGAGAGGGTCATCCCGGTTTGTGCCAGGAGACAGGGAGATCGAGAGTGCGGTAAGGTTTGCGGAAGCCCCTCATCCAGCTATGCAAATGCCCCTGGAGTTCATGTGCCTGGCAGACCAAGAGTTACTAGATAGTAACAATGTGCAGGCGGTGCGAATCTTCACCGACGGCAGCAAGATTGAGGGGAAGGTAGGAGCCGCATTATCCATCTGGGATAGTAAAGGTGAAGTCCGGAACTTCAAGCTTAGCCTTGCCGCGTACTGCACAGTCTACCAGGCGGAACTCCGGGCCATTTGTAGAGCGACAAAAGTGATCCTCGCGCGGCAAGAGGCGAGCTATGGTGTGTACAGCGACTCAATGGCAGCATTGCAGACGCTTGCAAACCATTGCTCTCTCCATACCCTGGCAGTCCGCGCACGCGCCAACCTGGCTCACGCCTTGGGTCAGAGCAAAGTTGTTACTTTGTTCTGGATCAAGGCCCACGCGGGCCTGCCGGGGAATGAGCGAGCGGACGAGCTGGCCAAGAAAGCAGCATTGTCGTTACGGAGGAAGCCGGACTATGATCAGTATCCGGTTTCATTCATCAAGCGACAGATCCGTTTGGAATCGCTTGATGAATGGAATCGGAGATATGTGTCGGGCGAGACTGCTTCCATGACGAAAATGTTTCTTCCGGACGCAATAGTGGCTTTCCGTACTGTACAACAGGTCCGGCCTGAAGGCGTCCTCACGCAGGTTTTGACGGGGCACGGTGGGTTCTCTGAATACTTGTATCGCTTCAAGTGTAAGGAGAGCCCATCGTGCGTCTGCGATCCAGGCGTGGCAGAGACTGTCCAGCACATACTTGTAGAATGCCCGTTATTTATCAGGGAGCGCTACCAACTAGAAAGTGAGCTGGACAGGAAAATAACGAGTGAGAATCTGCATGGGCTCATGGACAAGAAAACTAGGGAGAAGTTTTTGGAGTACTGCACTAGAGTAGCCATTGCGGTTATACGTCGGAACAAAACCTGAAGCGCACCGTGCTTCATTAGTATTTTGTATGATATTTAAATGTAAGCACGGAATGCAGCACAGTCACGTATAACCGGCAGTACTTCATGTTAGTACCTAAGTTTTTATAGATGTGTAAATTTTTGTGATATTTTTATGACAGACTGCACTATTGTGTTTTTCCTATCTTTAATTGTTAGTATTCCACTGTGATAAAAATAATGTTGCACTTTTTGCACAAGTTGTGATAAATATTGTATTTCTTTATAAACAGCACTATTTGCACAATTGTTTTCTTTTGGATTCTGAGATAAACAGACCTTCTTGTATTATTTTGTATTTTAACTTTTTACTGTGATCAATAAATAAATCAGACACGTAGTTTATTAAATGAACCCACACAGAAAACAAGAAGATGAATGCATGATGAACTTTAGTATGGAGAATAAAAGTGCGAGAGGAATAAAAGATTGACCGGAATGTATGTGTTTGCAATTAATAGGCGCCAATTAAGTTGGTGGGGATTAGTGTTAAGAAAAAAAAAAAAAAAAAAAAAACACTACCCTACCCTACCCTACACTACCCTACCCTACCCGACCCTACACTACCCTACCCTACCCTACACTACCCTACCCTACCCTACCTATAAACCTCACGGAGCCCGAGACCTTTCCAACGAATGCAAAACCGTGGAAATCGGTTCGTGCGTTCTGGAGTTATAGCGTCAGGGAGGAAAACCCGATTTATTTTTATATATTTTTCAATATTTCTGAGAGATTTTCTTAATATTTTTATCCGTAAGAACCTTCTCCTAATAATAACAATTACAACAAAAAAAGAATTAGTGAAATCGGTCCAGCCATTCACGCGTGATGCCGTGACCAAGGAAAACGGGTTTCATTTTTATATATATAGATTGAAAGCCTCTGCAAAGCTTACTGGGAAGACTGACTCGATACAATTTGCTGCCAAATACTCCAAAAAACATTAGAATCTGTTACATCCGCATTCTAATGCATACTAAAGAATAAATATAAAATCCAAAACTCTTTCCAAAGACGTGGCTAAAAGGTCCTAGCAACCAGGCCATAAAACTTACATAAAAAAACTATATATAGACTGATGATGATGAATGATTATAAGTAACATTATTATTTATTTTTTACAGACTTTATACATAAAGAGATTGGTTTTGAATATGTTAAATGCCAATGAAAAAGAACGATTTTGATGGAGAGAGATGACATAAAACTACAAAGATACAAGTTTTTGAAATGCCAGTGGAGTTCATGGAATCGTATTCTAGTTTTCTAGTTCTGAATGAGGTTTTAAGTTATTAGTATGATTTAAATGATATATAATAAATTAGTACATAAATTAATATTCAATTGATTTATTTTTCCTAAGTTAAGAACCCGATATATAACAACATTATTCATACACATACCTATAATACCCACAGTGGATCTTTGTGTCTCTGAATTGGTTGCAAGACCCCGCGCAGTAGCTATTTTTGTGTCAATGTTGAAGGTGATAGGGATAGCATTTTATAACTGTCTCTTTCACTCGCTTATGTATGTCACATCGTCCTATCTCGCTTACTCTATGCAGTATACTCGATGACAAACTGTTTCTTACGCAATGGTAGGTAGGACCAAGTTCAAAGACACAAAGATCCGCTGTGACTACTATAATATAGGTACCTCATGTTCATTAATACTAAAGACATAAATAAAAATGAAACAGTATCAAGATCGTTTAATCCAATTTCCCCAGTATTGCACATAACAAATTTTTATTTCCACATTTGCCATGAGATTCCGGTAGACCTATAACGATGAATGTTATCAAGATTATTACCCTTTTTCCGATAATCAAGATGAAAATTATTTGGAAGAAGTTAACAAAAGAGTTTCAACGGAAAATAATGAGGATTTTCAATCAGTAGGCTTGGAAAACATAGAGAAATGATACAATTAAATTGCGATACATGCCTTAAATTGCCATACATATATATATATACCCGAAATAGATGCCAAATTTATGATAGATACGGGCAGTACTAAATCATTTATAAACCCGGAAAAGACCAACAACTATTTTTACGATTATGTTTATTATGACCCATTTGAAGTTAGAAGTACTCACGGTACAACCCAAAACGAAAAAGTACTTTCAATGCCAGCATTTCCGATTTTTAATGTTAATGAAACTCACAAATTTCATATTTATGAAGTCGACCCTAGCGTCGATGGTTTACTAGGTAATGATATATTACATAGTGTAGAGGCACTAATAGATTTGAAAAATGAGATGTTGAAAACTAAAACTACGGTGATACCAATTATGAGCGATAAGAATAAACATATAATAGAGTTGGCACCTCGATCAGAACAAAGAGTGAATATACCTGCAAATTATCATTCTGGTAATGCTTTAGTGGATTCTAGAGAATTTACGGTTACTTTACTACCATAATTCAGAATACCCTTGATAAACCAATTAAATTAGCCGTTACTAAACCATTCGAAGTAGAACCGTATGAAAGTAATATAAATGATTGCGATGTTAATAATTTTAACGAAATTGAAAATATTTAAATAGAAAAATTATTAACAGATAACTTACAGAAGCTTCGTCTGAATCACATGTCAGCTGAAGAAAGTAAAGCCATTAGTGAATTATGTTTAGAATATAAAGATATATTCTATTGTGATGGCATTCCATTAAGTTTAACGAACCAAGTCAAAAATTATACTAGGACAAAAAACGAAGATCCTATTTACGTCAAACCATACAGACAACCCCCTAGTCAGTCGCAAGAAATAAGAAATCAAATCGAGAAGTTACTTAAAGAAAATGTTATTCAGGAATCTCATTCACCTTGGTCAGCCCCAGTTCCCCAAATAAAGATGCACCAGAAGAAATAAAATATAGAATGGTAATTGACTACAGACGGTTCTTACCTTTACTTCAATATCCCGATCCCTATAAGCCTTACATCCTAACTACTGATGCATCGTCAAATGCCTTAGGGGCAGTAGTATCGCAAGGCGTCCTAGGGTCTGATAAACCAATAGCTTACGCCAGTAGAGCCTTAAGTGATACAGAGACCAGATACAGTACTATAGAACGTGAACTTTTAGCGATCATATGGACGGTAAAACACTTCCGGTCCTACCTTTACGGTAATAAATTCATCATTTATACAGATCATAGGCCTTTAGCCTGGCTCTATTCCTTTAAAGAGCCGAATAGCAAGCTCACCCGTTGACGACTTCGTCTTCAAGAATATGATTCTGAAATTAAATATAAAGATGGAAAGCAAACGCTGATGCCTTGTCTCGTATTAAATTAAATGCATTAGGTGCCGATAAGGACGGATTATCTATGAAAGTTAATGTAGATAAAAAAGAACAAACACCGAAAAAAATCCAATCTACTCGCAAAATAGAAAAAGTAATTGATTACGATAGTGATGATTCGAGAACAATTTCCATCTCGGATTTGTCTGCTACTATAACAGCCAGTTCTGAATGTGATACAAATGAACCAATTCCACTTGACCCTGTAATAGATAAGACATCTACAGTACATGCAACTGAAGACATGGAATCAATTGGTATTCCAATATTACAAGAAGCATATAGCACAGTAAAGATATCTATACAGTATTGTGACTCGGCCCTGACCTTGAAATAAGTGCCTACAAGCGCGCGACACCTAAACACGCGTTAGGGCCGCCCACCTCTACCTACTTGAGTTTCTTTCTAGTTTTGTGATTGTGAATATCTCAGATTATTTTCTCTAATCTGAGGTAAATATTATATTTTTTTATTAAACTTATTTTAAATCTTACTAGGTAGGTACCTACCAATTATTGATCTCATAAGTACTTAATCATTTCATAATGATATTTTTTTCCAACTAAATAATATATGTAAGTAGCTAAGTACATAAGTAAGTAGATAGCCTAGCCTAGGAAACTACCTGCTAGTTTTTTTTTAAACCGAGCCTGTGCCGAGCGTAGGTAGGTGACTCGTGTGTGACTTTATCACCCAATCCACTTATTTATATTTATTAATCCAGGTATTTTACTCGGTGAAAAAGCGAAATACCTCACTATTAAAAAAAGAAACAAATTACGGTTAGGTATATTTTTTTTTATTGTCTTGCCTTACGGAAGTTAAAGGTAATTTAATTTTTTTTATCTCTTGTTGCGTTATAGAAGAATTCAAGCAAACAAAAAAAAAATAGGCTATAATTGCTCTCTGACATAATAAGTAAGTAAATACTTGTACGTATTTGAATAAAATATTCACAAATCGCACGCTTACTGCTTGCAAAACCATCACACCGTTCGTTCGTAATAATATGTTTTGCATGCCCATGTGGCGGTAGAGCATGGAGGACTCTTATATATTTAAACATCTATGTACTAAATACCCATGTTTGCAAACCAATAAATGATTTTGATTTTTTTTGATTTTTTTTTTTTGATTCGTCACTGCGGCGCGTCCGCGACTGGTAGTATATTGAGTGCGTGCTGAGCTCGAGTCACGTGGGCATGACTCGCATTCCGACCGTTTGTATGAAGATAGAATACTGTATATATATCAGGGGGGTGACCACAAGCTCTTCGAGTAAGGTTATTTTGAGATCGAGTAAGGGACAGATGTATCTGACTTGTATACATCTGTCACTTACTCGATCTCAAAATAACCTTACTCTAAGAGCTTGTGGTTACCCCCCTGTACCGTGACTAAACCCAACCAGATACCAGGGGGGTGACCACAAGCTCTTAGAGTAAGGTTATTTTGAGATCGAGTAAGGGACAGATGTATCTGACTTGTATACATCTGTCACTTACTCGATCTCAAAATAACCTTACTCTAAGAGCTTGTGGTTACCCCCCTGTTTTTACATGGCACAAAAACGAAAGTTACAGATCTTTCCCGTGAAAAACAAGAAATTTTTGAAGTATTTTACCAATAAATAATGAGGAATTAATTAAACAGTTTTTAAAACAATATGTCAAATATAAAATTAAATACTTTATATATTTTGAAAGCGCAGAGTATAGGAAACTATTTAACAAAGTTATTATACAGTTATTTAAAAGGGGAATGGTAGAATTCATGGAATGTTCAGAGCGTGTAGTTTTTGTTGAAGATGAAAACGAACAAAAAGAAATAATCTTACAACACCATGAAGGAAAAACTTGTCATAGAGATATAAAAGAGACCATGTCCAGGATCAGACGAAATTATTTTTGGAATAACATGCAAGAGACGATATCAGCCGTAATAAATAATAGTGAAGCATGCCGTAAAACCAAGTATGACAGAAAACCCATAGAGCCTTTTCTAAAATTAACACAAACACAAAATGCACTATTTCAGGAAATTTTCATAGAAATTTTTGCTATAGAATCTGTATATTATCTTACAGTAGTCGACGCATTCAGTAAATTGGGACAAGCAATAGAAATATCAAATAGATCTACTGACTGACTACCCGAAGTAATACGTGCACTTATTAAATATTTTTCCATTTACGGAACCCCCAAAAAAATTAGTTGCGATCCGGGTAGTGAATTTAATAATGAATTATTGAAGGAATTAATGATAATGTACAATATACAATTACACATCAGTACACCTAATAACCCTAATTTAACAGGCATAGTAGAGCGTTTCCATTCGACTATCATAGAAATATACCTTTTAGCTAAATATGATCGAAGATGCACTGATGCAGCCTCCGTTATAATCTACTCAATAATGGCTTACAATCATACCATACATACAACGAAAGGTTTGACACCATTTGAAGTTGTTTTCGGTCATACTGATTCAAATTCTATATTAAATGCAAATTTCGAGAAAAACTATACACAGCAATTATTAAAAGATCATGGTAAGCTTATTAAACTTCTCTATAGTTACATATCTGATCAGATGATAGAAACAAAGCAAAAAATTAGAAATAGCAAGGGTGGTGAGATAAGCAAAAAGTTTGAAATAGGCGACACAATTTATGCAAAAGAGGTTAATACCAGATTAAGTAAAGACAAGCCTCGTTATAGGAAGGCAAATGTCAACGGTGATGTAGAACATAATGTAATCCCTGTTACAATTGGAACTAGAAACACAAAAGTCCCAATTAAAAATATTAAACGTCCTCCGCAAGTGGTGCCTCACGATATTGGCAGTAGCGCAAATGACATGGGCCCTTTAACTTCAAAAGGTTGAGAAAAACCCCAGTATCCTTCCCGTGAAACAAGGGCAGGCGTTTAAACAAGTAGATAAGTGGTTAATTATAAAACTTTTAAATTTAGATAGCTTAGGTAATGATCTAGAATTAAGTTTAATTAAACACAATGAATTCAGTAAATTAGTAGATGTTTACAAACCTTACAGCCATGAGTTTTTAGGTATTCGTACTCAAACGGATTATCTGAAGGATAGGACTATCGACAAATTTCAGCAACTTGTACCAGCTAAAAGGTCCATGATAAAAATTGTTACAGGTAATTTAGATCATAGTGACGCAATTCGATATGATTCTCTCATCTCTCAGTTAAAACGCAATAAATTAATATTAGATAGTAAAGTAACTTTGGTCTCCAAAATGTTAAATTGTTTTGTTAACAGTACAGAAATTTATATCTATAAAAGCGAAAGGTGACTGACTGACTGACTGATCAATCAACGCACAGCCAAAACTGCTAAGCCTAGAAGCATGAAATATGGCAGAAAGGTTCGTCAAGTGACTTAAGTGTGCACTAAGAAAGAATTTTCGGAAATTCCACCCCTAAGGGGGTAATAAGGGGGTTGAAAGTTTGTATGAAAAATCTAATTCCTTTGACCAAAATTCTTAAAACTTAGCACAAATAATATTCTAAGTAAATGATAAAGATTGAAATTATTAGTTTTTCAAAGCTACCCTAAAATGATGATTTAGGGGGTGTTGAAGTTTGTATGGAAAAATATGATTTCTTGGCTCAATAAACTTAAAACAAATGCCACAAATACTAACCTAAATGAATATTAAAGGTTGCTTTTATTATTTTTTCGAACTACCCCCAAAAGACGATTTAGGGGTGTTAAAGTTTTTTTGAAGAATCTTATTACTTCTGTTAATAAACTTGAAACTTGACGTAAATACCAATCTAAATAAACAGTAAAGGCTTCCATTGTAAGTTGTTCGAAACTACCCCCAAAAGATATTTGGGGGATGTAATTTTTTTTTTAAGAATCTGATTTCTTGGGTGAATAAACATGAAACTTGACATAAATACCATCCTAAATAAACAATAAAGGTTGTCATTATTAGTTTTTTGCAACTACCCCCAAAAGAAAATTTAGGGGTGTTAAAGTTTTTTGAAGAATCTTATTACTTTAGTTAATAAACTTGAAACTTGACATAAATACCAATCTAAATAATCAATAAAGACTTCAATTGTCAGTTTTTCGAAACTATCCCCAAAATATGATTTAGAGGATGTTATTTTTTTTGAAGAATCTGATATCTTGGTTGAATAAACATGAAAATTGACATAAATACCATCCTAAAATAAAGGTTGTCATTATTAGTTTTTTGCAACTACCCCCAATATACGATTTAGGAGGTATTACAGTGTTTTTGTAAAATCTGATTTCTTGGGTCAATAAACTTAAAACTTGCCACAAATACGAACCTAAATGAATAATAAAGGTTGCTATTATTATTTTTTGAAACTACCCCCAAAAGACGATTTAGGGGATGTTATTTTTTTTGAAGAATCTGATTTCTTGGGTGAATAAACACGAAACTTGACATAAATACCAACCTAAATAAACAATAAAGGTTTTCATTATTAATTTTTCAAAACTACCGTTAAAATACGATTTCAGGGTGGTAAAGATTATTGATTACTTTTACTGCAAATAGCTTCTTTTTATGATATAGGGGAGCGCTTAGGAGGGATTTTTGTAAATTCAGATTTTTAAGGGGTTAAAAGGGAGAGTTCATATGTATGAAAAATCTTATTCCTTTGGCAAAATAATAAAGGTTGGCATCATTAGTTTTTCGGAATTACCCGCAGAAGACGATTTAGGGACTCCCGCAGCCTTGACCAGGTTGGACTTCCTAATTTGCGTTTTCCGGTTCGCAGTCGCCACTGAACTGTCAACCTTTAAGGGGGTGAAAAGGGGGCAATTTGTTTGTATAAACAATCTCATTCCGTGGAGATAAAGTAAATAATCAAATTTTACATAATAAGTTTTTAAAACTACCCTGATAGGGTTAAGTGATGTTAGTTTTTGTGAGGCATCTTACTGAGCAATCTAACATAAAAAAAAGAGAAAAAGGGTATATTAAGTTTTAAGGGGCGGATTTTACTTTGTAGCGGTAACCTAAAATGTTTTATTCTTTAAGTCAAATAACGAATCGTTCCAAATCTATAAACCGTAGAACTTTACGAAACCACGTTTTTATTTGGTGTAATAACAGCTTATTTTTGGTTGCCATTACACGAACGAAGTCGCGGGCGGAGTTAATATTATAAATGTGAAAGTAACTCTGTCTGTCTCTCTGTCTACCTTTTCACGCTTAAACCGCTGAACCGATTTAGATGCAATTTGGTTCGGAGATATTTTGAGACCCTGGGCAGGATATAGGATAGTTTCTATCCCGGAAATCATACTTAAGGTGGTGGAAAGAGGGGTAGAAGTTTGTATGGAAAACCTACAATATTATGCCGCGATATAAATAGTAAGCTATTTGAATTTTTTGGGTGCACGGTTGGCGCAGTGGTTGAGTGATTGACTGCTGCGCTGCGTGTCGCGGGTTCGATTCCCGCACGGAACAAATATTTGTATGACCTACAGATAGTTGTTCCGGCTCTGGGTGTTGTGTATGTGAGTTTATATGTTTGTAAACGCACCCACGATACAGGAAGAAATTCCTAGTGTGGGGCAACGTTTTTAAAAAAAGAAAGAAAAGAAAGAAAGAAAAGAAAGAAAGAATTACTAATGCTTCGCAGACGAAGTCGCGGGCAACAGCTAGTCTTACATAACAATACTTTAATTTTAGATGAACGTTTAAAAAGGATCGAGAGATTAGTTAAAATATGATTACAAAAGAAGAAAATTCTATTTACTCTACTTACATTTTAGGAATGTTTAATATGTTCTTAATTTTTTTTAGAAAAATTAATATAATTTTAAGTGAGGTTGAAACGGCCTTAGCCTTTAGTAAGGTGTCTGTACTGCATCGAGCGATTGTTAATTCCACTGAATAACTACAAATGTTACAATCTATAGCCAAGACTGAAAATCTGTTATATCCTGTGAATGAAAATAATTTAGTTAAATTTGAAGATTGTTTTACTGTTAAAGCTTTTATTAAACAGAACCAGATCACGTTCATAATAGAGATCCCACTTATTGAAAACAGTACTTATAGTTATTTTAAACTTTACTCTTTACCTATTTTTAACACAGATTTAAACAAAACTTTAATAGTAGTTCCTAAATATTCCTAACTATTGGTGAAAGACTCAGATTATTTAGCAGTAGTGAGAGCCTGTGAATAGATTGCGATAGATGACAAATTCTTATGTACCGACGATGATGTGTTGACCCATCTAGATCCATTATGCGAAGAACAATATATGACGTTCCACTCTAATACTAGTGCATGCGAGCAGTATACAATCGACATTGAAGATTTGAAAGTTCAACGAATTGGCCGCGGAAGTTGGATTCTATATACAAAGAATAACATTATAGCAAGTAGAAAATGCTATGATGACATCATGAGCCACGAGTCTCTACAAGGAACATACATAGTTGCCCTGGACGATGCTTGTAAGGTTAACGTTGGGCACATACATTTACAAAATTACAAATTTTCTGATATACACCTGAATGCCTGAATCCAATAACTCCAATCATTAACCTACCAGAGATGAAGCCTGAAAAACGTACTAATAGTGTCAGTACAGTGAATATGAAAGGTATAAATCTAGATAAGCTGAAAGAATTAACTCAAGTAGTGAAAATGAGCAAAGTGAAATACGGTAAAAATGATAGTGCGGTTGACACAAAAAATATTAGTTTAGATACGGTAATGCCATATGTAATTCTGCCTTTAGGATTAATGATCTTTCTCGTTTTTAGATATAAAATCATATTGTTAAATGGTCTGCAAAATCTTCAGAATCCTAACAACTCTGATAATTTCGTTCTTGAGGAGGGAAGAGTTATGCAACCTGAACCGCATCGAGTAATCACTGTGAGAGCATGAAATGCACGATTGCAGTTTAGGGTGGCCCTTCCAGAAAGTTCCATGCACTTCTGTTTATTTAGCACTTTAAGTAGCCGTATGTCAAAACAAGTAACCGATAGGATTAGAACATTACATGAGAGCATCCGCTTCTGCTCACACGTATTCATATTCTTTTATTTAAACGACATAACGCTCCCAAAAACTTGACTATATCGTTACATTTATTAATATATTATTATATTAACAATAACACACCGTCGGCAGACATACACGGCATCTAATATCGTATACGATATAATGTCGGCTGATGTCTGGTTGAACGTTATCTCAACGACTGTGCTGCACTGCACCGCAAGCCTACAACCATATCCTTCCACCCACAGTGACGCACCGCTAGTCGGTTTTGCATCTCCCGCACGTCAGCTATCGAGCTCCCGATAATATATTGTTTACGCGATCTGAACATGAACTGTATCTGTGTTTCTGTGTATTGTGCTGTGAACATTTAATCCTTGTTACTTAACTCTCTCGTCTATTCTCCTGCCGAACTATCTATCAATAGTGTTACGTGTTTCGTGTGTATAACAGACAATAGAAATTGTGAGTACCCACATATGACTTTTATTTTGTCTCTGACCTACATCATCTACAGTTCTACACGTACCTAAAAAGATTTGCGTCAAACAATAATGCTATTAAAACCTGAAATCAAGCAGGTACGCATATCAATAAGTATAATATTATGATGATTACCCAGATAAATAGAAGTAAAATTTTGTACCTATTAACCTTGACCTCAACGACTAATCTGTTCAAAAGAATTTGGCTAGCAAAAAGACATTAAATTCACAAATCAAAGAAAATTGTAACATTTCGGTCCATAATTTGGATTCAAAATTATCGACACAGAGGTTTACCTCTTCAAGAAGTATATCCCATCTGGTCGAATCGAAATTAGGGGCAGGTGATATTAGCGGAGCAGCCAAGATTCTTTTTAGTAGTGATGTGGTGGCACCGTATTCTCCAGATACTCTTGCAGCTCTGGAGAGCAAACACCCTGCCCCAATGTATGGTCTTTCTTTGCCCGACCCTCCCGATCCTGATATTAATACCCTCACCATAACAGGTCGAGAGGTGATCAGAGCCGTGTGTTCCTTCCGGAGTGGCTCTGCTGGCGGCCTCGACCTCAGTCCACAACACTTAAAGGACCTTATGTGTTCAGGCTCTGGGGAAGCTGGTGTGTTGCTCTCGAAGGAGCTTACGGCTCTGATGAACCTTATGCTGTCCGGTAAGGTAAACGAATCCGTCATCGACGTCTTGTATGGAGCCAATTTATGTGTCCTGCGCAAGAGAGATGGCGGGATTCGTCTCATTGCCGTAGGAACTACTTACCCGGCGTATGGCAGCCAAGATTTGCTGTAAATTGTATGGTGCGGTAGTTTTGGATAAAACCGACAGACAAGTGACACTTGCAAAATTCAATAAAATAGCTCCCGAAATCAAAATTATTGAAAAAAGCTCTCTTCGTCTCCTCGGGTCCCCAGTCTTCGATGGTTCCTTTCCCGATTTTATTGCGGAAAAAATTAAAACATTTAACAACCTTTCGGAAAGATTGCTCCAAATTAACATGCATTCGGCTATCACCATAATTCGCTTTTGTTGTTTTGGCCCCAAATTAACATATTTCCTTCGTGCTTCCCATCTATGGAAGTACCCCGTCATACACTTACTTTAATTTTAAATGTGGCCATGGACGGCAGATTTTGGGCACAAGCTACTCTTCCCATCCGTATGGGAGGCCTCGGCGTCCGCAATATTACTAGTATTACCGGCATTTATATCCTCGGTCCACGGTACTGAGAAATTAATCAGGAATATCCTAGCACCCATACTGATTAATTTTGATGTGCCGTGCTTCACCGAGGCTATTGATGCTTGGAGACTCGCTTGCCCGAATTGTAATCTCCACGACTACCCATCATCCCAGATACGGTGGGATGAGCCGCTCTGCAGAGCAGTTCAGGAGCACCAAATTGCCACTTCTGCCTCTCCTGCCGAGCGCGCTCGCCTGCTGGCTGTGGGTGAGTGGGAGTCGGGCCTCTGGCTTCACGCACTTCCGTCGTCGAACATAGGCACCTTGTTTGAAGACACTACTTTCCGCCTCGCTGCTTCCCTACGTCTTGGCGCTCCATGTTGTACTCCTCATCGTTGTCACGAGGTTGTGATGATGGATGTGGCGAAGTTGTCAACAGCCTCGGTCACCACGGTCTTTCGTGCAGCCGAAGTGCGGGTCGCATAGCGCGTCACGGAAACTTAAACGACATCATCCGACGCGCTCTCGTCGCCGTCGGCGTTCCGGCCGTATTGGAACCCCATGGCCTAGCACGCAACGATGGCAAAAGACCGGACGGGATGTCTTTGTTTCCTTTAGTGTGGGACGCTACTTGTGTCGATACTCCTGCACCATCCCATCTTCCTAGCTCGTCTTGCTGTGCTGGCGCCGCCGCTGCGGCTGCAGAGAACCTCAAGCGGCGGAAATATAATAACCTCATTGGTTGTTATATTTTTTAGCCGTTTGGGTTTGAAACTCTTGGTCCGTGGGGTCCGAGTGCTCATGCTTTGTTTAAGGATCTTGCCAAACGCCTAGTTGACACTTCGCGTGACCTTTGCTTGGCTGGCTTTTACCTTGGTCAGAGAATTAGCATTGCCATACAACGTGGCAATACTGCCAGTCTTTTGGGCACATTACCAGTGGTCAACGATGGGGAGGAGTTTTTCGACGCCATATTTTAGTTAAGTGTATATTTTTAGATTTACTTAGAGTAGTTTTTGGTTTAAGTGTATATAATAAGTTTGTAGTCTTAGTTAATTAAGTATTTTATACACTGTATATACTTGTATCTGTGTAAATAAATTTGTAATAAACAGGTCTATAAAAGTTAGTTCCACAAGGCTGCAAATTATGACGGCAGGGCGGTTCAATTGTTGAATATAATAATGTCAAAAAATACTTGGTGGTAAGGATAAGTTGCAGGTCAGCCTGCTGAAATGCTGTGACGTAGTCACTCACCGGTTTAGATCACGTGATCGCTAGCTGGCCTGCTACTTGGTGCGATCATGGTACAAATTAGCATAACAGGTCATTTTCCGACCTGCTATAAGAGTACATGGTAGGCCCGCAGTTTATCGAGAAACAGTTCACTGATAGTCCACGAGAAAACCTTAGAGCAAAAAGAACTTGATTTTTGCGCGAAATACGGGACTGGACCCATAACTTAATGAAACATGTACGGTAGTTTTCACAGACTAATTTAATAAAACAACGTAGGTACTCTATACACACATTGATACTCATTACTTAAACTAGAAGGCGCTAGGCGTATGTATGATTATTATGTTAGGTACCTTACAAAAACACTTCCATACAACAAACGTGATATTTTTGCCGGAACCCTTCGTGCCCGAGTCTGACTCGCACTTGGCCGGTTTAGTTAGTAGTCGCAACTTAATCCACATTAACAAAATCAAAAGCCAGTGAATCACGTTCCTGTTTACTTGAGCGAAGCCACGGGCACAGCTAGCTAGTAATGAGCTCATAATCTATAATAAAAACCGGCCAAGTGCGAGTCGGACTCGCGCACGAAGGGTTCCGTACTTGGTAAATTGCGGTTTACGATTTATGCGGTATTAAAAAAAAACTACTTGCTAGATCTCGTTCAAACCAATTTTCGCTGGTAGTTTACATAGTAATGTACATCATATATTTTTTTTAGTTTTATCATTCTCTTATTTTAGAAGTTACAGGGGGGGGGACACACATTTTACCACTTTGGCAGAGTCTCTCGCGCAAACTATACAGTTTAAAAAAAAATGATATTAGAAACCTCAATATCATTTTTGAAGACCTATCCATAGATACCCCACACGTATGGGTCTGATGAAAAAAAATATTTTTAGTTTTAGTTTCAAGTATGGGAACCCCCAAAATTTATTGTATTATTTTTATTTTTGTGTGAAAATCTTAATGCGGTTCACAGAATACATCTACTTACCAAGTTTCAACAGCATAGTTCTTATAGTTTCGGAATAAAGTGGCTGTGACATACGGACGGACAGACAGACAGACAGACAGACAGACAGACAGACAGACAGACATGACGAATCTATAAGGGTTCCGTTTTTGCCATTTGGCTACGGAACCCTAATAAAAATGAATCGCAAAATGTGTTGGTAAGCGCATAACTCAACAACGCCTGGACCAATTTGGACAATTATTTTTTTAAATGTTCGTTGAAGTTCAAAGATGGTTTTTACGGCGAGAAAAATTCTAATAATTGCCGGGAAAAAAAAAACAGCCCTTTTTTAGTGTAGGATAGGGTAGTGTAGGGTAGGGTAGGGTAGTGTAGCGTAGGGTAGGGTAGGGTAGTGTATGGTAGGGTATTGTAGGGTAGTGTAGTGTAGGGTCGGGTAGGGTAGGGTAGGGTAGGTAGTGTAAGGTAGGGTAGGTAGGGTAGATAAATGTTTGGTGTTTTTATGGCAAAACAAAGTTTGCCGGGTCAGCTAGTTCATAATATATCTAACTCATAATTAAAAGAAACATATTAACTGCGTTCACTAGGATTAAAATAATTAAATGAAACGTATATGTTATTTAAGTTTTTATTGCAATGAATAAATGTTACTATATTATTATCAAACAATTACTAATATTAGAATTAGGAAACTGTTTTATATACAAGTTACTACTTATACAGGTTGCAATAAATATATACGAGTAGTTATCAGAAATAGTTTACAGTTAAATTTAAATGTGTTTATAGATAGATACTTACTGTAAATTTTACAAGAAATAAAAGGATCTTTTTTTTATTGTTATATAAAAACATCAAAATCCTGTCCTGTTAAAAGATATGCGTGATCATCCTAGTTATTTATATTTATATCCTAATGACTTAAATACAGAAATAGAGTCCAGGATAGAACATAGGCTCCTTTTTATCACGGTATAATGTTCAATCGGGATAATAAGAACACTTTTAACTTTTCAGCCGCGGGCAGAAGCTATTAAAAAATAAAAACCTTCCACCGTTGTTCTCGTGGATTAAAAACCAAATCATACTTGAAACTCTTTTCTTTGAGATGGATAAAACATAACATCACATCTATGGCAAAATTGCCGAATTGGGCAGAAATGTAACAGTAAATATACGTATTTAAAAGTAACGTTTTACTCATTTAATATTACCATAATTAACGTTAATAAACAACGACTTTTTCTCCTTGATGGAACAGACTTCAGTGACACATTATAAACAGTTTTACTCGAATCTCTAAACACTGTCATATATACAACATCCATCTTATTGCCATATATAGGGGCGTAGTAACGAACTTTGTGATATAATTTGTATCTACTATATTAAAAAAAAATAGTCCATTTTTCAATTTAACATTAGTCTGGAACTAAAATCTCTCAGGACTTACATTTCTCTGGTTGCTGCATGTCTATTATGTTCGTATTCCAAAATAATGATAACCATAACCACAAAAAAAATGTAAAGGAATATGAATTTCATCTGGATGAAAATGTAACTATATCCTTCGTTCGATACTGATCTCGTGTCCAGATTCTGGTTTCAATACAAACTCATATTTCAGTTTCAGCTTGCTGATGTCTGCTTTCACTCGGTATTGTCGTAAGAAGTGTGCTAGAGTTACCTTCATTGATATCATGGCGTATGTTCTACCTGAAAGAAAACAGTATTGTATAGAATTTTCTTAATCCGTGATCATTTTTTATTTATTGGCAAAACATATTTTGTTTATCTTACACTGCAGATAAAAATCTCTTATAGCCTTGAACATGACTAGTCATATTAATACAGAGACAAATACAATTAGAAAGAAAAACGCCGCAGAGAAGACTAGCAGAATTGCCACGTTCAATGGCTATGCTATTTCTTTGGGCTAAGAACGATCCAGCCCTCTGGTTGCTAATTGAAACTTTGACTTAAAAATATTTATATAACTTTATCACAATTTCAGCCCTGTGCCATTATTTTCAAACAGGCAAACACAACAGAAAGTTGAGAAAACTTAACCTATGTTTTTATCTGTTAAAGTCTACAGTATTGCAATCATCACAGTCAATCATAAGTTTCCACTGCTGGCATTATCTTCCTTTAATTAATGTGGATGGAAGAACAAAACGTGTTGCGCTGGCTCTAGTAAAATGGGACAAGGGCAGGAAGATGATGATAATTACCTATACAAGCTCGCTTCCCCAATCCAAATGCTGCGAAATCCTTACTGTTTTTACAATCACCATCCAGCCATCTTTCTGGTCTGAACTTATCGCTTTCTGCTCCCCAAGCTGGATCGAGATAAGTTGCTAGTGGAAAGATAATACAATAACTGCCAGCGCGCATTGTATATTTTTCTGCACACACAAACACAAACGAATAAAATATAGAATAAAAGGTTCATACACTTCGCACCTATGAAATGAAAATGCTTATATGGGCCTGTGACCCGGCTGGTTCAAGTGCGAATATGACCAAAGAAGACATAGTAAGAATAAGAAAACCAACATTTAAAAATACAAATATGTTTTTTATTAACAATAATAATTTATTTATTCGTAAAGCCATATCAACAATTGTTACAATTAACAAATACATAATAAGACAAAATACAAATGATGGCACCTTGACTTCCAAACGAGGCGTATTAGTTCCATGAAGTTGGGAGCGAGTAAATTTAGGTACAAGTCAAGAGTGGCGTCGGACCATCAGTGGCTATATATAGTAACAATGATGATTATAAAGCTAGTAGATTACAAGCTACTACTCTTTGGTATAATTTTATCGTAAATTATATTATATATTTAGCATTACTTTCCCGTATCAGCAAAACAGGCTTCACACTAGCTCCTGTGATGCAAAGTGGTGCATTCAATATTAGTACTCATTCGTCACCAGTTTAAAGTGTGTATAAAGAAAGATTGAGAATTGATCGAGTTTGTCATAGCTAAGGATAAATATTTGGGCGTCATACTGGACTCATCGCTGCACTTCAGTACGCATATAACTTCCGTGTTGTTGGAAAATAAACTAAACATGGTATTATTTGCTGATGACACATCTTTATTTTATTTTATAATTAGACTTAACAGTGAGGTTGACGGCGTAAATAACTCCCTACGGCAGGTTCAAGATTGGTTCACTGCCAATCATTTAGTTTTAAATGGTGTTGGATGTCTGTGTCTTTTCTGGCTACTTAAAAAAAACTCAAAACTGGTGATAGATAACAAACTTCTAATATACAAGACCATACTGAAGCCAATCTGGACATATGGCATCCAACTTTGGAGATCAGCCAGCGCCTCTAACATAATGAAAGTGCAACGGGCACAAAATTATATACTAAAACAAATATCCAACGCCACCATGGTTTATCAAAACAACAGAAATGCATGAAATCCTCAATATTCCTATGGTCAATGAGGAGATAAATGCACATGGCGTCCAGTACAAATCCCGACTGCTAAATTATCCGAACATGCTCGCAGAACAACTTACAATCCCAGAAAGCATCCGCCGATTAAAAAAGCGGCGGGATATTTTCGACCAGAACAGTGAGCCAGAAGAGTGACTTTGTAAAGATGGGGCAGACCCCACTGACAGTAGAGCCTAACACGCCATCCGAACCATTTCATCTGCTCATAGTGAAAGACTGATCGCAAGATAAAACAAACAAACAAAAAAAAATATTTTTAGTAAAAACGGCGACAGACATAATTACGTTAGTAGAAATAGGAAACAATTAATTCAACCAGGTTTCAGACTGGCTAAAGTAGCCTCTTCTTTCATGGGGTACTGTATAAAATGCTACAATAAAATTCCTCCCCCCATTCTATTACTGAATGAGACGAAATTTAAAACTTGTATAAAACGCACACTATGCAGGCAGGCATATTATAAGTTGGGCGCTTACATCGCAGATAAAAATGTTTGTCTCAATCATAGCCCTGCTCCACAACCACTAGGGCGCAAAAACAAGTGATATGTAGAACATTATTGTTTTAAAATATTGTTGGACCTGCTGAAGACTGTATGCATATATTTTTATTGTATAAACTCAATTTCGTTTAGTGATAACTGCACAGCATATGTGTGAGTACTATGTACCAACTGTAAATCTAAGATTTACTGTCGTTCGTTGACTTGTGTGTGCCCTGGAAGTTGAGATTGTGTCATGCTCTCTCAACTGTCTCTCTGATGGTGGCACATGTGTTGGATTATTCAATTCCCTTCATGATGGTTGAGCTGAGTGGTGCCAATTCATGCGTCATGTTCGTAAACGGGCGCCATCAGTTGGGATTGGCTTACTCGCCAACTCAACTTAGCTGCCTCGGCTAGTTTTTAATTACCTATTTTTTGTATTTTTTTATTGTTTGTTTCACTCGTGATGCTTTTACGTGCACGACTTTTTACATCGTTCTCACACATGTATTTTTTCAACAAGAATGATGTAACCAAATAATAAACTGATGGAAAAGAGAGTTCGTGGGGTTTCTTGCACATTCTTCTCCATAGAGACCTACTGACGCTTGCTAATGTGCAACTAGATTCATATTTTTCTTTGACTATTCTAAAGTACAATGTATTATAAGTCGAAAAAAAATATGTATTTTTTTAATTTTACGCTTCAGTGTGCATGTGTGTGTGTTATTTTTATTGACTGTACCTTTAAAGTACTTGTAATATGGGACGAAACAGTACTTCAATGATGATGTGGGACGAACTAAGAATTTTTTGGAATGTGGGACAAAACTTCGGGCCGAACGAAGAATAAATCATTATATTGTATCCAAAAGTTTGTTACATATTACTGTTTCTTGTGTGTTGTTTTCTTTGTTCTTTTTAAATACTTCATATTATTTTGCTCTAATACCACAGTACTCGTTCAGTTATTCGAAGTAGAGCGCGCGGCAGCCTCGTGGATAGAATTATTGTCGTATAAAGGCACCCTAATCTTACTAACTTACCAACACCTGACAAATCAACAATCCAGAATTGCCTGTAAATGGCTTACTTAAAATAACTGTTTTTACAGTTTGAGTGAGTTAGAAACAATAAGACTTACTGAGCTTCACGTCTTCAGCCACGTATCTCGCCAAGATTGGAACTGTAGGCAAATATCGAAGAGACTCCATTAACACTGCGTTTGTATAAACCAATTTATTCAAGTCATCTTTTTGTACGTCTCTGTCTGGTCCTAGTACTTCTATTAATCTGCAATCAGACAGAACAGATATTATACGAATTCTGAAAGTTGAGTTACAACCCGAATTACAATCCAAATGAACAAATTTATAGCTGTAAAGCTACTTACATTAAATTATAGAAAAATACTCACTCGTTATACACTTTTTTTTGAACTTCAGGATGCGCTCCAAGCACCAACAAAGTGTACATTAGTTGGTTGGATGTCGTTTCAAATCCAGCGGCTATTATTACATCTGTTTCTTCTCTGATCTCCTTATCTGTCATGGCGCCATTTTTAGATAGCTCTAGGAGCAGGTCGAGGAAAGGTTTGTATTTAACACCTGGAATATAATGACATGAAGTTGTTCTACTCGGAGGCAACGTACAGGACAATGGCAGAAGTCCATTTATTGTTTTAGCTGAGATGAAATTCCAACGTATTTGAAACGAAAAAGAACGAACGAAAATGAAAAATATCTGGTTTAACCAATATTAAATATGTAAGGGTCATCTTCTGAATTAGTTTGTGAAGTTATGAACTTTTGAAGGATATATGTCTGGGTAAGTTTTAATAATATGTTTAATAGATAATATTATTTTATTTCGTGGAAGTAAACGGGTAACAATGTATTAGTATTTCCATTGCCTTAGTAATTTCAGCATGAAATGGCACTAGTGTGGGCTGGTTGTGTTTATTTTATTTTACTATCGCGGAGTTAATTACTATCATCACTGCTCAAACTTTTTTACTTATTGTGACTGCGCCTGACCACCCGGAGTGTGACTTTTGCGATCGAGCCATGGCCGATAACGATAATGTTTCACCACGCTGTGAAACACCTATGTTATCAATGACATACAAAGCTTGTTAAATGATTCCTCGGATTGATTTGAGATGCCACAGAAGATGATGTTAAAAAAAGCAACTGTCAAGAGCAGAAAAAAGGGGAAAGAAAGGACAATGCTGAAGACGAACAGGGTTAGACAGTTAAAGGGATAGTAAAAAAGTGTGTCATGGCAGTAAAAACCAGCTCAAGAAAGAAGGAAAACATGAAGTATATGCTTCTTCCAAGGAACGGCTTTCAAAACAGTTTGCCAAAAAAAAATTGCATTATAAATATCCGGCAGGTTTTTACTAGTACTTTTAAAATACAGATCAAATTCGAAAGATAATCTGCTGTTTGGAACCTAATAAGATGCGGAAAACTTTTGGAGAAGGATTGGAAGTTTCAGAAGGCGATGCAGATGCCTGTCTGCTATGGCCGTATCAAAGACGTTGATTTAGAGATGACCAATGACGACGTAAATTCATTTACTCCGTTTAATTATAATAGCTTGCTCAATAATGATTTCTCCTATCCTCTTTACATTACTTCCCGTTTTAACTTATCCTTGTTTTCTTGCACTGTTCCAGATTCTTGTAAGCTAGCCTAATCCACTGCCCAAAACACTTCCTAACCCGTTCACACTGAATGATTTCGGACCCATTTCCATCCTTCCTTATCTTTCCAAAGTTCTTAAGCACATTGTGCTTTAGTAATTGTTTTTGTTTCTCTCTAGTAATGATCTTCTTAGTCCTTTTCAATTATATATTATTATTTTAGTATTTATGATATTGGTTAGTATTTAATATTGTAATATTTATTTTATTAATATGCATGTATATGAGAGTATATATTAATTATTTATAAGATATTCTTCTTTACTGTGAATTATTTAATATATTTTATACTACACCTGCTCGGAAAGTACCTTGATACTTTATCAAATTTACGGTAGAAAGTACGTCATTGCATATCGAACAAATATGCGGCGAGAAAACGCATCTGAGCGGGAGAGAAAAGTGTATGAAAATCCATTTCTTACGTGGTTTTCCTTTTTTAATTTTGGGTAAGACTATGCGCTGGTAACCTAAATATCAAAAGCCAAAAAGTTTTTACAGTGAGTTTTTATCTCCAAGTTCGCAAAATGACACTGGCCACTAGCTGTGTGTTGGATGGTGTCAAACAATTTGAAAAAAGAACATGTGAAAATTGCAGACGCCATTGGCGCCATTTTCAATTTGTGTGTTTTTTGAGGATCCAGTTTTCGTAGAATTTATTTTCCTCGTAGGTGTAGTATAAAGCACTATGTATCACTCGAGAGAAAGTGCGATTCCCGATCTCGGGTGTTTTAAAGCCCTCGCCTACGGCTCGGGCTTCAAACGACACCCTCGACGGTAATCGGTCACTTTCTCCTCTCGGTGATCAATGTACTATTTCCTTTTATTTCCCCTCCACACACGGTGTCATATCTTATTATCAACTCTTCTCTCGCCGGTATGCTGAAAGACATTTAGTTAGAAATAAGCATACCTTTGAACCTATTTTCTGTTCCTTTTTCTTGTCTATTTATTATGTGTGTGTACATAAATGGTTAAATAAATAAATAACAAATACAATAATGATATACTTACTACTATTACTAGTTGCCACTTGGCAGAATAATTTTGAAATGGCAACACTAAGCTGATGAAAGTTAACGAAAAAATCAAATGACTTTAATTTTTAATATTTTCTTAGGCCTATCGACGTGGCTGAGTACTGGTCGAAGCACAACATATAAATTAAAATCTGAAAATGGAATCACCGACACGATGAAGAAGAAGAATATTTTCTTTTATCCGTGGTGAACCAGTTCATGGGATTTCTTTCGTATCAGCCGTCAGCTAAGATTTCACCGTTCTTCTTTAAAAAAGTAATTTTATATCGATTGAAAATTATAAGTATAATAACTTTTTTGATTAAATTATGTAAGAACTCTGCACGTCAGCCACCCCAGTAGCAGTAGAATACGATAAAGAAGGCGACGATGTCAAAAGTTCTGTAGTTTTTCTATCAATCGCCCCGAGTTCTAATATATCGCGTTAATTTATTTGAATACGACCTACAAATGAGAAAAATTAAGACTTTTTTTCTTAAAGAATTGCAATGCCTTAGTGACGATTAATAAATATACATACCGGTAGTGTCCGACACAATAATACGGTTGTTCATGGCAGCTTTTTTCGCCTGTAAAACCTGTAATCAGTTATTTTTATATTTCAAAGTCACTTGTTTGTAAGTAGCATTTTAATTTGTATTTATTTATATTATAAATTATAAGCCCATGTTGTCCCACTACAGGACAGCGGCCTCTTTTTCTCACCGTGTTCCCCTTTAAGGAGTCAGCAAGCAGCTTATTTCTTTGCTCGCTGAAATCTTTATATAGAACACTTACTTTATCAACCATTGAATGTAAGGTCTTCACTAATTCTTCTTCTTTCTTCTTCATTCCAACTAGTCTGTATATGATGTCATTCTGCAGCCAAAATTTTATTACTCTTATAACTGCCGTATTCACCATGATTTGTACTGATTCCATGTATTTTCGCGTAAAGCTTACGTCGTCAGTAGGATTTATTCCAAGTGTACCGACTGGAAATAGTTTCATATAAATTAGTAAATGATAAACTTTTTTTTGTTGACTGTTTCTAATTATAAACTCAGATTATTGAAGTCCACTGGGTAAAGGCCTCTCCTTGGGCCGTTTGTTGACGACGCGACACGACACACGACCAGATTGGTCACGATTCAGAGCCCTATATATTTGTATGGACCGTTTGTTCATTGCACTACACCCCACTACACGTGACACAATTTAAATACGGTTTGCGGCTATGACGTCGCTGCACGAAATAAGTCTGAGGTAGTTGACGACACGACTCATAGCACCGCACGGCATACGCGTTTTTCGTCACTCACAGACGGTCGTTTGTTCTCTAGACACGTTGCAGAATCGTGTCTAGTGACGAAAGGACGACATATCGCCTGAGGTGTGTCGTGTGTTATAAATCGTGACCACTTGTCGTGACGTGCGGTGCCTCGTGATCAGCCGACCTTAGGTACACCACGTTCGATAGACGGTCCACCGCGTTCGTCGTCGATCTGCTTAGCTGAAAGCGTTCTACGCAAAGATTGCTGATTCGTGGTGCTGGCTCTATGACTGAACTGCTCCACAGGCTATTTATTTATTTACTATTTACTAGCTTCTGCCCGCTTTAAAATTGTTTTTTAATCCAAAGTGAATGCAAACTATCCTATGTCCTTTCCAGGGTCTCAAACTATCTCCATGCCAAATTTCATTAAAATCAATCCAGCCGTTTCGGAGACTATAAGGGTGATACATACATACGTACTTTGTCTTTCATATAATTATATAGATATATTTACTTTATTGTACACCAAAAAATATGTACAGGACAAATATTCACAAAAATAAGTGTACAATGGGCGGTCTTATCGCACAGGGCAATCTCTTACAGACAAATCTTTGGATGGACTGATCGATAGGAGAAGAATTTAGGGCTGTCAGTGTACAAAATTACATACTTAAATAATATTGCTTAGACTTAGGGTAGACTGGGTACGGTTGTGCCAGGGTGCGGTTGTGACAATCGCAATATTAGCGAAACTATAAGGAATACGCGGACTGGTGTAAGGGGAGAGAGGAGCGGCATTCGAGTCTGAACGTGATTGACAATGTTGCGTTAGCCGACGCGCGACGTTGACGTTAGCAGAGGGTCTCTTCACTTTTGACAGACAAAAGTAAGTATTTTTTTACGATTTATTTTTATGATTGTTGTTATATGTGTACAGATACCGTAATTAGTGTTTTATTTTGTTTAAACTTAAACTTTAGTGGTTTAAAAGCAGTGCTTACTTTGTACGTACGTTATTTTATATTGCCATAGTGAATATTTTTTTGCGAAGGATTGCTTTGGGTACGATTGTGACAATTTTTTTGGGTACGGTTGTGACAAAATGAATGATGTATTCTTGAAACAAATATTTTATTTCTGTTTTTAGATGCCATGGAAACGCTTGAGGAAGACTAAAAGAGGTCGATGTTATATAGGAAAATATGAACAAGCTTAAATAGAAGTGAAACGGCAACGTGGCTTGCGGCAAGTGGAAGCTCTTACTTCAGCTGAAAGAGGCACATTGATCACAGTTATATTTGCAGTAAATGCCTTAGGCAATTCTATTCCTCCTTTATTTATATTGCCTCGGGTTCGTCATCATGATCATTTTGTTAGAGACGCGCCTGTAGGATCGATTGGAACAAGTTATAAGCAACCAGACAGTTATATTAAGATTGTTATAATAGCTATAGATGCTACAGTGCTATATTTCATATTTAAATTAAATGTAATTTTAAGTCAAAACGTAAACGTATTTATACCGTATTTTATAACGTATTTTTTTCAAGATATTATGTGAAATAAAAGTGATTGATGACAATTTTGGCGTATTTTTTAACTTGTCACTACTGACCCCAACCACTGTCACAACCGCCCTAGGGATGTGGTCGGTTGTGACATTTTCTCTTTTTTTTCTAACTTGCTCCTACGAGTTAACCACAATGCTTAGCAATACTATTTTAATATTTATACGTAGTCAAATGTACTCTTCACAGTAAAAAACGTCTTATAAACATAAAACTACAACACTAACAAAATTATTGGCCGTCAAATGAAAATTGTCACAACCGTACCCAGTCTACATAACATTGTTCGCGCCATTCCATTGGCGCTCCTTTATTTTAGGTATAGTTTCATTCTCTCTTTTCACTTTATATTTTTGATTTTCGCTGCTTGGTTTTGTACTGAGGTAGATATACGACCGACACCGCCGCCACGTGGTCGTGTCCGTGCCGCTCTGATAAGTTTATCCACAATTTTGGATTAAAACCGCCCTTTGAGGTTGTTTCGTGTCGTACACAACTCTCATATCTTCCTCATCATCAAGAAGACCGAGAAGAGCGCATCAAGGTTGCAGCAGCGTTGACGCATGGAGCGAGGCCCTGAGCTGGACTGCCCACCGTGGTGCTAAGGTTGGTCAATTTTCTTTCCTTAGTTGCGAAACCAGCAGCCTTTCTCAATCTTGTGTTCTTTCCCCCTTTCTTAATTAAATATAACCTATGGAGATACGACCCCTAGCCAGCTAGTACCCATCTGCGACCACAATCATAAAATACATTAACATCAAAAATATAACAGAGAAAGAAGAAAAATAAAAAATATAATGCTCTTTTACCATTTTCTTAAACGTGCAGTGTTTGAGCACGTCTTATTTCAATTGGTAATACATTCCAAAACCGAGCCGTGAAAGATTTGTCAAAAAGATAGCGGAAGGCATACGAATAAAGAATATAATAATAATAAGGCTGAGGCTGTCATTGGGCGGTTGGATCAAGGGTCTGATACAGAAGGCAGTACTCCTCGATACGGCTCGCATTGTGAGGAGGTTCCTGTCTCTGGAGCCCTAACCACCGGTAGCTTGGACCCTGTTCCCGATACCGGTTGGCCTCTATTTTTTATATTTTTAAATGTTTCTAAGTTTTCTTTTTTAAATATTTAAAAATGTAATATAATAAGAAAAAATAAAAGAAATAATAATACTTAAAAATGTATAAAATAAGAAATTAAATAAAATAAATGACATAATACTTAATTTTAGATTTGCCGATGATCTCAAGGACCTAGAATGGGTGACACAGAGGAACTGAAAGCGTTCTTTGGGATAAAAAGGAGTACTAGGATTAAATAGCACGTTATAAAAATAATGTATAATAACGCAAAGAACGTATGTGGGCATTCCGGCGAAGGCTATGTGGCTATTCGTCCTTCACCAAACATTACTTGCCAGGAACTATAGAATAACTATAGAACTACAGAAGAATAATAATCATGGCACGTAGGTACCTATCCTTATAAACTGACATTGGACCATAGGCACCATTGGATATTAGATTAAAAAAAATAAAAAAAAAATAAAATACTGACCACACAACGTTTCTAAAGAGTTATCTTTTAGATAAAGACTATGATCGAATGTTCCTTTTTCAACATGAGGTTCCATAGAAATGGCCAGCTTCTTGGACTGGCTGTTGAACACGTCTAGGAAGCTATGAAGTACTGGAAGAGTGAATGCTGGAATCATTAGCCTGCGGTGACGCTTCCAGATTTCTCCTGCAAAAAAAATGCATTGCAAACAACTTGAGAACTATTGCTATGAGAATTTTATAACAAATATGTAAGGGGTAATTAATATGGCAGAGAGAGCCCAAAAACCAACCTTGGTTGTGATGCCGAAGAACGACTGTGTAATGTATTATATCACATTCGCTCAGACGTTAAATCCTATAGATGTATTTGTTTGTCTATTTTTAATGTCGCTTTTTTGTTTAATCGTGTTGCAAATCAAATCGGACAGCGTGAGATCCATTTCTTTTGTAACTTCATTTTACTCCATGACATTCACGTAAGCTGTGTATGTGCCTGCTATGTGCATAATTCTAGCTTCCTCATAAGTGGTAGAATAATATTATCTATGCCAATATTTTAGGCATTATAGCAGCAATCAAAGTTTCGAGTCTTAATTTAGCTGACACAAAAAAATGGTTGATATTAGTCGTTTAGTATGTGTTAGCTGATGTGACGTCACCCCAGCTACCTCATTCAATACAGGCAAACCATTGGGTTAGGGTTTTGGACTTTAAACAAAAAAATAAGGCATAATAGCTGCACATGGAAGGGAAGAACTGACCGATAATACTTAAAATGTGTTGAAACTATAATAAAAAAACGTGTGTGTGTCACATCTTCCGAACAAAAGAAGTTATGACAATGGCCATTGGAAACCACCTGAATACTTACATAGTACCTACGATTAAAGTGCGTAGTCGGCTTCCAGTCTATAACATAGTTTAAACTACTTCAAACTGATAATATAGCGCACGGAACGGAAACTCCGCTCCGTACTTTCTCCGAAGTAATAATTTGATATTTTTGGGGCGGAAAATATTTTTTTTGTTTACTACATGGAAACTACAAGGACTAGATATTTGGGAATTTTTCTTCCTATGGCAGCTATTATTATTTCTTATGTGTGTTATATTGCATAATCATATCCTCTTTGTTCGGAAGATATGACATGACCAGCTGGGATGCCGTCACTCCAGCTTACACATATTTATCGGTTTAATAACTAATAGAGTATTTTGACCAGATAATTGCAAGTTTTCTGCCAATGGCAGCTATTATGCCTTAATTTTTGAGCTACAATACATTGTCATAACTTCTTTTGTTCGGCAGATATGACACACACACACGTTTTTTTTTCATAGTTTCAACACTTTTTAAATATTATCGTTCAGTTCTTTCCTTCCATGCGCAGCTATTATGCCTTATATTTTTGACTGTAGTCCAAAACCCTAACCTCACTGGTTTGCCTGTATTGAATGAGGAAGCTGGGGTGACGTCACTCAAGCTAACACATACTAAACGACTCATATTAACGAAGTTTTTGTGGCAGCTAAATTAAGACTCGGAACATTGATTGCTGCTATTATGCCTCGAATATTGGCATAGATAAAATTATTCTACCACTTATGAGGAAGCTGGTGTTATGCACATATGCCTACTGGCATCAAACCGATTCATAATAGGTGACCCCAAAAACCACGAAGTTAAGACATACATAAAGAAAAGTTCGCTAATGATTGTCGGTGACCTCATACATTTATTTTTAGCAACCCTGGAAATCATGAATACATTGCAAAAACCAGAACGGGAAATTTGCGTTGTAGCCGTTTGAAAGAACGCGTTCCGAGCTATGTTTTCGTTCAACGAATGAATTCGGTCTTTGAGCCTAACATCCATAAAAAACTGTTGCAGATTGGTAATTAATGCTTACCCATGGTTATGCTTTTTGGGGTTACAGGTTTTGTCAATATTACTAACCTGATGATGTCAGCAGTCCATCTCCCATCCAAGGCTTCAACAAATCCAGCATATAGTGTCTCTTTAGACACTCATTTGCCGCTGTCAACGAATCTTGAGGGTCCGTTATCACTGAAAAATATAAGGAAGTCTCTGATAAAATACGCAAACAAGGGTCGGCAACCAGTCCAAGTGGATGCAGCTGAATAGCAATATCTGCCTACTATGGCGAGACTGGTGTCAGATTTCCTGGCTTCTAACAATCCGTCGCAACTCAAAAATGTACAAATGACAGCCTATTCATTATTTTTTTCTCGGAGAAATGCTTATGTATACTGCGCTACCACGGTGAGATAGGGCCGATATGTCCATATACATCAACCCACTAAAACTCCACGGTATCCTCTTGTGCCGCTTATGGCGGGAACACGGGCACGCATTAGCACTCACCGCGAACCCGCCGCGCCTGTCCGTCACCGGACCCTCCTCTGGGGAGTACACCCATCACCGGCGCACCAGAACACACTGTACGCCGTGGCCACCCCAGGGACCTAACCATCACATGGGCACGTGTATGGCACCCTTGGTCCCCTTGTGACGGGTCAGGATCAATGGAGAGCGGCCAACGCTATACCTACACTCCTCTTCCTCTGCGGCCCCACTGCGTCCGCCACCGTAGTACCGCCTCCACGTAGGGAGAGTGGCGCACCGCAATCACTCCTCTACCACTGCGGTCTAGAAATGACAGCCTGGACTAACGTAACATGCTTTTCGAGGCACGGAGGTTACCTACCCACGACTTATCTCGGCAAGCGTTGCGTAACCTTGAAGTTCGACCCGTGCGGCTATTGGATGTTATTTAGCCAAGAGCTCCTCAGCAATAACTCAAGTTCAGTTATTAGGTCATTACACTTAAAACCATTTTTTTTCCATGGAAAACCTTTTAAGTGTAATAAAAAACAAAATTGTTGATTAATTTACCTCCATTGTCTTCGGATTCGGAAAAATTATAAATATAGATAAGATCTACTCACTTTGGTAATTTTGTTACGAATCGTGGCATTTTTAAAAAGCTGATACAAAGGATTTTATACAGTCTCAAATAACACGTAGGATTACTTTTTCATCTAAACGAGGATTCTCAAAACAGACTTACTACATTTTAATCTTCTTCTTTGGGCTCGCCTGTTCCCGTTACGCGAGGTCTACTTTTCCAATCATACGACTTCATTTATTTCAGTCTTGTGTCATATTTCGTAAGTTTTGGAACGTTTGGATCTTGGTCATTCAAGTGATTTGACGTCTTCCTCTTCCCCTGTTCTTTGTTGCCATGGACAACACTACATTTTAATTAGTTTTATTTTTGGAATCCTCGCCTCAAGCCGTTTTGTATACATCCAAATTACATAAACGTTATTATGGATAGAATAACGTCTATGTACTTTGATTGTTTTTAATTTTAAATGTACTTACCCTGAGACAGACAATTAGAAAATTCTAACGACGAACGGTTAATAAACGGTAATCCAGTTCAGCACTTACGAGGGAGGGAATATAGGAACCGACAAACATATTTACATATATGTATGTCCGTTCCTATATTCCCTTTCTCGTCTGGTCAAACTTATAACCATTATTTTAGACTTTTCTAAAGTTGGGTATAAAGTTGTGTGACTATTACACAATATTACTTACAATAATAAAGCTCACTTCCAAATTTGGAATAAGTCACTCCTCCTTGCTTTGCGCAATCTCCGGCTATGTAATTCCACAAGTCCCAGAGACCTGAAAGAAAAAAGAAACAATAGGAAATTAATTTAAAGAAAAACAATTACAAAATGTTTATTTGCCATATGTACATTGTTCAGAAGGGACGATCTTAAAGTCACTGCAAGCAAGCATCTAAATTTTTTATTTTTTTTAATTTATTTATTTAACCATTTATGCACACACACATAATATACAGACAAGAAAAAGAAACAGAAAAATAGGTACATAGGTGATGCTAATTTCTATAGAAATCTCTTCCAGCATACCTGCGAAAGGAAAGATAAAGAAAAAAGAGATGTAGACATAGTGTGTAGGGTTGAAAAATAATAAACACAAAACGATTTAAAACTAAGTAATAACTGATAAACAATACCGATAACAAATTAAATATACTTATGTTATAATAATATAAACAGACATATTCATAAAATAAATATTAAAACAATAAATACTAATACCTATCTATATATATCTATATATATATAAAAAAATACATATTTAAGCAACTATGACGGAATGGAAAGGTAGTGGTCTTTCACACTAAACAACGAAACAAACCAAGACAATATTAATGCATTCCAATAAATTAAGTAAGAACTACCCATACCTCAAAATAAAATTATAATAAACTCATTCAAAATATGTAGGTAGTCCTACAGTTTAAGTAGTCCTACTTTAAATTGACAAAATAAAAAATATGTATAGATAAAGTCAAGTTTATAAGTTGTTTTCGAGAGTCAGCACGAATCGTCTAGCGCGAAGACTCGACGAGTTTCAACCATCGGAGCAGGCCGGGTTCTGAGGAGGATACAGCACCACAGACCACATCCACACTGTGCGGCAGATTATACAAAAGTCCGAAGAGTATAATCGGCCCCTATGTTTTGCTTTTGTGGACTATGAGAAGGCTTTTGACTCCATCGTCACCTGGTCTGTTTTGGAGTCTATGCAGCGATGCCAAGTTGACTGGCGATACATCCAAGTGCTGAGATGTCTTTATGAAAACGCAACAATGACCGTCCAAAGTCAAGACCGCCAAACTAGACATATCTTACTGCGTAGAGGGGTTAGACAAGGGGACGTAATTTCCCCGAAATTGTTTAGTAATGCAGTGGAGGATATGTTTAAGACGCTGGACTGGGAAGGACGCAGCATTAATACGTATAAACGGCGAGTACATCTCACACTTGAGATTTGCGGATGACATCGTCATAATCGCAGAGTCGCTGCACGACTTACAGCAGATGCTGGATAGCCTAGCTGATTCTTCTTCACGCATCGGTCTCCGGATGAATTTGGACAAAACCCAAGTTATGTTCAATTCACACGTCACTCCGGGATCGATTGTGGTTAATGGTGGTGCTCTCAAAGTTGTTCGAGAATACGTTTACCTCGGGCAAACTCAGCAGTTTGGTAAGAACAACTTTGAGAAGGAGGATAGCAGAAGAATACAGCTGGGCTGGGCGGAGTTTGGAAAACTTCCCACAAAGCCTACCCCCCCCTCCCTCCTAGGTTTGCCTTTTACCTTTGTGCATGAAGTCTAAATAAATAAATAAAGCCTGAAGACTGAAGTCTTCAACCAGTGCGTCCTACCTGTTATGACCTACGGTCCCGAGTCATGGACACTCACAAAACGGCTGGTTCATCAGTTCAAAGTTGCTCAGCGAGCTATGGAAAGGGCTATGCCCGGAGTCTCTCTAAGGGATCGAATCCGAAACGAGGTGATCCGACAGAGAACCAAAGTTGTCGACAAAGCTCACAGAATAAGTAAGCTGAAGTGGCAATGGGCCGGCCATATAAGTCGTAGAACCGATGACAGTTGGGGTAAACGTGTTCTTGAGTGGAGACCGCGAACTGGTAAACGTAAGGTAGGACGCCCTCAGGCTAGGTTTAGCGATGACTTTCGCAGGTTGGCTAGTAGTAGCTGGATGACAGTTGCCGAAAATCGAACCAAGTGGCGTGCAATTGGAGAGGCCTATGTCCAGCAGTGGACTGCTATAGGCGGATGATGATAAATAAAATGTCAATAAAATCAATTTAAATGTCAAAACTAAAAACAATATTTGTTTTATAAAAGCCTGAACTACTATATATCTACTACGTAGTAGATAGCCATTACGGCAGCAAAGTTGTCAAAGTTATTGTACAACACAATCACAAAATCTATTTAAAACTCACTAACAAGCTCTTAGAACTGAAATCAGTAAAGCAGCGTAAAGCATGTTAAAATAAACTTATTACTTATTATGAATGCAAACGATAATAAGGGTGTTTCCGTTTTCATCCCAAGTTTTCATCCCACGAATATTTTATTCCGTTTTCTACCCAAATCTTAGTCCGTGTTCTACCCACAATCATAATAATAGTTGTTTTTTCCGTATTCTACCTAAAATATATTCCGGTTTCTACCCACTGCAGTTTATAATTGTTTTGTACAGACAGAAAAATAATCTTACAAAGTCGACGTAGTCCCCGCTGCGCGGGGCTCCTATTTCTGTCTGCAGGGTCAAAAGTAACCTAACACGAACGAGATGACGGGAGCTGCGTTCGCTCGCTTTGCTCGCTCACTTCAGCTCCCGTCATCTCGTTCGAACCTAACCTGTCCGTGTCGGGGTGCCCTAAGTTCCCGAGCTCGCTTCGCTCGCTCTTGGACTGATTCTTTGACCATATAACATAACGCAGCCGATTACCTCGGAAAGCAAAGTACAAAATAAACCTTTAAATTACTACAGAAAAGTTATTTTTGTCATTTCACTGAACCAATTTTGAGATTTGTTCAAATCACTAGATTTCTTTATTGGGATTTGTCAAATCACCAGATTTTTTAAAATGTAGAATTGATACACAATGATTTAAAATATAGACGTGGGATGAAAACGGAAACACCCGATAATAAGACGCCTTCAAAAGGGTGTTTCCGTTTTCATCCCACGTTTTCATCCCAGGAGTTAAAAATAATAATAATTATTCCGCTTTCAACCCGCAACAAAAATGGACTCCGTTTTCAACCCACGGCATAGTACATAACTGTTTAGTAACTTATGTAAGTAACGTTAGCAGACAAACAAACTTTGTTAGAAAAATCTTTATTCATAATTAACACAACTAAGTCTTTAGAATATTGATATCTAGAAAATCACAGATTCGTACTATTATCAATTCTACATTTTAAAAAATCTGGTGATTTGACAAATCCCAATAAAGAAATCTAGTGATTTGAACAAATCTCAAAATTGGTTCAGTGAAATGACAAAAATAACTTTTCTGTAGTAATTTAAAGGTTTATTTTGTACTTTGCTTTCCGAGGTAATCGGCTGCGTTATGTTATATGGTCAAAGAATCAGTCCAAGAGCGAGCGAAGCGAGCTCGGGAACTTAGGGCACCCCGACACGGACAGGTTAGGTTCGAACGAGATGACGGGAGCTGAAGTGAGCGAGCAAAGCGAGCGAACGCAGCTCCCGTCATCTCGTTCGTGTTAGGTTACTTTTGACCCTGCAGACAGAAATAGGAGCCCCGCGCAGCGGGGCTACGTCGACTTTGTAAGATTATTTTTCTGTCTGTACAAAACAATTATAAACTGCAGTGGGTAGAAACCGGAATATATTTTAGGTAGAATACGGAAAAAACAACTATTATTATGATTGTGGGTAGAACACGGACTAAGATTTGGGTAGAAAACGGAATAAAATATTCGTGGGATGAAAACTTGGGATGAAAACGGAAACACCCCTTCAAAACGGCGAAGGAGAATATCGTGAGCATATCATTTGCTTTTTAGCAATGATCTTTTGTGTGTGGCTTCCCGTTTGGAATTTCTTAATTAGCCCGGAGTCTGGATTCGTGACCAGCCAAGAGTAATAAATACGATACCTTTTACTAAGGACATAGTGAGTACTGTGCTTTAGGTAAACCTCTTCTTAACTCTTCGGGAATCAAGGTGTGATGATATACAATAATTATGCAGCAAAATACTAACGTGTGACGTGGCTTAACAGCTGATGCATATGCCCAATAACCGGCCACTCTCCTGGCAGTGCTGGTGGCAGTGGATGCGAGCTGGAATTGACACGACCATACTTCAACCAGAGACACACTGAACACAACGCACAAGCTAACAGTGTTAAACTCAACATTGTACAACAACAGTATTCAGACTAAGCGATAAAGCGACTAAGCTATCGGATGCTGTCAATGGCTTTATATACTAAACTTACAGTCTGGAAATGATAATTAACTAACTGAAGGGCAAAAAACAAATTTATGCAAATTTTATCATTGCCGCCATCTAGTAGCATTCCACACGCAAAATATGTTGCCAAAACATGCATGGCAGCAAACTAGCAGAACTGGTAGTTATCATTGGTGTCCTTATGTATCTTGGTGGAATTCTTGGTGGAATTGGAAATTGAGTTCATTTTCATTTCTTAGGCTGAGAATGAGCACTACGTTCTCTGACAATTTATTTATTTATTTACGATCACCAACGAGTTACATAACAAAAATACTTATAAAAATTGAAATAGAAATTATAAAAATTGGTACTCGTAGGTACAGATTTTCCTTTTCTCTTGTTTTTTAGGGTTCCGTACCCAAAGGGTAAAAACGGGACCCTATTACTGAGACTCCGCGGTCCGTCTGTCTGTCTGTCTGTGTGTCTGTCTGTCACCAGGCTGTATCTCATGAGCCGTGATAGCTAGACAGTTGAAATTTTCACAGATGAAGTATTTATGTTGCCGCTATAACAACAAATACTAAAAACAGAAAAAAAATTATTGAAATGGGGCTCCCATACAACAAACGTGATTTTTGTGCCATTTTTTGGGATAATGGTACGGAACCCTTCGTGCGCGAGTCGGACTCACATTTGTCGTTTTTTTTACTTAATGATAGGCTCGCGTTTGACCACTATCTCACCTGATGGTAAGCGATGATGTGGTCGACGAATGTGTCCTGTTATTACATAGAACTTGAAATTTGGTGCAATTTCTGCAGAAACATTTTCAGGCACGACCTGAGTTTTTGTATACCTAGAACAGCATTTAATTAACAATACAACACCCCTAAAACATTTAACTACTCCTTTACACCCCAAGACAAGTTGCAAATATTAAAAAAGGTAATTGAAAGAATTTCTAAAGGTCTAGAGAGGCTATAAAACATCAAAAAAGATGCAAAATTTTCAGTTTTCCTGAAAGGGTGGCCTCACGATCGTGACAGTTAGGTATAATCTACAAGACTCACAGTAGTGAGTGTTATCTATTTAATCTAATTTTTCATAAAAAATACAGCGATTTAAGTGCTAAAAATTATTTAATTTGAATATATAAAAACGCCCTAAGATGACCACATTCTCCTTAATATTCAGTCAACATGACAAAATAATATATTAATATTACAATATTTTCTTATATCACTTTTTACCCTAATTATTAACAACACAGACATGTTGTGCAGCATTCATAGTACAGAACATATTATCTAGGTAAAAAGACCGACGATAAAAAAAATAAAAAAAAAGGTATAAAGACTGACGTAGTGAGAATATCTGTAACGCATCAAGATTTTTGTTGCAACTTGTTGGTGACTTATTTTGTTCTATGTGATAAGGTGGTCGGGTATTAGGAATGTTTTTTTAAATTTATGATTTTCTTTTCTTTTTCGCTTCGAACCACACACACACACACATTATAGCTCACTATACACTTATTCTTTTATTATTTCATTGCGCATGATTAAATGATAAATGATTTTATTTCTGTAAGTTGGTTTGTACAAACACTTTTACATGTCGATCATATTTTTTAAAACTAGATGAGGTCGGCGTTTCCTATCTGACTACTCTGAGAAGAAAGGCCGAAACAAACTCAGAGGTCACAGTCTCTTTTAAAGTCTTGACAAAATCTTGGTTATATCATGTGAAGACCATGTAGACAGATGTCTGAAATGGTCTTTTGAGGAAAAAACCAGCCAGTTTGAGTGGACCTGTCCAGTCAGTGCACGCATTTGTCAATAACCGAGCAGCTCAACTCAGAATTTACGGAGCTCAACGATTCGACGAACAATACCAAAGTAAGGACATTCGGGTAGGCCGCATAAACTACTCAAACTGCCAGACCATGAGTAAAAACTAACTAAGTTATAATTAAAAACAAAAATCCACATAGTCTTCACATTCACAATAATAAAAATAAAATAATATAAAACTTTAAAAAGTAAATATTCTTGTCATTGCAAGAAAACAAAAAAAATATCAAAATTAAAAACAAAATTCACGGTGCAAAATATAAAAAATCAAAATTAATTGGAGCAGCTCAATCCCAAGCCTTTTTGTCCTCAACGTAATCTTTAATAGTATAAAACGCTTTCTGACACAACTTACGTTTAATGAATGATTTGAATTTATTAAAACTTAGATCTTGTACGTGGCTTGGAAGCTTATTATAAAAGCGTACACATTGACATCTAAACGAGCCACCTATCTTCTTGAGCCTTGTTGTAGGTACTACAAATTTGTGTTTGTTCCTAGTATTTATGTTATGGATATCACTGTATTTTTTAAACAATTTTATATTTTTTGAGCATATAAAAGATTTTCATAAATATACTGAGAGGGCACAGTCATTAAATTAATCTCCTTAAATTTCTCTCTGAGAGAGTGCCTCGGGCTTAATTTATATATTGATCGAACAGCTCTTTTCTGCAAAACAAAGATATTCTGGATGTCGGCGGCATTTCCCCACAACAGAATACCGTACGACATTACACTATGAAAATAGCTAAAGTATACTAAACGAGCTGTCTCTATGTCAGTTAAATTACGAATTTTTCTAACAGTATATGCTGCGGAGCTTAGCTTCTTTGACAATTTATCTATATGTGGGCCCCACTGAAGCTTAGCATCCAAAGTTAAGCCTAAAAATACTGTGCTATTCTCAGGATTCAATTCTTCGCCCTTTATCAACACATCAGTTTTCACCTGCCTAACGTGAGGTAGGGTAAACTTAATGCATTTGGTTTTTTTTCATTAAGGAGTAAATTGTTAACATTGAACCAGTGAAATACTTTTGAGATCGCGCTATTTACTTCGTCAGTAACCAGCTGCTGCCGTTTAAGTTTAAACCAAATTGAAGTATCATCTGCAAACAACACTATGTCATGGTTATCCTTTATGAGGTAAGGCAAGTCATTAATATAAATAAGAAACAAGAAAGGACCAAGAATCGAGCCCTGCGGGACTCCCATTTTTACTATAGATCCGAGTGATCTTTTTCCATTAACGTCAACAGTCTGAATCCTATTACTCAAGTAAGAAGTAAGAAGATCCAGAGCGCTGTTCCGGATCCCGTAGTGGCGGAGTTTCCTGATTAGCGTTTCATGAAGAACACATTCAAATGCCTTGGACAAATCACAAAAGATTTCCAGGGCATCGCACTTATCTTCCCATGCATTATAATATATTTATTTTACACATCCTTAAATTGTATCACTCATGTCAAATTATGTATAGATTATGTTTTATTTTATTTTATTTCGTTACCCACGTCCGTGTGTCGACGCCCAGCAAATGCTGAGTTGGTAACCCTGTCAGTATGGGCACGTTCAGCGCAATTTGTTTTTGCACTTCTTTTTTGTCTTTTACTCCATGTTTGTTGACGTTGTGTTGTGCCTGAGTAGAATACGGAATTTCGTCACACAAAATATAGATAAATGGTAATACGATGCTGCAAAATTGCGATGCACGTTACTGCGAAAGACCGTCTTGCAAAATCACTACACTTCAATATACGTTACCGCGAACGATTTTAACTGCGATACTACTTGACTTCGATGCACGTTACCGCGAAAAATCATATCTACGGAGCTACTTGACTTCGAAGGTTGGATCCGTACATTAGCCTAGCCTTTGCCCAATTTTGGTGGTGTCCAGTTCCAGTCTGACTCCATGCAGAATATGTTTCAATCTACCTGAACTCCACAACTCAGTTACAGGTAAATAGGGTACTCCTTGGCTAACCTGGCTCTTGGTCCTTCGAGCTTCCAACCACCCGTTATGTCTGTCAAAGAACTGCAAATGACAGACGGGACGAATAATCCGTTATTGCTTGCCATGACCCCCTCAAAAACCTTTAAAATACCAAAAAAAAAGTCAAGTAGTATCGCAGTTAAAATCTTTCGCGGTAACGTGCATCGAAGTGTAGTGATTTTGCAGAGACGGTCTTTCGCAGAGACGGTCTTTCGCACGTTTTTTTAACGTTTAACGTGCATCGCAATTTTGCAGCATCGTATAACCATTTATCGATATTTTGTGTGTCGAAATTCCGTATTCTACTCGTTGTACCTGTGTCGAATAAATATAATTATATTCTATTTTAATAACTTATTCAAATCAAATCAACAAAAAAGTTACCTTTTTGTGAACTAATAATCTAACAAAAATCAATAGATTTATCCAAATAAACAAAATCAACATCTGACAAATTTGAAATAACATAATAACAATAATTTTACACCTCACAACCTCGAAAAGTTTCTGTTTGTCATTTGAAACCTGAGTGCAAAAGTGCATTTTATCCGCTAGCATAGAAAGAGTTTTTAAAATTCGAACTTTTCTCTTCAATAATTTTCTATAACGCTATTCCACTGATAAAGCATTAATACTTATTTCACGTCAGTGCGCCAACCTTATTTTTAGAATAATCGCATCGACCAGCACGATGACTGCCTGAAAAACCCTTTTTAAAATTTTCTTCTCTTTATTCAATTCACTTTCTATCGTTTTGGTTTCTTTTTTGATAAAATCGTAAGAAATATTAAAGCCGAAATGAGTTTTCTTCCGCAAAATCCAAGGACCAGATGACCAGATTTCCACAGAGTGGGAAAGTGGCCCCACTCAAGGCACACTGTGAAGAGTCCTCTCAGCCAGGGCTCTAGCTCTAACAGAGCGAGGGCTAACACGAGGCCAATGCCATCCGCAAGGGCGGCTACCCAGCCATGACCTCGGGACGGGTTGACAAGAGCTCCGGCAACCTTGGCCATCCTTCTACTCTTTTGCAGTGTGGGTGCGCCACAGGCCTTTTCGCCCGCTTTGTGCCCAGCGGGCCTCCCTGCAGCTGTACAGAGGCTTCAGTTTGGCGCCGCGGAGCACTGAACCCCCCTGTGGCCGGGCTGACCGAAGCAATAGCACTGCCCGCTGCGGTCTGTTTTGGCGGTGCATTGTGCCCTGTCATGCCTATTAGTCTAAGCAACGATAGCACCAAATGCCCTGGGTTGCAGCAACTTCACCCTTGCTAAAACCCACCCCACCAATAGTCGCCCACCACCAGCGTCCTTGTTCGCCGCCGCCAACGGGCACCGCACCCAAATCATGCCGCCTCGTCCTTGCCCTTCCGCACGTCCTTGGACGGTCATCCACCGGCTCGGGCGATGGCCGCCACGACCTCTGCTGGGGTCGTCGAGTCGTCCAGACCATCGACACGTAAATCAGCCGTCTTCATTAGCCTGGACACTCGGACGTCCTCCGGGTTGAGGACCTCTCGCAGCTTGACGGCCAAAATTTTATTTTATTTTACTTTATTGGGACATAAAACAGATACTCATCAAAATATAAGTGCGACATAATAAAATTAAAGACTAGGTAAACGTTTAACCCATGGAACTTCTGGTTTTTATTACACTTAGGTTATTTTTTTTGTATATTAATCTGTGGAAACTGTTTCTGGATTTTGTTGAACTAATTGTATGCTTATGTTTGTTATTGCATCTGTTTGTTTCCCAAATAAAATAAAATAATCAATGTCCGCGAAATCCATACTAATATTATAAATGTGAAAGTAACTCTGTCTGTCTGTCTGTCTGTCTGTTACCTTTTCACGCTTAAACCGCTGCACCGATTTAGATGAAAGTTGGTATGAAGATAGTTTGAGACCTGGGAAAAGACATAGGCTATATAGGTAGGGTAGGGTAGGGTATGGTAGTGTAGGGTAGAGTATTGTAGGGTAGTGTAGGGTCGGGTAGGTTAGGGTAGGGTAGGGTAGGGGGTAGGGTAGTGTAGGGTAGTGTAGGGTAGTGTAGGGTAGTGTAGGGTAGTGTAGGGTCGGGTAGGGTAGGGTAGTGTAGAGTAGGGTAGGGTAGGGTAGTGTAGGGTAGTGTAGGGTCGGGTAGGGTAGGGTAGGGTAGGGTAGTGTAGAGTAGGGTAGGGTAGGGTAAGGTAAGGTAGGGTAGGGTAGGGTAGGGTAGGGTAGGTTAGGGTAGTGTAGGGTAGGGTAGGGTAGGGTAGGGTAAATAAATGTTTGGTCTTTTTATGGCAAAACAAAGTTTGCCGGGTCAGCTAGTAATGGTATAAAGATAAACTTAATGCATGCGTTGATATTAAAGGAAATCAGGAGGTACTCGTACGTATTTTTATATAGTTTGTATATAATGGTTATTCTACAGATTCAATAGACTATGCACAAGACTCTCAAAAAGCTTCGACAAGGTGGAGAGTATGGAGAAAGGGCGATAATTTTGTATTTTATTTGTTTTTGTTTATCGCTACTCTTGAACACTGTTGTGATATGTGCCCGTTTCCAAATATCTTTGAGTGTCAGTAGTTATGAAGTTGTAAATTTTTGATGCAATGGGATTTGACCTTGCCCACGTAATGATATAATATAATTATGTATAGGACTTTGCCCATTCACCAAAAGATAATGTTTTTCGCACTTCTTTCTCTATGTCTTAGTGTATTTTATTCATTACTTAACTTAAAGCATGATTATAAATGGATATATATAATATAATTTCTGTGTGAGCTACTGCAAAAGGAAAAATTGCTAGTAGGTAGGTACCTACCAACAAATTTTTGGGCACAGGTCATTGTTTCGTCAAAAGAAAGGAATGTAAAAACCCAAAAACACCATCAAATTAAAAACTTAATATTTTACCTGTAGTTTAGGCTAAATATTTTGATATCGACGCACAACCATCCCAATTTCAAGGAAAACATGGTAGATTCTATTAGTGATTATATTTTGTTGAAATATTCTAATATTGTGGTAAGTAAATCCCCATTTTGATTGGACAATAATCCCTGACTTGTAAAACAATCTACCTAATGCAAAAGGGTTTAACTGCAAATTGAAAAAAGTGGCGTTCTATCTTCATCTATCTTCTTCTGTATATAAAACTAGCGGACGCCTCGCGGTTTCACCCGCGTAGTTCCCTTTCCCGTGGGAATACAGGGATAAAAAAGATAGCCTATGTCACCCGGGGATAGTGTAGCTTCCCAACGGTGAAAGAATTTTTGAAATCGGTCCAGTAGTTTCGGAGCCTATTCGGTACAAACAAACACACAAACAAACAAACAAAAAAATCTTTCCTCTTTATAATATTGGTATAGATATGCTACGGTTGTTCTACGCAGGTGTTAAGCGTGTGCTACGCCTGTTTTATCTTCATGACAAGCGTTACACTGGTGCTACGCAAGTGTTCCACAGGTAGGTAGCCACTACGAGCTATGAATAATGCTAGATGAACTTGTTCTAGCTGTTACGTAGACAATACAGAATAGTTTCAATTGGTACTACTAGGTGGGCTACTATTAGGTTACTTGTTACTTGCAACTTTTTTGGGACTGAGTCACCAACGTCCGTAGGAGTGTATCCCATTTGAATACCTACAGGTGGTCCCCGGGTGATGCAAATCAGGTGACACTAACTGGTGGTAACCCACACAACTATAGACCCATTTCTGTAACGTCTGTACCTAGAAGCTAACGACATCATTAGTGACCGCCAATACGGCTTCCGCCGAAATCGGTCTACTGGGAATCTTCTAGCGTATACCGTTCACACCTGGAGTGATCCCATCGAGAGGCATGTGGAAGCGCTTGCCGTCTCCTTTGATATTGTGAAGGCTTTTGATAGGGTCTGTCACGAAAGCCTATAGGTCAGACCGCACTAAGCGTAACTACGCGTCAGCGGAGCGACGCGACGCGACAAAAAATGCTAAACTGCACTGGTGCGACACTACGTTGTAAATTTTGATCGTCATTCGTCAGTCGATCGGCAACTTCTGAGCTAGGTGGAAGAACGCTATTTGTGCTTACTAGTACCTATGTTATGAATGAGTTAAAAAAAAATACTTGTACACAGAAAAATACGAAATTAATTTACCCTTAACTCCCAATTGCTCGGCAATTTCCTTCCATTGTTTTTTCTGGTAATATTCAAGTTATGCTCATTTTGGAGGTCATATATTTCTGGATATTGACCAACAAAAAAACTTTTTTACAAAAATTACAACCGACTTCCAAAAAAGAACACTACAAAGTGAAAAATAAGTCCAATTTCGGAAGTCGGTGTCAAAAAACGAAGAAACGAAAACAGGAATATAATATATATATGGAATGGTATATTTAATAGCTTTCATTTGATACCCATATTGTCAGGAAAACGAAAAAAAAAGATTATATCATTCCCTTTTTTTTGGATCGAGAGATGATTTTTAAAAATTATACGTCAGTACCCTGTGTCACTGCCACAATTGAGACGAACCCAATGACATCATATGTCATAATCCGTCAAGTCATTTCGGATTTAGACCGTGCTATAGAAATGCATATACATTCATATATACGCTCGAAAAACATTACCCTCCGGTAGTCGGGTAAAAACTTTTCACGCAACAAATACGTAAGATTTGCAGTAGATTGCAATGTCACGCCGTTTGCTATACCCCACTAGGGGCAGTGGTACTACGCGACGCAACACGGCGCGTCAAACTTGGTAAGTTGGTCTATTTTGTCGCGCAGTGTAGCGTCGCGTAGTTCCGCTGCCGCGTAGTGCGTTATTTCTCATACAATTTCATACAAAGTATATTTTGTTCGTATCGCGTCGCATCGCTCCGCTGACTGTGGCATTGGATTGCAGACTTCTTGAGGGATCGGTCCATTTACTCTCAGCGACATTATTCTTAGTGCACATAAACGAGCTGCTAAAACACCATGCCTGCCTGCCTGCATGACTTTGGATATGCCGACGACAGCACTGTTGCTGAGAGATACTTGTCCAATGCACGGGATATTGAGCCTGAGGTCCGGTCTCCGTAAGGTCATGGTGGAGTGTTTGCATTCGTCTCCCAATGGGGCGATGCCAATCTGGTCAAGTTCAATGCCACTAAAACACAGGCTCGTCTTTTGCCCCATTGTGCCGTTGCGGAGGTCTCATCGTCTTCTTTTAAAGTTTACGTTGTGAGCTGTTACTTTCAGTATTCAGACCCTGTTGCTCCTCATATACATAACCTCCGTCATGTCTTGCAGTCGCTCGCGGGCTGCAAAGTTATTGGTGGCGCTGATGTTAATGCGTCTTCGACTCTTTGGTATGGCAAAGTTCGGTCTACGGATTATGAACGACGCTGCGCTGTTGAAGATTTCATTGCTGAAATGAATCTGTCTATTCATAATACCCCTGACGCACCACCAACTTTTTGCAGCCAAATGGGCGAATCTTGTATTGACGTCACACTTTCTAGTGCAGACGTACGCTTGGATAGGTGGCGTGTCCTACCGGACGCGTCTTGTAGTGATCATCGCTTGATCGTGTACGAATTTGTTCCGGTTTTTACTCAGGGTACGTCACATGTCATTGGTAACTTCAGGTATAAATGTAAGGGTGCTAATTGGGAATTCTTTAGCTCGCTTCTTGCGTGTCACGCCAAAGACTTCACTCGTGATGGGCTGTCAGCTGAAGAAAGTGCTGAAATTATGTCAGACACTTTCACTTACTGTGCTGACATTGCCATTGGTCGTGGATCTGTGACCAATATACGTAGATGTGATTGGTGGTGTGACTACCTAACTGAACAGCGTAAAAGTTATCGCCGAGCGCGTAAACATCTTAACAAGCTTAAAAAACGTAAGGTCACCGGTGACCCTCTTTCCATTGCGTTAAATACGTTTAGAGTTGCCAGGTCCCGCTACAGAGCATCGGTGGAAAAATCTAAGGGTAATTTATTGCGTAAAATAGTAGAAAAATTAGATAAAGAAGGTCCGTGGTCTCCTTTATATCATGAGTTTAAAGCCAATCGATCAGTCGACCTCGCGTTTGTTCAGAACATTAAAGTAAATAATAAACACACCACCAGTATTGAGGAAACAACTGAAGTTTTGCTGAATACTCTTATACCTGATGACTTGCTTGCCAGTGACAACGACTACCATCAACAAATCAGAGCGTGGGCAGCTGTACCACCTGAATCACCAGCGTCAGACCTTCCATCCACTGACGAATTTATTAACGTTGTCAAGAGTTTACCTCTCAACAAGTCATCAGGTGAAGATAAAATATCTAATCGGATGATTATAGAAGCGTGTAAAACAGCCGGTGATGCGATATTAACCGTTTACAACCGTTGTATTGCGGAGGGTGTATTTCCTCGTATATGGCGACGCGGATTTATATGAATTATCCCGAAAAGTGGCGACAAACCCCCGGACGACCCTAAGTCGTACCGGCCCATAACATTACTTCCATCTTTGGGAAAACTCCTGGAGCGCATTATCGTTCCACGTTTGCTACCGGACGGACCAAAATTTCATAACAATCAATTCGGTTTCACTACTGGAAAATCTACCGTAGACGCGGCCCTTAATGTTAGGAAAATAGTTAATACATCTGAACATAAGTACGTAATTGGGATTTTTCTAGATATTTCTGGGGCTTTTGATAACGCATGGTAGCCAATGCTATTATTTAAAATGAAAACTCGGGGCTGCTACAGAAATATATATTATCTAGTTTACTCTTATTTTTTAAATGGTTCCGCGAAACTCAAACTCGGTCATCATTCTATGTCGAAATCTCTCACCATGGGATGTCCTCAGGGTTCGGTTATGGGTCCACCTTTATGGAATTTAGGCTTTGATGATTTCCTCGCGATTCCGCTTCCTAGCGGCTGTTCATTAACCGGTTACGCGGACGACGGTCTTCTGCTCATTCAATCAAGTACTCGAGCTGGACTCAAGAACTTGGCTGACACTTGCCTACGATTAATCTCTCAGTGGGGCGATCGAAACCGCCTGACCTTTGCTCCGCACAAAACTTATCAACTCATTTTGAAGGGTAATCTTAAATCGTGTCCTACTATTAAATTTAATGACGTTCCCGTAAAAAGGAAGCAGTCCGTGTGCTATCTTGGTCTAGTGTTAGAGAGGAATTTTGCATTTATAGATCATATTAAAATAGTCGGTGAAAAAGCCAAAAACATTTCTATGCCTTAACGAGAATATCTAAATCTACGTGGGGTCTGTCTTTTTTAACTTTAAAAACTATTTATGGGGCTACTTACTTGGGTCGTATGTGCTATGGGGCCTGTTTGGGCTGATAGGGCCACCATAGGGGCGGTACGACGTAAATTACTTCAAAGTCAGCGTTTGGCTTTAATATTCTAATGCAAAGCGTACAGGACGGTTAGTACTGAGGCCTTACCGATACTTGCTGGTGTACTTCCGGTCGACCTTGAAGTGCAGCGACGTGCTGCAATGTACTATTCCGCACGACAGACCGCGGACGCGAACTTTTTAATGCGGAGTGACCGTGAGAAAATCTCTAGATTATTTAAACCACCTATTGACGTCTGGGAGGAACTTTTATCCGAATGGCAATGTAGGTGGGATAATTCCATCAAGGGCCGACACCTCCACCAATTCTTTCCATCCGTTCGCGTGCGGCTGGCCAGCACGTGGCTGGAAGTGGATCACTGTGTTGCCCAATTTCTCACGGGACATGGGAACTTTAAAAGTAAATTATTTTCTTTCAAGCTCGTTGCCTCGCCTTTATGTCAGTGTTCTACATCTGACTGCGAATATGTACAATCTGCACATCATATCTTATGGGAGTGTATTCTTTGGCAGAATAAACGTAATATTATGTTGAATAATGTACAGGCTGCATCAGGAGTTGTTTACTATACAGACCTTGTGGAAACTAGAACAAATTTCCGTGCGTTCAAGCGTTTTTGCCATACCTATTATTGGAACCAAATATAACAGCTCACAATGTTAGGACCCATTAATATGTATTAATGCTAATTTTTTATCCGTGGTGCTAGGCAACTGGGCTTATCCCAGTTGTATATGACCCTTTGTGCCTATTGGCCTTGTTTGTTCTGTCTCCTGCTTGATATGGAGGGAAGTGCAAATTTAAATTTTTCCTACTCCTCCGTTATTCTTTTCTGATTAATTTCGTTGCGGGATCCAAGACAGGTAAATTCATTCTCCGGGACTTCGTCGAGCTTCATTGCCTCGGCGCTTTTCTGGTGGTCGCCACTGTTGATTCTGGCTTTCAGGAGTTGCAGTGGTTTGGGAATAGTGCGGTGGGTTTGTCCCAAAAAAAAAAAGGCTTGTCTTTATTCGGTATGCAGTAGCGCATAGAGTATCACGATCTCTTATACACTGCGTGATGTCACTCGTTTTTTATCGAATGCCCACCGAACAAACGGCTCCAAGCGTCCAGTGCCAAAGCATCTTTTATACTACGAGTATATCACAAAATACCGAACGAATTTTCTATAAACAATGACTTATTGATTTCTTTGGTGGAACATAAGCCCGTTTATGATACTAGAAACTATGGATTTACATAAAATTGCGTTACAACTCAAGCGGCTTGGAAGTAAATAATGACGGTTGTTGAATACAGGCCTGCGGATCACAGCCAAGAGGCAACGCTGGGGCCCATTAGCAACGCTGCGACTCTTGGATCCTACAAGGTCTAAGTGAAACTGCGATACGCAGCAGCGGTAAACTAGGGGTTTGTTCTTTGAGATACCGATTCCTGTCAGACAGGTGGAAAGTGATACAATGGTACATAACTTAAAACTATTACTCACATTGATTTCCGCGGTGGTCTCTTGGGCTCGTTCAATCCCGTGTGCGGTCGGGGGTTATCGTGGGAAGATATATATATATATATATAATAGGATAAGGGACAACCAACGTGGGCTGAGCGGGATTCCCGGCAGCCGGCTATACACGTTCCCGAGAAAAATACTTCGCTGCGCGTGAAATATACACAAAAACAAATTCCAGTACCACTCAGGTATCGCGAACACAATTTCTAAAAATATATATAATAAGGAAGGGACAACAAACGTGTTCTGGTGGCATTCCTGCCAGACTGCTAGGCAAGTTCGCGGCACGAATACCTCGGTGCGCGTGAAATATACACAAATACAACTGCACGGGTGAAGTACCATACCACATGCGGATGGCGAACGTAATTTTGCGTAACGATCGGCTGGCTAACAATCAATTTCAAACAAAAAACCAGATCTAGACCGAATCGTCAAGTCTCGCGCTATCCATCACATTTTTACGAGTCCGTGTCAACTGTCAACTCAATCAAAAGCTGTCAAATCGATGACAGTGAGCTGACACAGTGTTGCAACAAAATAATAAAAAAGGAACGAAACGTTTGGTTTCGAACAACGGTATTGAATCCAGAATTATATAACAGTACAACAAAGCGTGGATCCATCACAGACGTCTACTCAGAGGACAGAGACGTGGTTGCCAACAATGGGCCTCATCAGAAGGCTGAAAGTCACCCAAAGGGCAATGTAGAGAACCATGCTCGGAGTTTTCTTGCGTGATCGAATCAGAAATGAAGACATCCGCAAAAGAACCAAGGTTACCGACATATTCCGAAGAATTTACTGGCTCCACCCCAATATAATTGGGAGATGGCTTGGTGCATTCTAAAGTTATGTCCATAGCCAGGAAACAGCATACTTAGGCAGTTAACAGTTAAGTTTTCACCACAACATTAACATAATTTCAGCCGAAATACGTCAACTGACGTACATCGGCTTACCGCAAGTGTCGCCACATTGACCGCCATCTGATCCCCGCAACCTTAAAAGAGTAGCGCACGGTATGCTTCCTTGCATTCATTGCTTCTTATTATGTTCAATTATCCATCTACTCGACTGCGTAGAACACGCAATGAACACCGTTGAGTTATCAAAATGAAAGGGAAGCAGTGCGCTTCGTGCTGTTAAAACAGATACGCAATTAGGTTGCATGTCATCATTCCGGTTTTACCACAACAATTCGGTATTTCGGTATGGAGTTATTTCGGTAGCTCGTGTCGACACGAAATTAGAAAATCTCTTTGTTTACTTAGAAGTCCTGGCATGTGTACGTTTGACATTCGAACTATGTAGACGAGACCTAACATATAAGTCATAATAAGGAAGCCAAAGCACTTAAAAAGTTCACTTTAGGTATACTGCGTAAGTTAGTGATCGAAGTGCGTAAGAGAAAGTTAGATTGTTTGTTATTCATATAATATAACTACGCAAGGGTGTGCCCTTGTAGAACAAAAGCAAAACAAGGAACCCAGTGTCCGCCAACCAACCGCACCCTGTGGACGTACCTACGTGTATCTAAGTTTACTGTAATACCAGAAGATTTAAAATAAGACAATTATTATAAAAACAAAAAATCTTGCTAACCATGCTAAAAATAACTAACTGAGAAGAGAAAAACAAGTACTATAATAAACATTAAATATTAATTGTCAAATTCAAGTGGCAGTGGGCAGGGCACATTGCTCGCAGAACGGGTGGCCCATGGAGCCAAAAAGTTCTGGAATGGCGACCGCGAACCGGAAGACAATACGTTGGAAGGCCTCCCACTAGGTGGACCGATGAACTGGTTAAGGTTACGGGAAGGCGCTGGATGCGAGACGCACGGGATCGGTCAATGTGGCGACGCCTGGCGGAGGTCTGTGTCCAGCAGTGGACGTCTTACGGCTGAAATGAAAATGATGATGGAAGTAATTCACTATTCAGTATTTAAAATGCAGATAGATCTAACGGTCAAATGGAATAAGAGAGTTCGATTCGCGGGTTCGATTCCCGCACGGAAAAATAATTTGTATGATCTCCAGATAGTAATTCCGGCTCTGGGTGTTGTTTAGCTGAGTTTATATGTTTGTAAATGCACCCACGATACAGAAAGAAATTCCTAGTGTGGGGCAACGTTTTTTTTAAAAGAAAAGAAATAAATATTTACAGGCTTCCTGGCATACCGGGTACAGATAGACCTATAATTGCTGAACTTTCAACAGTCCAGATGAAAACGGAGCTCACTTTCTTAGTACGTTCCAACAATAAGAACCGAGAGAAAGGTGAAAAGCTTAACTCTGCCCAACTCGGACTGAACTGTGAAAATCGTCCTATATACGTGAGCGAATACTTGTCTCCATCTGTCAAGAAATTGTACTACCTCGCAAGAGAATTCGCAAGTCAACATAAAACATACAAATACTGGTGTAAGAATAATAAGATATATCACTTAAGGTTGAAGGAGATAAGCAAATCGTTATAAAATCCGTGAAATGATTTGAAGATCTGCATAATTCACAATGACTGTATTTTTTCCTGTTTCCTTTTGTTTTGTATCAAACAATTTTTTGTTTAATTTTTAATCAGCTTATTGTTATCTACAAACCAGGTTTATTCTCAGAGACCAATCACATGGTAAAACTGTTTTTATGGCTAATGATATAGATATACTTGTGACAAAATTGGATGCTTATCAAGTATGTAAATCATATAAACTTTCGGTAGATGACTGCTCAAGATTTTTAAACAACACAACTAGACAAATAACAGTATTGCACCTTAATATCCGCCGCATAAACAAAAACTTTGACAGCCAGGTAGCCTTCTTGCATCAATTAAAATCTGACTGTGATTTCATAGTTTTGACTGAATGTTGGCTAAGAAAAACGATCATAATACCTAACTTCCTCAGTACATAAAATTGATGTAGGTACAAACACATACACAACACACGCACGCACACACTCACCATTACAGTTTATTACTAACAAACCTTTTTGTTTTCTGTGGTTCTCTACCCAACTTTGGTTTTAAATTCATTTTGATTATAACTGTCTACGACACATTCGCTGTTCATTCTTAAACTTTCATTCTTCGATGTACTTCATTCCTATTAACTCGTTCTATATTCATTCATACAACTCTGTACGTTGCTCGTTTTCAAATTATAAAAAAAGATTGTAAGGTCTTTATTAAACCTACTTATTTCTACAAAATTCTTTGTTTAATTTATCATAAACAATAACAAACCCATGAAACTGAACGACATCAATACTGCTTTGCAAAATAAATTATTAGCACTTTGGTTATTTGTTCAATAAAATAACGAGCAACGTCAGACCTATTCTCTAGTACTTAAAGCTACAGAACATAACTTTACAGGTTCCTACTTAATTTACGACATTTACGACAGATATGGTTCGGTATAAAATTCAGATAGTTCTGATTTTTGTCTAGTCTATCTAGCTGTTTTCCGTCTTACATGGCAATGATGTATGGAAATATTCATGTGTATTGATTGCCGTTAATCAATCAATAAGGCTGTGCGATTGATTGATTAGTAAGGAATTGATTTTTGTCGACTCCAAAAAAGTTGGGCGATTGGCTAGGTAGATTGAATTAAGTGATTAGGTCATCGCCAGGTACGTCGACGGTCAATGATCGCAATGACTACTGCTGAGATTCTGGGTTAGATTTCCAGGCGTGTAACATCCTCCGGTGGGTTACCTCATTGTCGAGGCAGTGGGGCTCAGTAGCCATGGGTCACCCATGGTAAAGCGAAGAGGACCCCGAGCAGGGGCCGCTTGTGAGCGCTTTTGCCGATAAGCTGACAACGTAGCGGCCAACAAGTAGGTTGCGGTGCCGTTCGACAACTGAGGCGGGCCGTGATGTCGTATGGGAGGCATTTCGGCTGAAGAAATGGGGCCATGGCGGGAGAGGAGTGCCGGTATTGCGGTGCGTCGCTCTCTCTACCTTCCGCGGCCTGGACGGGGTCGCCACCGTTTGATGGCAGCCGCAGTGGCGCCGCAAGGGAGGAGAAGTGTCGGTATAGCGTTGGCAATTCTCCCTATTCCCTGCAGCTGAAAAATGGTAGGTGACGGGGCCACTGACCTGACCCGGCACACAAAGCTGGTTTGGTCCCTGAGGAGGTCACGGTATGCAATGTGTTCTGGTGCGCCGGTGGTGTGGGGTACTACTCAGAGGAGGGTCCGGCGACGGACAGCCGTGGCAGGTTCGAGGTGGGTATTGGGTTTTGCCTGCAGAAAATGCTCAGTAGCAGTAGAGAGTCAGTATAAGTGACCAGTTGGTGGCAATAGGCTTACCTTTTTACATGGGACTTAGACATAACTGGGACAAAACGTGGGTACGTGGGCACATAGTGTAGCGTTACGTTTAGCTCCGGAGAGCTATACGTAAGCCACGTTAATAAAAATAAATAAATATAAACTAAAATTAATAAAAAAGATATAGAAATATAAAACTAAAGGGCCGGCTTCGCGCGACGTGGGCAGGTATCCAGCCAGCAGGTCGGGCAGGAAGTTGTAGAATGTCCGAGGTAGATAGGTGAGCAGACACCACAACGGACAAGCAGGCAATCGGTTAGGAAATGCAGGCAGGACAGCAGTGAAACGGCTAGTAGCCAGATACGTTGGTAAATCATACACGATATAACACTCACAGTATATATTTTAGAGCACTTCAGAAAATAGTATATTTACATAAAAGTTTCACAGGTTTAAGGCTTTTAAAGAGTTTTAAGAATAGAAAAAGACATTGAATTCCAGTACACAGTATAACCCACTATCGGCGTTCAGACCAGAACTGAGACTGAAAAGAACTGAAGCCCGTTTTTCATTCGATCTCCATTTCTTCTAAATTTCAAATTCAAATCTCAAAAAGACCAGAGAAATAAAAACGGCTTTACAAAGGCGGGTCAGTCTGCTCTGACCTTACAATAATGTACAACTAGCTTAAGGAAAGGTCTAGGTATTATAGTCCATGGTACCTATGGTATGTCTATGGCTTTAAGAAAATAAAATAGACATATGTCATGTTAGATAAAACGTCAAAGTAGAAAAATATTACAAGAAGAATTATAAATTACGAATATAATTTAAGTTTAGATATTTAAAACAGTCAGAAATAACTAAATATGCTTTCCAGATGTAATAATACAAAGAATATATATAAAAATGAGTTACACAAATTGATGCGATATCAAAAGATGTGAAGATGGATTGTGGAGTGTTATGAAACGTAAGTAGATCTTGAATAAATACCACATTTCCCCGATGACCCCAGAAAAATTTTCAACTAGAAGAAAATTTTGAGGTTTAAATATAATCCTTGCTCTATCACACAACATCTTTCATACTTTCGTCAAACACTCTCATTCAATCACACGTTAGGGGATATAGTTCACATTCAATGACGTATACTCCACAAGGAAATATTTATTAAGATATAACGAAGGCTTATTTATTTTTAATAGGTGTCGTTACCCGCACCTGTTTGAAAACCCTTTAAGAAACTATTTATTTAAACAAGAGGAACTCATAGAGGAGGAGGACTCAAGTCTATAAGAGGAGGAGGACTCAAGTCTATAAGAGGGAACTCTCAAGTCTATAAGTGGGAACTCTCAAGTCTATAAGAGGGAACTAGGTTGAGAGGGAACTAGGTTGAGAGGGAACTAGGTTTGAGAGGGAACTAGGTTTAGAGGGAACTAGGTTTGAGAGGGAAGTAGGTTGAGAGGGAACTAGGTTGAGAGGGAACTAGGTTTGAGAGGGAACTAGGTTGAGAGGGAACTAGGTTGAGAGGGAACTAGGTTTGAGAGGGAACTAGGTTGAGAGGGAACTAGGTTTGAGAGGGAAGTAGGTTGAGAGGGAACTAGGTTGAGAGGGAAGGATACAAGAGGGAAAAAAAAATAAAAATAAAGAAGACTCTACGCATTTGGCTTATTTTTAAAGAGTTACGGGACCGCTCTTTGCATATAAGGCTTTCCGAGTTATGCAAACCGCTCTAAAATAACACCTCATTCTTTAAGAATAAGATTCAAGGGAATTAAGAGGTTTTAAGAAGACTCCACGCATTTGGCTTATTTTTAAAGAGTTACGGGACCGCTCTTTGCACATAAGGCTTTCTGAGTTGTGCAGACCGCTCTAGAGGAATACCGCTCTAAAAATAAAACAAAGAGAAAACATAAGGAGGGAAAAAGAAGTTGCCTAATAGGTTTAAGTTCTATCAAAAGTGTAAAGAGAGAAAATGATGATGAAATGGGGCCTGTAAGAGAAACCAAAAGTTAGCCTTTGTATATACTTGTGTAAGTATGTTTTTTAGAATTTAGAGAAGAATATGATGAAAATTCGAGCCCACGTTAAAAAAGATAGAGTGAAAAGTAGGTATAGTGTGGGTGATGGGGTGGATTCAGATAATTGGGCGCACAAACAACGTTGCGCCCAATTATTTAAAAGTTGGGCGCCAAACTGTAGCGTTACGTTTAGCTCCGGAGAGCTATACGTAAGCCACGTTAATAAAAATAAATAAATATAAACTAAAATTAATAAAAAAAATATAGAAATATAAAACTAAAGGGCCGGCTTCGCGCGACGTGGGCAGGTATCCAGCCAGCAGGTCGGGCAGGAAGTTGTAGAATGTCCGAGGTAGATAGGTGAGCAGACACCACAACGGACAAGCAGGCAATCGGTCAGGAAATGCAGGCAGGACAGCAGTGAAACGGCTAGTAGCCAGATACGTTGGTAAATCATACACGATATAACACTCACAGTATATATTTTAGAGCACTTCAGAAAATAGTATATTTACATAAAAGTTTCACAGGTTTAAGGCTTTTAAAGAGTTTTAAGAATAGAAAAAGACATTGAATTCCAGTACACAGTATAACCCACTATCGGCGTTCAGACCAGAACTGAGACTGAAAAGAACTGAAGCCCGTTTTTCATTCGATCTCCATTTCTTCTAAATTTCAAATTCAAATCTCAAAAAGACCAGAGAAATAAAAACGGCTTTACAAAGGCGGGTCAGTCTGCTCTGACCTTACAATAATGTACAACTAGCTTAAGGAAAGGTCTAGGTATTATAGTCCATGGTACCTATGGTATGTCTATGGCTTTAAGAAAATAAAATAGACATATGTCATGTTAGATAAAACGTCAAAGTAGAAAAATATTACAAGAAGAATTATAAATTACGAATATAATTTAAGTTTAGATATTTAAAACAGTCAGAAATAACTAAATATGCTTTCCAGATGTAATAATACAAAGAATATATATATAAAAATGAGTTACACAAATTGATGCGATATCAAAAGATGTGAAGATGGATTGTGGAGTGTTATGAAACGTAAGTAGATCTTGAATAAATACCACAATAGGTACTCTCTTGCCTTGTCTTCTTCCCATACAGATGCGATATTTATTATGTTATTGCAACATGCATCGTGCAAACGTGATGATAAATGCTCTTCGCTTCTCTGTATAAGAACAGGCCATGGTCTTGAATTGCGTCATAAAAGTTTTTGCAGCAGGAAAATATTAAATAGTCCACATTTTTATAGATTATATTTGTATTACTTTTTAGGGTTCCGTACCCAAAGGGTAAAAACGGGACCCTATTACTGAGACTCCGCGGTCCGTCTGTCTGTCTGTCCGTCTGTCTGTCTGTCCGTCTGTCTGTCTGTCTGTCTGTCTGTCACCAGGCTGTATCTCATGAACCGCGATAGCTTAACAGTTGAAATTTTCACAGATGATGTACTTCTGTTGCCACTATAACAACAAATACTAAAAACCGAATAAAACAAATATTTAAGTGGGGCTCCCATAAAAAAAACGTTATGTTTTTGCCGTTTTTTTGCGATAATGGTACGGAACCCTTCGTGCGCAAGTCCGACTCGCACTTGGCCGGTTTTTTTAAGACGCGACATATATCGTGTGAAAAATCCGGTTAATCATAAGTAAAGAAAATGTGTAGATTTAATGCATGCGCTGATAAATAAATGGGAATTAATTCTAATTAGAAAGTGATCAAAATTTAACTAACATTCGATATCCACCGTGTGAATAACCCGGTTTTTCGGAAATGGGTACATGACAATTTGTTGATACTAAATAAAATGTGCAGAATTTAATGCATGCGACGATAAATAAATGGGAACGAATTCTAGTTAGAAAGTGATAAGAATTGCACTAACAGTTGTAAAATTTTATAATTACTGTTCTGTAACACAAACTAAAACATTTTGAAAATGCATGAAATATATGTTTTTTTTTTTTATTTACTGATTTTATTATTTGTTTAAACTTGAAAAATCGGTTTTGTTCTTGCCACATTGGCTGGGTTGGGATGAACCTAAGGTTCATCCATTAATAATGTGATGTATATTAGCAAGTTTTTAACTCCCCCTGCGGCTAATACGGCTTAAAAGACCGTATCTTTTGATTGCGTTGATTTAGAAGTTTGTTTTTTTTTGTTTTACAGCTTTAAGGAACTGCAGATCTGAAAATATGATATTTATTTCAACTTGATACCTTCACTTGTTCCTGAAAAAAAACTCTTGACACCCGGACAGACAGTCCAGCAGACAACGATCTTGTAGGTGTACCTTTTCTCCTTTTAAGGAACAGAACCCTAAAAATATTTTGGGCATTACCCAATGTGTCGAAGAGTAAAAGGAATTGAACTGCCTTTGAACTTGACGTCAGCTCCACAATTGCAGCTTGGATGCAGTTACATCAACAGGACAAAAACTCGAATTTTGATCTGGAAAGAGGATAATTGATCCTCTTTCCATGGCATTGGCATTGAAACTTTAGAGATAGACTGCATTTGAATTGCAAGCCGGTTGCAAAATTGGAGCTCCGGGTTCGAGTCAAGTACTAAACCTCTGGTTTACGAGCTCAACCACCACGACTGACATTTGTTGGGATTGTCGACGATCCTCGAGATCTACCGAACTCGAGCACGGTTTTGGTTATTTAAAAATGGTTCTTCAATCTGCGCGTCCCTTCAAACTGAACGCATTTATTTTAATGAGGGTTTTCTGAATTGTCGTTACACATGTTAAAACCTCAAAACCCTTACGTTTTCTGACCACATTTGTTAAATTGAAGTCAATGTCATATTATTCATTACCAATCCACATGTCATTGAACTTGTATACATGGCCTTAGTCAGGAGTAAACTCCAATCAGCAGCAGTGATCTGGAACCCTTAAGAGAGTACTTGCTTGTAGACTCAGATCTGGACACATTCCATGTAATAAGTTTGCGTTCCTAATGAAAAAAGTTAACTCGCCTAATTGTGTCGAGTGTGGAGTTGTCGAGGACCTACAGCACTTATTGATGGACTGTGTGCGATAAGAGTCTATAAGAAACGATTTGTTTAGGGTCCTGAGGTTGAACTGACTTGACGTAGGCACGTTCCATAGACTTATGTCTCAACCAAATGGTGATGGAGCGAAGAGTCTGTTTAAGTTCATGACCCAAATCTTATAAATAGTAGGTATATAGTGTGTATTTAGTTTAGGGTATGATGGGACTGTCATACGCATGGCGATTATAAAAGTCCCGAATTACACAAAGAAAAAAAAAAAGAGTGTACTTACGCTTTACTTCTTGAAAAATGCCAAATAGCCTTTCTTCGTTTTCTTTATAAAAAAACTCTTCGGATATTACCCCTTCCTATACCCTGCCAAATTTCAACTTGGTGCTTTAAATTTTTTACTCTCGAAGTAAGTACTTCTTGCTTATCTCTGCCTGCCGTATTATGCGGGGTTGGCTGTGGTGCCCAAACAGCAACAACAGCAGACCACAAAGTTACCGGCTTTTGGCCGTACCTTCGGCACGTACGGTATGCCGAGCTAACTCGCCTCTAGTTCGCGCGCTCACAATGCTAAATGCCCTTCTGACATCAGTACCGGAGTGTGACCTGTTTGCTGGGAGGTGGATAGATATGTGTCGTGAATATTTAAGTTTTTGTAAGAAGATGGATGAAAGTTAGATTAGTGAATGTATAAGTATGACTTACTTGTCTTAAGATCCAAAGGGGGAGAGGGCAAAGGCTCCCACAGTCCTCCAACGAGACCGGTCTTGAGTTTCGCGCTTCACCTCGCTCCGCGCCTTTCCGATACTCGTCGCTTCAGCCGGTGCGTCTCCAAGTTTGACGGGGACGGCGTCGCTTCCTTTTTCCTTGAGGATTCCCATTCAAGGCCTGTTTAGGAATGTAATCGGAATCCCTCCGGAGCGTGTGACCAATTCAACACTATTTACGCCGCTTGATCTGGCGGTCGAACGGGGTCTCGTGGCATCTCTTATCCTATCGACAACAGCTCTACATTAGAGATGATCTCGGGCCAATAAATTCCGAGGATGCGACGAAGACATCGGTTGACGACGACCTGGATTTGGTGTGAGATGTCCTTTGTTAAAAATAAGGCAGTTAACCGATGTAGCCACAGCTAGGTTAGTATACTATGCTTATTTCCACAGTATTATGTCTTATGGCATTCTGCTGTGGAGATCAGCAGCAGACGTTGACTCAATTTTCATCTTACAAAAGAGGACAATCCACGCGATCAAAATAGTCCACGCGAGTCCCTCAGAGAAAAATTTAAAGAGATCGTTATACTGACCTTCACTTTATATTTTGGAATGTAAATGTTGTTTGTATGTATGTCCGCTAACATCGAGGGCTTTTCAAAACTAGAAGCGACTTCCATAATTTATACACACGCAGTAAGCACGAAATTGTAATACCCAAATTCAGATTAATGAAAACTAGCAAGTCTTTTCATATAAACAGTATACGCTTTTATAGTTGCCAAAGTCAGTTATAGAACTGACCGATGGAAAGTTCAAAAACTACATCAAACTTATCCTTATTAAAAAAGCATATTATAAAATCAAGGACTACGTTGAAGATAAAAAAATTGGCTTGGATGTCTCTAATTCTCAATCTCACTTTTTTTTGCCTTCTTTTAATTAGACTTTTTACAAAGGTTTTCAATCTTCTTTATAGCCCATTGCTAAGAATAGTTACAGCACGGATAACAACATTTGTGCCACATGTTAAATTTAGTCTTGTTATACTTTGTTTTGTACCTTTGTATATTTTTTTTTACCGATTGTTTCGTGAATGTGTGAACACTGTAGGCCTTCTTGATTTCTAGATGCTTGTTATACAAACTTTTATTTTTAGTTTCTTACGACATATTGTCGGGCCTTCGTTGTCCACCCATATCTAAGCACTAATGCTGTAACATGGAAATATTGTAAAAACAAACCATTTTTTTTTAAAAGAGTAACCGTGGAGGTTCTTGCCGGTTCTTCTCCATAGGAAACCAACCCGAACCGTGCACCTTTTGTCGACGTTTTATAAGTGCCCGTAGGCCTTTTTATTTTGTTTTTTATTTCTTCTATGTTTTTTGTTTATCCTGTTTTTTTTTTAATTTGTTTATTTTTTATAATTCATTTTGCCTAATTCTTGTATGTGCCATTTTAGTGTTTTTATTCTCATTGTATAATGCCTTAGGTGTGTCCTGTAATGTTATACATGTTTACTTTAATTAATAAATAAATATTGATGGAAAATCAGAAATGAATCGTTTCCAAATCTCATTGAACAGAAAATACAAAATTTTAACGGTCTCGAAAAGAGTTTTCAAAATTAACATGCATTCGGCCTACACACTTAACCGATATTGTTGCTTTGGACCAATATTTACTTATAGCCTTCGCTCATCTCATTTATGGAAACACCCACAACTTTTAGAAAAAAAATACCAAATCATAAAAAACACACTTTCATCTATCCTAAATGTGGCCTTGGACGACCGAGCATGGCAACAAGCCACGCTTCCCATTCGCTTGGGTGGCCTCGGCGTCGCAAAATCTCAAGTATAAGTTTACCAGCCTTGCTCTCCTCGGTCTACGGTACTGACAAATTAACCAGGAACATCTTATCTACCTCACTGGTTGATTTTGAGGTACCGTGTTTGACCGATGCGTTGAACGCTTGGAAAATGGCTTGTCCCAATACGGATCTGCCCGACAAGAGACAACCTGCCAGAGACGATGGAATGTGCTGCTCTGCAGTATTATACAGAATAACCTTATAAAAACATCGTCTAGTACTGCTGAGCGTGCGCGTCTGCTGGCTGTGGGGGAGTGGGAGTCGGGTTTGTGGCTTCAAGCGCTCCCGTCATCCACCATAGGTACTATGATGGACGATTCTTTGCTTCGGCTCGCAACCTGTCTACGCTTAGGCGCACCGTGTGTTGCTCCACATCGGTGCCAATTTGGTGTAGCTGTCGGCAGCCTTGGGCACCATGGCCTGTCTAATTGCAACAGCGCAGAACGCATAGAACGGCACGCCAGCATCAATGACATTATTCGTCGAGCCGTTATCACCGCCAGCGTACCAGCTGTATTAGAAGCTAGCGGCTTGGTACGTGACGATGGGAAGAGACCGATGGCATGACATTGGTGCCGTGGAAGGCGGGTAGGCCTCTGGTGTGGGACGCAACCTGTGTAGACACCCTTGCGCCATCTCATGTTCCTAGTTTGGCGGGCTGTGCTGGCGCTGCTGCTGCGGCTGCTGAGGCCCTCAAGCGGCGCAAATACTGTAACCTAATTGGTAATTACAGTTACAAGTTTGAGCCGTTTGAGGTCGAAACGCTTGGGTCATGGGGCCCGAGAGCACGTCTCTTTTTTAAGGAGATCTCTTGCCGACTGATCGACACCCTGCGTGACCAGAGGGCTGGCTCTTTCTTTGCGCAAAGAATCAGCATTGCCATTCAACGTGGCAATGCTGCCAGTCTTCTGGGCACGTTTCCGGATGACAGCGATGTGGAGGAGTACTTCGACGCCTAAGTGTACCTTTCTTTTGTATATAGTGTAAGTAGCTAGGTTTAGTATAAGTTTGTATAGTTTACTTTTGTTTAGTATTAAGTATGTACAAATTTTATACCTTTTCTTTTTCTCTATCTATTAGCTTACTTGTATTGTCATCCAAACCAAAAGTGTACCTATGCGTAATTGCATCAGTTGCAATATTTTGCCCGAACATACATTTACATACATACTTACTTTGCAAGTTAATTAAAAAAAAAAAGTTTTTATTTCCATTTTTTATAATTTTTTTATATATATATATTTTTTCATGTTTTGTTGTATTGTTTCGTTCTTACTTGTAGAAAAATTATATGAAAAAAAGAGACAAACCCAGATAAGCGCTACCATTTTACTGCGAACGTCAAAGAGAACTTTTTCTCCATCCCAGTCCCATCCGTTAGCAGCCCGACATGTCTACCGATTGAAGTATTTCGCTGTTTTCACGCGTTTGTTTCGTTTATATCAGAAAGAATTTTGTTGTTTAATTATCTGCATGAACCATGTCGTGTGTGGCATTCGGTTGCAAGAGTAGAATGAGCGTATTTACAGAACATAATCAAAGGATATCTCTCCACAGGTGATTAAGGCGGTACCCCGAGCAAAACGCCGCGCAAGCCGTTTTTTGTGCTGTTTTTAGGAGCTATCTTCTTTTTATTTAAAAAGAAATATCAATTAATAAAAATACATTAAATTTCTACATAATATTGATTCTAAAATGGTAGATTTAGTTTTTTTTTAAATGTTGTATATATTTCACTAATCTACTTCCAAAAAAACATAAAAATGAGAAATAATTATTGATATTATGCATCTCCTCGTAAAGTGTTCATTGATTATTTTTTGTACTAACACTAATGGATAGACAATTTAATAACCAACATTTTTGTAGAATTACTTTTTTCAAAAGACCGAAATTCGATTTTATAAAGATTTTATTCTAAAATCTGGGCGTATTCACTACTGTAATTCATGCGCCACCAGTGCCGCTAGACCAATAGGAATGCTCATATCTCATGCCGATTTTTTGGTCAGGGTACCGTCTTAATCGACTAGCATACTGAAATTATTGTGCAGGGAGTACATTTCATAGACTTTCCCGAATAAAGGAATCTTAGTTCTAAATACGTCGAGGACGTTATCATCAAGTATATTTTAAACCATTCTATTTAGTGAAATAATAAACTTATAAGCATTCGCTGATAGAGCTATGACAGTTTACGTTTTTTTTTTTTTTTTTTTTAATAAGTTTTATGGGACAGTTTACGTTCTTACGTTACGATGTTAGAGATGTGACAACAGTCACAAAAAAAAATATCGATACTGTTTTTTATTTTACTTACTTTAGATTTTCATAAAGTTTATTTGTTATTATTAATCTAATATTAATTGTGCACAGGTTTCCTAAGAGTACTTATTTAAGAAAGAAGTGAATCAAGAATATAAAACGAGCTAACTGGACACCTTCACCATATTCTCGCTTGTATTAACTGCATTTTAATGAACCATGCTATCGCTATCCTTTCACCCATATATGAATACAGGTTGATGAATCATGTATATTTTCAGATTTTACTTTTTATATTAAATTATTATATTTAAATCATTTTGTTATTATTTATTTTATTACTTTTATATATATACTCGTCCGTAAACTTTCTTTCAGTCTTGCACAACAACTAGCATACTATATATCAGTATATTGATCAGTACCCGTTTGTACAGTCATAGGATTGTACCAAAAACTGTCACGTTGATCTTATGAAGTACCTAGTTTTTGCAAGGTATGAATAAACATTATTATACAACGCCTTTAATGCGCAGAAAAGTTACGAAAGAGTGGAATTGTACTCTTACAATGAATGATAAGTTCACCACATTCACTCTTTATATAATTATAAAGTATCCCTAAACAAAAACGTAGAAGAAATTAGCCGCAATCAGGGATGATTCTTATTTTATGTATGTATTTATTAATTTATTTAACATAGCCTGTAGTATTTATTAATTTATTTAACGTAGCCTGTTTTTTTAGGCTTACAGCTAAAAAAAACAGACCAGAAACAATAGATTTGACTGTAAGCCAATAACAAGTCTTCACTTATAGATATTGAACAATACTTAATTTCTATGGACATTATACAGTACACATACATAAAAACAGATCACCAACTGAAAAATCACTTAATAACTAATGCACCAGTAATACTGATACTTTGCTCGCAATGCATAACAATATATTCGCTGCAATGAACCAGGTAAATAAGTTTCGGCTGAAGCACTTCCTGGCTGATGACACACTAGTTAGGAATGGGTCAATATCATGCTGCATACACAACTTATTAACTGCCTGCTTTCACGCACAATGCATGAATTCTACCTGTAATTAGTGGATGCTAATGGCACCCGCAAAGGTAGATTAAACCTTTTTGACCCTTGGGGCGATTGACTACAGACAATATATGATATTTTTACAGAGGTCAAGGTAGTTTTCAGACTAATATGGTACTTTTTGGTGGTAGCATAAATATTTTATGAATCGTTTTTGGATGCTCTTTATACGGTTAATATATTTACGAAAACATGGGTTCCATATTTCAGACGCGAATTCCAAGTGGCTTCTACCAAAAGTACAATATAGATTTTTATAACTTGTAGCTTTAGTGAAGCACTTGGATAACCGCATTATGAAACCCAGTGATTTTGATGCCTGAGCAACTATTGCATTAACATGTGCTTTAAAACTGACTTTGGAATCGTGGTGAACCCCTAAATCACGGATGGAATTTGATCTAAGTAAGATTTGATTTTCTAGGGTATACGATGTGGTAATGTTTGAGTGCTTTCGAGATTATGTAATAACCGAGCATTAGGTGGGATTGAGATCAAGTTTATTACTATGACAATAATTCTCTAATCGATGCAGATCGTTCTGGAGTGCGATAACGTCCATTTGAGACGATATCGAGACATTCATTTTCATATCATTGACAAAACACAGTAATTTGGATGAAGTCATGCAAAATTCGATGTCATTAACATAGACTATAAATAATAAAGGACCAAGCAATGAACCCTGTGGGACTCCACTAAAAAATAAATAAAAAAAAATCGTTTATTTGGATCAAACATTTTTACACATTAAATTATACCCAGCAAACTGCGTAACAGTTTGTCGGCGGGATAAGCGCTCGTATTAAATCATAGTTATAGATCTAAAGGTTTATAATATTAAGAATAATTCATTCATTTTCCGATAATTTCACCCATTGCATTGAAAATCACACAAATAAATAAATCAAAAACAAAATAAATTAAACATTAAAATTAAATAAAATCATTCAAATAGGTACAATGTCAATACAATAAAATAAAATAAATAATCAGTTAAAATTTATCATTAAAATCAAATTAGATAAAATCTTTAATATCAAATAAAATTACATCAGATACTTACAATAAAAACAAATAGGACCAATCAAGTTCCTACGAGTATCATCCATGTTTATCATGTAAATACATTTAAAAAACAAAAATAAATAGGTTTCAATTACAAGTGTTATTTATTATGATTCATCACAGTTAGCGGCTATTTCCTTGAGCAGTACATTTTTCAATCCAGCCAGCCACCCAGCTAGACATATAATTATTTAGTACTAGCTTGGGACCTGTTTTCGAGGTAAGAGGAAAACCATTTGAGTAGATCACCGCGTATTCCCATGTCTTTTAATTTTGTTATGAGGATGTTATGGTCAATGCGGTCAAAAGCCTTGCTATAATCTGTATTAATGACATCGACCTGCCTACCCTTGTACATGGCATCAGTAATAAATTAATAGAAACAGGTTAGTGACAGTAAACCTACCTATCAGAAAACCATGTTGTAGCGAGCTGAACGAATTTTAAAATGCAGAATAAACCTGATTATATATAACACTTTTGAAGATCTTTGCTACAATACACAGATTGGATATCGGCCTGTAATTCTTTATGTCAGTTTTTCTACCTATTTATGTACATGCGATATAAACGCTGATTTCTAAATTTGCGGGACAACACAAGTAGTTAGGGATTTTCTGAATAAAGACGAGATAGGTTGCGCTATCGCAGGTGCATACTTATCAAGAAGTTTTGATGGATGTTTATCTGGACCTGCCGCTTTAGATGTATCCAACTTTTGAAGCAAGCTTGTAACTTCATCAAAATTTACATTGATACTACAGATATCAGATGATGTGCTCGGTGATTCAGTGAAGAGAAAAGGACAAGAGATCGGTTAATTTTAATAGAATTGAGAAAAGTAGACTGAAAGTATTTTGAAAAAGCTTGACATATAGATTCCCGCATCCGCAGAGTATTCTATTATATTATAGTTCAAGGTACTTGGGATCGCATTTGAATTGTGACTTTTTTTCACAAATGTCTAAAAATATTTTGGATCATCTTTAATAAATAATTCAGTTAGATCCAAATAGTTGCAATAGCATTGAGATTCCAAAGTTTCACGAAGAAGCTTAAAAGTTAATTTATCAGATTTGTTACCGTAACTTTAAAACCTTTTAAAGTATTTATATTTTTCTTTGATGGTTTATATGTGGATAAGTGACGATCTATACCAAGTCGGATACTTTTTATTGCGAAACAGTTCCCTTGGAATATATTTGGTCTGCAGATTAATAATAAATTGAGAAAAAAAGTTTACCGAGACGTCAATTGACCGCGCCGAGAACTCAGTTTCCCAGTCAATCTTGCAAATATCTCTGCGTATGGATTCATAGTCACCTTTATCAAACAGAAACTGAGTACGCGGCGCACACTCGAACAGAGTTGTTACAAATAAATCCAAATTAATTAATAGTGCAGGATGATAGGCATCGATGGGCACCAGTGGGCTAGAGCATTCGGTCACACTCACTGTTTGGTTGCAAAGGACTGCCAAAAAAAAAAATCTACCATGCCTATTGGGCATGACGTTATACTGGTCAAAATCGGGAGTGCATAATTCATCACTGAATAAAATTTTATCATTACAGTTTGGATTTACAAAAACCTCTGAGACAACCTACCGCTTGTCCCAAAGCGGTAAGTTGTCTGGAGGGGCCCACCGCCGCTCCTGTTTAAGTCACCAATAACAAGAAAGGTATCTGAAATATTATTAATAACGTTTTCGTTTAATTTTGCCAAAAAATTTGATAGTTGTTTAGAAAAAGTAAGACCTAAGTTTTGTTGACATAAGTAGATAACACAAAGCAAGTTAATATTATGCCGAGTAGTAAATTTTTTCAGGCGTATGGATAAACAAAGATCCTCTGCTGTAGAAGTTCCATTCTGTAAGGTTGGCAAATGACTGATAATTCTCTACGTGTAGCAATAAGTACCCCCCCACCCTGCGATTGCCCAGTTAAAGCATAGTCCCGATCACGTCGCCACACAATATACCGTTCATCAACAAACTCGGAATTTAAAACCCCATCCAATAACCATGTCTCAGTAAATACTATAGTGGCATACGAGTTAATTGACATTTGACTATAGAAATAATGAGATTTTGTTCTAAGACCACGAACGTTCTGATATTATATATTTAAGTTATTAGACACTGTAACCACACACAAAAATTGGATATAAATCAGTATAACGGACTACAATAAAACATTTAAATAAGTGACAATGTAAACCAGGGTAAATTAAAAATATAAACATGCAGGGCAAGTAAAATTAAAAAAACCGAACTAAAAAATAGAAAATAAATTTTAATAAATTTAAATTAAGAATAGTGTTAAAAATTTCAATAAATATAAATTAATAATTGTGTGAACAAAAGCGTGTTTTTTTAAATTATTATTTATTTTCTACTTTTTAGTTTGGTTTATTTTTAGTTTAGCCTTGTTAGTTAACGGAATCAAGATATTTTGCATACTATTGTCAAAATAATTTAATGGAGATTAATTCTATACTTTCTGAAAATTGATTTAGCGCAATAGAAACGAAAAAAAAACAGCAAAATAGGTAAAAAAAAACTCCGGAAACACTGTAACTTGTGAAATAATCAATTATTTGAGTTATTTTTTTTATTTAATTCTTATCGACAATTGTAGGTCACCGAATGCGAATGGCTAATTAATTCAGTGTCGCTTAGTTACAATTAATAAAAAACGAAAACTACAAGACTGTATATCTATATATATCCATGTAAAATTAACATGGATGGTGATATATCTATATCTAGAAATATTATGTACATTTATTCTAGCAGGGGCGCTTGTGCAGTACTTTCCTAGTATATAATAGCTGTTTTTTCGGCAACTAATTTTGAACAATTTATTATTATTTTTTTCAAATTAGTGTATTGTCATCGGTCCTCGATAAATCTACAAAGATTGAACGAAATCGGGCCGTTTAAAGTGGGTCAAAATCGCGCCCAAAGAAGTCGGTTACAAACACACACTGTATACAGGTGAAGCTAATAAAAAGCTTGTAAAAAAATTTTGCGCAATAACAGTGATCATGCGATAATAAGTAGTAAACAACTGTGTGAAAAAGCAAGCAGTAATGAATGACACTGTGCGAGCGTGCAAAATATATTGAAATGCGTTAGAGCTATGAAGTAAACAGCGCGGTAAGAAACATAAAGGATTATTTGTGCTAAACAACAGAAAGGTATCGAAATCATTAGTGGGACTCAGGTGTTAAACATTTTGTAACAAAGTATTGAAATACAATAGATCAAGAAGTTTATGAGCGATTGGTTTATACTAAAACAATTAAATATAACTACAAAATAACTTAGAATAGCTAGGTATTATAAAATTTTGTGTAAATCGGATTCTTTTCATATAATAGCTACTTTAGAATTAGCATTTCCATTTGACGCTCACATGATCATTTACATACACACGTTGAGAAGAGACTTGAAATCCGATGTGGGATGTGGATAGGTTCTTAACGGACCGTGCAGCTGCAATAAAATCTTCCTTCAAATAACAGTTTAAAATACTATAATCAGTTTTTCATTGGAGTTGAAGATAGGCACCCTTGAAATATAATTCACCTGGGATTTGGGGCAGTTGTAGTTTACCTTCCGTCCAATCGCTTCAATAACTAAAAACAGATTTTCATCTTTACGTAAGGGAACGCCCTTAATTTCCATGTTATTAAGTCGGGATCGCTATTCGTACGTTGCCAGTTCAAACCTCTACTGAAGCTTATCAAACTCCGACACCTTTACCTCAACATCCGAGAGACGTATGTTTAACTCGTCGCATCTACCACCGGTGCCATCGCAAGTAGTCTTCAAGTCGGCTAACTCATCCTTGATTAGTCTGATTTCATCCACCAAGGTCGGTAAATCGAGTAGCTGGCGTTTCATGTCGCGAATCTCTTGCAATATAATTTCGAGGGAGGCTGGTTCCGGAGTAAGCATAGCTGGTGACGACGTCCGACAAGTGGGGCACTTTCATTGGGCCATTCTACTAGCACCCAGCATTCTCCACCCGGCTTCGGAAATGTTTGCAGATCCAAAATCCAGATGTTTCCTGCAGCTCCCGCATTGCATTACATCATTCAATTGAACGTTACAAGTTGCGCAAGTTTTCATTATTAAAACACTCAGTCGGTAACTAATATGCCAAAGCAATATGAACAAGCTTTGAAGTACTGTGAAAAGGAATCAACTTATTTGGCCTAACTACGTTAGGGACCAGTCCCTTACGTATTTAGGGCAAATAAGTTAATAGCCGTGAAGCGAAACTGTGTGCCTCCGAAGGAGTGAACGCAAGAGCCTGAGTTCCATTCCGAAAAATATTATATTCCGAAATTCCAAGCAGATACTTTTTGGAAGCTTAGCGACACTTGGAAATGAATTCTGAGAATAGAAATAACATAATGCGTCATAACACAAAAAAAACATCTACATCATTTGAACAACTATGTTTAACCAGCCGATCGTCATCTGAGACGTCAATAGCAGACAGTCCACCCGAAAAAATCACAAATTACGACAATGACCTCACCAAAAATCCAAAAGAACAAATAAAATCGCTGACTGATCAACTTAATAGCGCACACGAACAAATTGACGAACTGTTACTAGAGAATGGCTCACTTACCAAAGTAACACAGGAGCAACAAAAACAAATTGCGTATTTAAAAACAATATGTACAAACACTCCGCAGAGTACAAACCCGGCCTGTAAGAGAAGAAACAAAAAGCAGTGTAGGAAAACACTTGATTTCGAGAAAGAAGATAGTGATACTGCACTCAAGGACTATGAGCTAAATGAAAGATTAAAAACTTAACAAGAACAAAATCAAAAACTTTTAGAGAATATAACAAACAGACAGGTATTTGATAATCCGAGAATAATAATACTGGGCGATGAACAAGTTAGAGGACTCACGCAAGTATTAATAAATAAAAGGGCAGCTAAATGAAATGACTGTTACACGGTTTCAGCCATGGTCAAACCAGGAGCAACATGCTCCGAAATTCTGTGTAATAACGTGGAATTATGTAACTCGCTGACCGAACAAGATATTGTTATACTATCGGTAGGGACAAATGACAATAACCCCTATAAACTCCAGAAGAAACTATGTATAGCACTAAATAACCTAAAAACGTGTCAACAAATCTATTTACTCGGTATACAGTGTAATAGTTATTTAAATCAGAGTATGTTAAACCAAAATTTACAACTTCTAACGCAAAATTTCTCAAACTGTAAATTTATTAATGTAAATGATTTCTCCTACTATAAGCGGTACTTTTATATAAAACAAAATAATCGCACCTATCTGAATGAACTTAGCTCTAAATTAAATATTGAAATTGACTATCTTAAATACACAAAAGAATTTATCACGAAAAAGCCTTTAATGTTCACTGCACGCAATCAGGAAAAACGTAGTGTATTAAATAACACATCATCCTCAAGTCAGAGGACAATTTTGGATTATTTTAAGCCAATGGTTTGTGACAGGAAGATATCAATTAATAGCAAAGCACAATTTGACTCTAAACAGGTTTCAGATTCAGCCTCTGATACGCTTTTTCGTGTATGAACATATTTTTATACTGCACCAAAATATTAATGGACTTGTAAATAAATCGGACTTACTAGGTGTGCACCTGAATAATTTAAGGGATGAGGGTAAATCGGTGGACATAATATGCATAACAGAAACTAACATGAAAAAGGACGATCATATGCATCTACACGTACCTAACTATACACTCCACACATATTATTCACGAGAAAATGGGGGCTCGTGTATACTAATGAGGAATACTTTAATGGGTCAAAAAATAGATTTAGAAAAATGGTGTAAACCAAACCTTATTGAAGGTTGCGCAGTTGAGTTGCAGAATCACCCCGTAACAGTTGTGTGTATTTACAGACCTCCTAGTTTGGACAAGGCCTCAGTGAATACATTCCTCTTTAGTTTGGATGGAATTCTTAATGAAATTTGTTTTAAACGTAAGAAAAAAGTTATTTTGTGTGGTGATTTTAATATCGATATTTTGAAGGATAACTATACCTCTCCCAGTTTTAAAAACCTATTGAAAGGTTTTAATTTAAAACTAGTTGTGCTCACTCCAACACGACTTTGCAGCAGGACATGTATTGATAATATTATCGATAATATAAGGGGAAGTAGATGCGTAACAGTCGAATTGGCGTTGTCGGATCATACAGCACAACTGCTGCAATGTCCTGTTAAAAAAACTTGCCTACTCCCATATTGGTACATATTTAGACGCAGTTACTCTAAAGAAAATATGCAAAAGTTTCAAAGTTGTTTACAAAATTTGACATTTAATGATATTTATTCCTCCAAAGAACCCAATGACGCTTTTAATAAGTTTCACGATACATTTAAATTATTTTATGATATGTGTTTTCCGCTTAAGAGACTAAAACGATATGCAGTAGAATCACCTAAGTGGATTAGTAGAGGTATAAAATTATGCTGTAAACGGAAGCGCGAAATGTTGTGGCAATTTCGAAGAGACCCCAACCCGAATACTAAAAAACTTTTCAAAACATATACGAAACGCTTGAAAACCATAATTCGTCTGACTAAGAAATCGCAAAATAACAATTACTTTAATAATGCGTCTAATAAGAGCAAAGCTACATGGCAAATAATAAATAAGTCCAAGAATAATAAGCCGGTTGAAGGGATACCAAGACTAAGAATAAATAACGAAAATATAACTGACCCAAAAAGTATCGCCCAAACTTTTAATGACTACGTTATTGACGAAATTGAATTAGCATCCGACAGTAATATTAATAATCAAAATTTAAAATTTGTCATGCATCTTGACTCTTTATTTTTAATACCTACAGTTCCCCCTGAAATTATAAAACTAATCAATTCATTAAACAATACAAATAGCTCTGGATATGATGACATTAACACTAACACTATTAAATCTGTATCAACTATTATAGCACCGGTACTTAGTTACATAAAAAACATGTGCTTAGAGTGTGTTTCCGGACAGGTTAAAATTAGCCGTTATAAAACCGATTCATAAGAAAGGTAGCAAAGATGATCCAGCCAACTACCAGCCTATTGCCTAACTACCCATATTTTCTAAAATTATGGAAAAGTTATATTCAACAGTTTATATACATTTTTTGAACGTAAAAATCTTTTTGCTGATGAACAGTACGGTTTTAGAAGAAAAAAGAACATAAACATGGCAATTTTCAATCTCTTTGAGAAAATTATAACTGGTATTGATAACAGAAGTCCGGTAGCTGCTCTATTCATGGACATGAGCAAGGCTTTTGATTTTGTGGATAGAACAATACTTTTAAAGATGTTGGAAAGATATGGAGTTAGGGGCAATGCTTTGAACCTATTGAAATCGTACTTGGCCGTCAGAAAACAAGTTACGAAAATAGATAAGGTCTGCATTGCTTCAAAAACTGAGCGTACTTATCTATCAAGTCAGAGAGCTAATAACTACGGTGTACCCCAAGGATGTATTTTAGGATCTTTATTATTTATTATTTACATTAATGACATGCCCAGAGTAACACATCACCCGATGGTTTTGTTTGCTGATGATAGCACGGTCGCTTTTAGTGGTAATAATGATGCGACGACACTTGAGGGAGACATAAACAACTGTCTCCAAGTATTAATAGAATGGATGGGCGCAAAAAATTTAAACATTAATATTGGCAAAACTAAAATAATGACGTTTGAGCAAAGGACCAACCATAAAAAACCTGACATAAAATTTCGAGACAATATAATTTCAGAAACGACAAGTACAAAATTCTTGGGACTGGAACTGGATAGAGACATGTCGTGGAAAACTCACACTGACAATATTTGTAAACGCCTGAGTCAGCATTCATATGCTTTGCGAAATCTCGCAAAGGAGGTACACCAAAAAGTTTTGGTTACAGCGTATCATGCATATGTTACGTCTACGTTACGCTACGGCATTATATATTGGGGTAACTCAACAAACATGAACACTGTGTTCAGAGCGCAAAAAAGGTGTGTTAGGGCGATATTCGGTATTCAAAGCACGGAGAGCTGTAAACAAGTCTTTGTAGATTTTCGCATTTTAACAATACCCTGCCTCTACATATATGAAGTGGCTCTTTTTGTAAAAACAAACTTGCACTTATTTGAAACACTACACAGCGCGCGACATAAAAATAAGATAAGTGGGAGACAACACAAACAAAAAGCGGTATTTCATAAGAACTTTCTAGGAATGGCACCACAGATCTACAATAAACTTCCTAATGATTTATTAAATATTAACGATATTAATATCTTTAAAAAGCAACTGAATAAGTTACTGTTAAATAAGACGTACTACACAATACTAAATTTATCTGTACAATAATAGTAATATGAACACTGAAGTCCGATTTATTTTCATTTATTTACTGTCATTTATTATGTGTTGTCCTATGTACTAGACTCTGACATTTTTTACGTATTGTTTTATTTATTATTATGACATTTTACACTCTGAAATTATTTTGTGGTTTCATTCTATGACATTGTATCACATTTAAATTTATGACATGGTATGATTTTAGTAATATTTGATGACATTGTTTATTTGAGTAACAGATTATAAAGCTGTATAATTTAATGATATTTATGACATGGTATAATTTTATTATAATTTATGACACTCTGTAATTTTGTAATAATGTGTGGCATTGTATATATATTTTTTTTAATAATGATTTATGACATGGTATGATATAAATAATAATTAATGATATTATATAATTTTAATAATAATTTTGCATGCCTAAACTGGTACAACATAGTGAACTGCGCATTCACCTAACATCTGGAAATGTATAATTATATACTGTGTTGAGCAATAAAGATTTGAATTTGTAAACTTAATGTAAAGGTAAAAAAGGTTGACCATCTATTATTTCGAGCGACGCGTACTGTTCTCATGCGTGTCCACAGAGAAGTGATTCTTAAGGTGAACGCGCATCTAGACGCACCGCACTCGCTGCACGCGCCGCAGTCATAGCATTTTATAAATCTTTATATGAAATCGTATGCAGACTCGCACACCTATCCGCACCGCACGAGCCGCACTAGCCGCATTTCAGCAAAATGCTGTAGGTATACGGATTCCACCAGCGCGTGCGGATGACGTCATCAGACTCGGCGGGCGATGCGAAAAATATAGTTCAAGATATACAGAAGTAGATAAAATGCATTTTCACTATCATACACTTGTCACTATCATTATCACTGTCATATCGATACTGATATATGTCTATAGATAAGTATCTATAGCATACTCGGCCACACTGGCACACAAGACGGCATAGAAAAAGTATACATATATTATATTTAGTTTTTGCTTATGACGTCATCTGATAGTGCGAAAGTGAAAACTGATATTTAAATTGCATAGTATTACAATGTCTCTGAACCGTATCTTGTGCATAACCCTGCAATTTAAAAAGTTAACGTTGACAGTTTGAAACTTTTCGCGCGGGTTAATTGACGTGTAGTAACGTTCGAGATTTAAAATTTATAGACAGTGGTTGCGTTATTGTTTTTGCATTTGTTATTTTTTTGGTGCGTGTGGTTTTGAGCAATTGGTAAGTATTAATATATATTTTATCTTTTATCTTCTTCTATATCTATAAAAGTGAAAGGTGACTGACTGACTGACTGACTGATCAATCAACGCACAGCCAAAACTGCTAAGCCTAGAAGCATGAAATTTGGCAGAAAAGTTTCTCAAGTAACGTAAGTGTGCACTAAGAAAGGATTTTTGGAAATACCACCCCTAAGGGGGTAAAAAGGGGGTTGAAAGTTTGTATGAAAAATCTAATTCCTTCTACCAAAATTCTTGAAAGTTTGCACAAATAATATTCTAAGTAAATGATAAAGATTCACAGTATTAGTTTTTCGAAACTACCCCCAAATAATGATTTAGGGGGTGTTGAAGTTTGTATGGAAAAATCTTATTTCTTGTGTCAATAATCTTGAAACTTGCCACAAATACTAACCTAAATTAATAATAAAGGTTGCTATTTTTTTTTTAAACTACCCCCAAAAGACGATTTAGGGGGTGTTCCGTATTATTCTTTAGTTGTTATATTTTCAATATTGTTAGCTAGCACAAGCCTACAGAAATATAATTTGAATGCACTTTATTGTTAGATAAATCATGTATCAGCCACAAAACTTCCGAACGCACTTTTAGCAGCGACAAGTGCTGCCCCCTATGTAAAATCTCTCTCTAGTCAACCGGCCGCGAACCGAAACGCTGCTTTTTGCTGGCGCTCCCGAATTAATTATAATAACGTGATAAAACGACACAATCTACAAATACAAGGCCAACACGAGATTCAACACGTCCTGGAACGCAACTAGCGAGCTATCATCATCTGCCGGGGTACCCCAAGGAGAAGGAAGCGGATCACCAAGTGCAGGTGAGTGGTTGATACATTTCATTCAGTTTCTTCTACATAAAGTTTGGTCCTTCGAACCTTATGTTCTGGGATTGTTGGGTCTTGTGCTGGCATACTAATATTCTATTTCCTTAAAAAACAAACTGTTTTTCGACAGTTCTTTGTTCTTACTGGTTGGACCTACCTCCAGTGTTCGAACCTTCAATTGGCATTTTACCTAGGCTTAGCGTATTTGTTTTTCGACAATACCATTGCGTACTGTTTTTTCGAACCGTACTTATTCATTTTACGAGTGAATTTATAGGTAAAATTACCAATTTAACAAAATCACAATTTTTATTTTTATATTTTATTGTGAGGGTAATTCGTGCCCATTTGCATTCGGGTCGAAGATTCTCAAGCATCTCTTATCTTGGGCACGCGCGTCACTGCAAAGCTAAGCGAGCGGCAGCTATTATTATTTTACACATCAACATACATTTATTTGAATATACGTATCTTAGTGTCTACGTATTACGTACTAGACTCACTTCTAGAATTGCATACTTAACATACTGGTAGGTATTTTCAAATTTCGGTATTGTTAGGACCACAGTTAAATTTCACTATTTCACATTATTTACTCGCTGTTAGTGTACTACACACCTAACAACTTATATTTTTATACACACCCTGCATTACGAACTGAGTCGGTATGGAGTTGGAACAATTACAATTTGAACGTAATATCTTTCTCAATAGCATCCAACGTATGGCTGATTGTTCTTCGGATGAAGCGGAATTCCGTGTCCGTGTAAAAGATCTGAATAATGTTAAAAAACAATTTTTCCTCATACAAGGTAAAATCGAAAAACTTTTAGCAAAAAGTGGAGAGTTTAAACCCGAAGAACAATTAGAAATTCGTAATAAATTTGATAATCTGTACTATAAGGTTCAAATTACGTCCGATAATTTAAAAACTATACAACGTAAACAAAGTGCGGCGAGCATACAGCCTGCTAGTTGTTCTCACACTCATTCGAAAATTAAGCTGCCGACACTTACATTACCAACCTTCTATGGTAATTTAACAGAATGGAATGCATTCTACGATTTATTTTCGTCTTTAATCCATAACAATGAACAAATAACAGACGTTGAACGTTTCCGTTATCTACTTTTGTCCTTACGGGGCGAACCATTTAATTTATTAAAGTCACTTCCCATTACAGGTGATAACTATAGTAACGCTTTGCAAATTTTAATTCACCGTTATCAAAACGATCGAATAATCGCAACCAAACATTTAGATAAAATACTTGACGTCGAATTAGTCAATGACAAAAATGTCGAGCAAAGCTTACGTAACATATTGAATGTTTATCATGAAAACTTAACTGCGTTAAAAGCATTCAATATTTCGGTCGATCAATGGAGTTTCATTCTTTTGAATATTTTGTTACGAAAAATTACTCCAAGTATTCGAAAACGTTTCGAATTATCATTGAAGTCACCGTGTGAGATTCCTCATGTGAGTGAGTTGCTCGAATTCCTAGAGAAGGAGCTATCAGCGTCCGAGGTAATGTCCTCTGCTATAGCGGGGGCGGGGTCCTGCCGCAGCCCAAGCGACAGCGCCACCGCGACTCACCGCGCGCCGTCCGCTCCCTCTGCCGCCGCCTCGCGCTACCCGAGCGCAGCCGCTGCGGCCGCGTCCGCGCGCTCGGCTATGTCCCGTTCCCACTCTGACGCACACTACCCCGCCGCTCCGTTCACACGACCGTATGACGCATCATCTGCGCGGCCCGCGCGCACGATGAGTGTTCATGCGACGACTTCTACCGAAACTTTTCATTATATGAAGTGTTCTTATTGCAAAGATAATACTCATCCTTTGAATAAATGCGATAGTTTTAATAAATTAACCATTTTAGAAAGGAAATCATTCATTCAACAAAATAAAATTTGTAACAATTGTTTATTTTCTGGCCACGATCTGAAGGATTGTAAATCGAAACATAACTGCCGTGTATGTTCACAACGTCATCACTCTTCAATACATGAAGATGTTGATTCTAAAGTAACATTAACCAGCGAATGTAACGTCTCTTTCCCTGAGCACTCATCAGTAGCGGAAGGTTCATCTACGCCTACATTGTCGCGGCACAAAGAAAATTGTACAGTTCTTCTTACCACCGCATTGGTTAACGTGCGTTCTATGAACTCTGGCCAAGACATACCTCACCTTGTACGTGCCCTAGTCGATCAGGGCTCGCAAGCCACACTCATCACGGAGTCGTGCGTCCAACGCCTTGGCTACGGCGTTATCATGCCAAAACAAGCATGACCGTCACTGGTGTAGGTGATAAAAATGAGCAGCCTCGCGGATATGTTTTGTGTGAAGTCACGCCTTACAATAAACGAGAACCTAAACTACATATCGAAGCTCTTATCTTGCCAAAGATAACAAGTTATTTACCTAACATTCCAAGTGCTTTCGAGCAAATAGCTCATATTCAAAACCTGTCCCTAGCTGACCCGGAATTACGTTCTGCGCGTCCCGTTGAACTTCTCTTAGGTTCAGACTATAGTCACAATATACTATTGCACGATAACATAATAGGACCACAGGGTACACCTGTGGCTATCAATAGTATTTTTGGCTACTTACTTAACGGTAAAATTTCTCATTCATTGCCAGCGCAAGTCTGCATGAATATTAGCACATATAAGCTTGATGTGCAACTCCAAAGATTTTGGGAACTTGAGTCAATGCCTGATGACAAACCCTTACTAACTAAAGATGAAGTCCTCTGTGAGTCTATTTTTGTAAACACTCACAAAAGAGATAACAGTGGAAAATATATTGTTTCTCTTCCTTTCAAAGAACACGCGCCGCATCTCGGCGAATCACGTCAAATCGCACTTTCTCGTTTTCACAAGCTCGAGCAAAGGCTTTCAAGAGACTCTGCTTTACAAGCAGAGTACGCTAAGTGTCTCAAAGAGTACGAGAACTTAGGGCATATGGAACCTGTCACAGAACCTACGGATTGTGATAAGATCCCATACTATATACCTCACCACTGCGTGGTAAAAACATCTTCCGCAACTACTAAAGTCCGAGTCGTTTTTGACGCTTCCTGTAAAACTACTAGTGGTCGCTCACTGAATGATAATTTATTAATTGGTCAAAAACTCCACCAAGATATAAACGACGTACTTTTAAAGTTTAGACTACACAAGATAGTATTTACTGCTGACATCAAAATGATGTATCGTTTCATCGGAGTCCGACCCGAAGACCGTGACTTTCAACGCATTCTATGGAGATACTCTCCCAACGATCCTTTACAAGAGTATCGTTTATGCACGGTCACATTTGGCGTTGCTTCAGCTCCCTTTTTAGCTCTTCGCACACTTCGTCAGTTAGCGACTGATGAAGCTGCCAATTTCCCACTAGCTTCGCAAGTGCTGCGCAACGAGGTGTTTGTCGACGATGTAGTGACTGGGGCTGACACTCTTGAAGTCGCTCTTGAGATGCAGCGGCAGCTCATGTCCATTTGCAAAGCGGGAACTTTCGAACTCCGCAAATGGACAAGCAACTGCCCTGAATTCTTATCATCCATTAGCAGTGACGTTTCAAATCCAGACGACGCTCTAATTCTTTCAGCACTCGATACTGATACTTCAGTTAAGGTTTTGGGTCTCAAATGGAACCCAAAGTCAGATAGTTTTTCTTATCAGGTGGAAACTCGCCCTCAGAAGTGCACGAAACGTATCATGCTGTCAGAGATTTCAAAAATATACGATCCGTTAGGTTTTCTCAGTCCTATTATATTATTTGTGAAACATTTAATTCAGCTTTTATGGATCTCTGGTTCTGGTTGGGATGAAGCTCCTCCCAAAGGTGTTTGTGACCTCTGGTCAACCTTTATATCTGAGCTTCCCTCACTACAATTAATTACATTGCCACGTCACGTGCTTCCTCATCACAATAATGAAATACAAGTTCATGGGTTCTCTGACGCCTCCGAGAAAGCATACGCTGCATGCGTATACCTACGTGTTATGGATGCGCAGAGCACGGTTCATGTCTACCTACTTTTTGCGAAGACAAAGGTTGCGCCCTTAAAACGTATAACTCTCCCACGCTTAGAGCTGTGTGGAGCTCTTTTATTATCAAAATTGATACATAAAATCATTTCTACTTATAATGACATTCTGTAAGTCGACAATGTATATGCATGGAGTGATTCTGCGGTCACACTTGCATGGCTACGATCGTCTTCACACGAATGGCGCACTTATGTGTCCAACCGCGTCACAGAAACCACTTGTCGCGTGCCCGCTGCACACTGGCGCCACGTGCGCTCTGAGGACAACCCCGCGGACCCTGCATCCCGAGGTGTTCTCCCGTCTAACCTAGACAAAGAGCTTTGGTTCCATGGGCCTAAGTGGCTAAAACATGCGCAATCTGATTGGCCTATTTCAAACGTTGACTTACACACCAATGAAGAACGACGTAAGCACATTCTTATAGCAAAGCAAGAAACGCCTGAATTACAATTTCTCGAGCGGTTTTCGACTTTACCGAGATTACTACGTGTCGTTTCATTAATATTCCGTTTTTATCATAAATGTCGTAAGACAAAATCATACTTGTCCTCTGAAATTACAGTCTCTGAAACAAAATTTGCGTTACAACGAGTTATCATTCTCGTACAACAAAATCAATTCGCTGACGACATTAATCGTCTGAAGGACAACGATGTTTGTTCGAACAAGCTTCAAAAACTAAAACCCTTTTTAGATGGCGCCGGGCTTCTCAGGGTCGGCGGCAGGATACAACGTGCCCAAATTCCCTACGATGCTAAACATCAGATTATTCTACCTAAAAAACATTTCTTTACGAGCTTACTCATAGACTATTTTCATAGACTTCATCTACATGTCGGTCCTCAGACATTACAGTTTCTTATTTCACAAACGTACTGGATAATGTCTGCTCGCGATGCAGTCCGCATGCGCACACGCCGCTGCGTGCCTTGCTTCCGCACTAGGCCGTCTGCTCCACAGCCGCCCATGGCTTCACTGCCTTATACTTCACGTGCCCTCAGACCGTTCCTACACGTAGGAGTGGATTTCGCAGGGCATTTCTATCTTAAATCTAGTAAATTTCGTAACGCGAAGGTTTACAAAGCATACGTATGTGTCTTTGTGTGCATGTCAACAAAGGCTATGCATCTTGAGTTAGTGCCAGACTTATCGACGGATTCATTTCTCAACGCTTTGCGCCGCTTCATTTCCCGCCGCGGACTTTGTACCGACATCTATTCGGATTGCGGTCGTAACTTTGTAGGCTGCGATAATTATTTAAAAGATTTACAATCTTTTATACAAAACGAAGCTAACCAAATGCATATAAATAAAGGGTTGTCAGAATTATCTATAACTTGGCACTTTAACCCGCCGTATGCAAGCCATTTCGGGGGTATATTTGAAGCCGCTGTAAAAAGCATGAAATGCCATCTTTACCGAGTCGTGGGGAAACTCACTTTATCCCATGATGAATTTAATACACTCCTGTGTCAGATAGAAGCTGTTCTTAACTCCAGACCACTCTGCCTACAAAGTAATGATCCTACCGATCCACTACCGCTTACACCGGGACACTTCTTAATCGGGGAGCCATTGGCTTCATTACCAGAAATGGATGTATCTACTGACCACCCCAATCGCCTCATTCGATGGCAAATCATTCAACAGGCAGTGCAACATTTCTGGAAACGCTGGAGTGTTGAATACCTTCATCAACTCCAGCAGAGGGGTAAATGGTTCCGCGATAAATCCACATCAACCCTCTCAGAGGGTTCAGTCGTAGTCTTAATTGATAACACACTGCCGCCGCTACAGTGGCGCCTGGCTCGCGTGCATCAGCTCCACCCAGGCGCGGACGGTGTTACTCGCGTGGTAACCGTACGCATTGGTAACACGCTCACTAAGAGACCTGTGGTAAAGGTCTGTCCCCTACCTATTGAATAGGGATTCGTTAACCTTTCTTTACTCTTTAGCCCTAAGTTAGATTAGCTTCAAATTTCATTCTTTAAAATGGATTATTTTAAGGTCGGCGGCATGTACCGTATTATTCTTTAGTTGTTATATTTTCAATATTGTTAGCTAGCACAAGCCTACAGAAATATAATTTGAATGCACTTTATTGTTAGATAAATCATGTATCAGCCACAAAACTTCCGAACGCACTTTTAGCAGCGACAAGTACTGCCCCCTATGTAAAATCTCTCTCTAGTCAACCGGCCGCGAACCGAAACGCTGCTTTTTGCTGGCGCTCCCGAATTAATTATAATAACGTGATAAAACGACACAATCTACAAATACAAGGCCAACACGAGATTCAACACGTCCTGGAACGCAACTAGCGAGCTATCATCATCTGCCGGGGTACCCCAAGGAGAAGGAAGCGGATCACCAAGTGCAGGTGAGTGGTTGATACATTTCATTCAGTTTCTTCTACAGGGGGTTAAAGTTTTTTTGAAGAATCTTATTACTTCAGTTAATAAACTTGAAACTTGACATAAATACCAATCTAAATAAACAATAAAGGCTTTCATAGTTAGTTTTTCGAAACTAACCCCAAAAGATGATTTAGGGGATGTTATTTTTTTTTTTTTGAAGAATCTGATTTCTGGGGTGAATTAACATGAAACTTAACATAAATACCATCCTAAATAAACAATAAAGGTTGTCATTATTAGTTTTTTGCAACTACCCCCAAAAGACGATTTAGGGGATGTTCATTTTTTTTAAGAATGTGATTTCTTGGGTGAATAAACATGAAACTTGACATAAATACCATCCCAAATAAACAATACAGGTTGTCATTATTAGTTTTTGCAACTATCCCAAAAAAAAAGGCGATTTAGGAGGTATATTACAGTGGTTTTGAAAAATCTGGTTTCTTGGGTCAACAAACTTGAAACTTGCCACAAATACTAACCTAAATGAATAATAAAGGTTGCTATTATTATTTTTTGAAACTACCCCCATAATACGATTTAGGCGATGTTATTTTTTTTTTTAAATCTTATTTTCTGGGTGAATAAACATGAAACTTGAAATAAATACCATTCTAAATAAACAAAAAGGTTGTCATTATTAGTTTTTGCAACTACCCCCAAAAGACGATTTAGGAGGTATTACAGTGGTTTTGAAAAATCTGGTTTCTTAGGTCAATAAACTTGAAACTTGCCACAAATACTAACCTAAATGAATAATAAAGGTTGCTATTATTATTTTTTGAAACTACCCCCATAATACGATTTAGGGGATGTTAATTTTTTTGAAAGATCTTATTATCTGGGTGAATAAACATGAAACTTGACAGAAACACCATTCTAAATAAACAATAAAGGTTGTCATTATTAGTTTTTTGCAACTACCCCCAAAAGACGATTTAGGGGATGTTATTTTTTTTGAAGGATCAGATTTCTTGGGTCAATAAACATGAAACTTGACAAAAATACCAACATAAATAAACAATATATTTTCATTCATAGTTTTTCGAAACTACCCTTGAAATATGATTTCGGGGTGGTAAAGATTTTTGATTACTTTTACTGCACATAGCTTTTGTTATGATGTAGGGGAGTACTTAGTAGGAGGGATTTTTGGAAATTCTACTTTTTAAGGAGTTAAAAGGGAGACATTTATTTGTATAAAAAATCTTATTCCTTTGGCAAAATAATAAAGGTAGGCATCATTAGATTTTCGGAATTACCCCCCGAGACGATTTAGGGGTGTCAAAGTTTATTTGAAGAATCAAATGGCACTAGGAATTTAGATCTACATCCATTTGGAACTACCGAACTGAACCGTTTGTCTCAGGTATACATAGTTGTGAGTGACGTTTTAGTGTCACGTAATTTACGCTGTATTCGATTTTTGTGTTGTGTCGTGTAATTTACGCAGCATTCGTTTTCATACTAAAGTAATTTTTGGTCCACCCCAAAATATGCGTCTTAAAAACCCGACCAGTCTTCTACTCCATATATCTTCTATACATACAAAATGCTTTGTCCTGAATGACTGACTGACGGATCAACGCACAGTCTAAAACGCTGATCGTAGAGACCTGGAACTTGGAGAGTATGTTTTTTGTATGACGTAGGCATCCGATAAGAAAGGATTTTCCGAAATTTTTCCCCTAAGGGGGAGAAAAAGGGAGACAAAATTTATATGAAAAATCTAATTCCTTCGGCTAATATTCTTGAAACTTGACACAAATAGTAATCTAAGTAAATGATAAAGGTTTACTAAATTATTTATTTTTGGAAACTACCCCCGCAAGTCGTTTTAGGGGATGTTGAAATTTGTAACGAAGAATTTTATGTCATGGGTTACCTAAACTTGAAAAAAATTGCCCCCCAAAATAGGATTAAGTGGGTGTTAAAGTTTGTTATGAATCATACTGGACAAGTGTTCGTTTTTGATGTAGGGATCTAGGGGAGCTCGAAGAAGGAATTTTCGTAAAATGAACCTTTCACCATCATCATTATTTCAGGCAAAAACGTCCACTGCTAGACATAGGCCTTCCCCAAGCGCCGCCACACTGATCGGTCCGGTGCGTTTCGCATCCACCGGACTCCCGCAGCCTTGACCAGGTCGGACTTACTAATTTGCGTTTTCCGGTTCGTAGTCGCCACTGAACTGTCAACCTTTAAGGGGGTGAAAAGGGGGAAATTTGTTTTTATGAACAATCTCATTCCGTGGACATAAAGTAAATAATCAAAATTTACGTAATACGTTTTTAAAACTACTTACTCCCTGATAGGGTTAAGTGATGTTAGTTTTTATGAGGCATCTTACTGAGCAATCTAACTAAAATAAACAAAAAAATTAAAAGAGAAAAAGGGTATATTAAGTTTGAAGGGGCGGATTTTACTTTGTAGCGGTAACCTAAGATGTATTTTCTTTAAGTCAAACGAACTGTCCCAAACCTATAAACCGTATAACTTTACGTAACCACATTTTTATTTGGTTTAATAACAGCTTATTTTTGTTTGCCATCACACGAACGAAGTCGCGGGCGGAGTTAATATTATAAATGTGAAAGTAACTCTGTCTGTCTCTCTATCTACCTTTTCACGCTTAAACCGCTGAACCGATTTAGATGCAATTCGGTTTAGAGATATTTTGAGACCCTGGGCAGGATATAGGATAGTTTTTATCCCGGAAATCATACTTAAGGGGGTGGAAAAGAGAGAGTGTTAGAAGTTTGTATGGAAAACCTACAATATTAAGCAGCGATATAAAAAATAAGCTATTTGAATTACTAATGCTTCGCAGACGAAGTCGCGGGCAACAGGCTAGTATACTCATGTTTTACAAAAATAAATATCATAATTATCTTATCTTATCTTAACCGATTTGACGGTCTCTTTCGGATATCGTATGGGTTGCAAAATACTCTAAGATTTTACTACAAAATACCTTCGCATCCAGATCCAGGACATTTTTGCTTTGCACTCAGGATTAGATTGGCTTTTCTGGACTTTAATATAAAGGATTCTAAACGGTGTTTTCGGTTTTCATACAGACTGACAGGTTTTGCCAGCTATTTACCGCGTGAAAGTCGGAAGTTTGACCACGGAAAAAAAATAAATATTTATGATATATACCAGGCCCCTCAGAAAGTATTGCGAAAAAAAGTTTTTATATATGGGAGACTGGCCAGTTATAATGTTTTTCGAAAATATGATTATTTATAAGTAAAAATAAGTAAGTTCCAATTTCAAAATTTCCCTCCACATTTTTTGCGAGTTAATTCAAAGTATTGTGTCTCACTGAAATATGGATCTGCGTCGGGAACATTTTAGAGCTATGATTTTATACGATTTCAAGTGTCGCCTGAAACCGGATGAATCGTACGATAGACTTCAAATGGCATTCATGGATGAAGGCCCTTCCAAGGCAACCGTGTATCGTTGGTATAACGAATTCAAGCGCGGTCGACCAACTTTGGGGGATGACGAAAGAAGCGGTCGCCCTTTGACGGCTGTTACCGAAGAAAACGTGCTAGCAGTGAAAAATTTAATCCAAGACAATAGGCGAATTACATATCAGGAGATTCAACACATATTGAAGATTGGATCGGGAAGCGTTCACGAGATTCTACACAGCCATCTTCGCGTGAGGAGGATAGTATCACGCTGGGTGCCGCACAACCTCACCGATGCTCAGAAGCAGGCCCGGGTGGAATGGTGCCGTGATATGCTTAACAAATTTGAAGCAGGCTCGTCTCGGCGTGTTTACGACATCGTTACAGGTGATGAGTCCTGGATTTATCAATACGACCCAGAAACCAAGCGCCAGTCGACTGTTTGGGTGTTTCAAAATGAGCCAACGCCTACCAAAGTGAAGCGATCTAGAAGCGGGGGTAAGATTTTGATCGCTAGCTTTTTTAATTTGACTGGCCACTTGGTATCAATTCCCTTACGGGATCAAAGAAGCATTAATGCCGAATGGTATACTACCAAATGTTTGCCAGAAGTTTTCTCTGTTATAAGCAACAAGCGACCAAACACAGGGCTCCGCGGGCTACTGCTCCACCACGACAATGCACCTGCGCACACCGCACTCAAAACGAGGGACTTCCTGGACAGCACGCCAGTCAAACTCCTGGGTCACCCTCCTTACAGCCCTGATCTAGCACCGTGTGACTTCTTTTTATTCCCAAAAATAAAAAATCAGCTCAAAGGGATACAATTTTCGTCGCCGGAAGATGCGCTGGCTGCGTTCGAGCAGGCTGTAAACGAGGTGTCTGCGGCGGACTGGAAAAAGTGTTTTGAAAACTGGTTTAGGCGCATGAATCTTTGTATAGAGGCTGGTGGAAAGTACTTTGAAAAGATTTAATAAAAATATATGTACGTATAGAACAATTTTTTTTAGTTTCGCAAAACTTTCTGAGTGTCCCACGTATTATTATATATTTTTATATTTATATTTATTTATGATATATTTTTCTGGGATGAAATGTAGCCTATGTGCTATTCCATTAAGCCTTGGGCTACTTCGTTTGTAGGGTTCCGTACCTCAAAAGGTAAATAAAGAAACTCTTATGATTACTATCTTGTCCGCCTGTCCGTCTGTCTGTCCGTGTGTCACCACCGATTTTCTCAGGAACTGGTGGACCTAGCAAATTGAAATAAAAACCAGAAACTGAGGTCTATAGTCCCTATTAGATGTATAAAAATCAAGGTCCTGAGTCAACACGATACAAAGATATGGGCAAATTTAGATTTTCGCGAAAACTTGTAAGTACCAAAATTTACCAAAATTATCAACTTTTTATTGTTCGGCATTTTCCCTTTACTTGTGCTGTAATACCTTGCTTTTAACCAAAATTGACAATTCTAGGTCAACCGGAATTACCCTATAGGTTTTGGATCGAAAACCTATTTGGCTGATCCCGTTGACCTAGAATCACGAAGTTTGGCAAAAAGTAAGGTCTAACAGCACAAATAAAGAAAAGGCCAAAAAATCTATAAAGTTGAAAATTAAAGGGTGACCCCATACATACATAGTTGACGCCACCTCGGGTACGGAACCCTTCGTGCGCGAATCCAACTCGCACTTGGCCGGTTTTATTTGTGATAGGCAGTAATCTTAACGGAGGTGTGTTTAGCCAATTAAACTTTAATCGTCATCGATTAGTGCTTGAACCATTAATTATCGTAGTTTATTGCCTACTTACAAGTACTGTACACTGTTTGATGACACACATAAGTATGTTTTCAATTAAAAAAGTAAAAATCCATATTATTTTTGAACTCCTATGCCACAGTGTTTTAAAATAAGTGTAATACAGAATATACCAGCTAATTCAGGCAATCAACTCACCGAAATAGATGCCTGCTAAAATATTTGAACGTTTACGAAGAGTGTTATTTGTACGTTTAACAAATAAAAATTGCATGATAAAATTACACTTTCTTTAAGAATTTATGTCCCTAAAAAAGAACGCTATTCCTGAGTCCTGAGATATTGTTACTTTTACACATATTATGTAGATGCTGAATTGATTTCTGTTTATTTATTTATTTTAACTTCATGCAGCGTACAGGTACATGGGCGGACTTAATGCCTGAGGCATTCTCTACCGGTCAACTAAGGATGGTGGGGAGATAACCTGGCAGGTGCATAAAAAATAGAAATAATTATTAAAGGAAAAATTGAAGACTAAATATATATACATATAGTTAAAATAAATATACACATACATTTCCTGCAATAAATACATATATATATACATATAAAAAGTAATAGAAAGGTGATTGAGACAACTCTGCTATTGGTGTAGAAAGTAGTGCCATACCTTCCGCTTAAATGCATATTGACTGGTGGCCATCCTGATATCGAGAGGTAGCGCATTCTAGAGAAGAATGGCCTGAATATGAAAGGAAGAGTGAATAAAATCAGAAGTAGGAGAAGGACAAAGCAAGAGAAGATTGTTATACGAACGCAGATTCCTGGCGTATGAAGTACACAAATATTGAAAGTGTGTGAGATAAGAAGGAGGAGTGGGAGAGTTGAGTATGGAGAAAAGCGTGGTCAAAGCGCGCAAATCTCCCCTCTGCCTAATGGGCATCCATTTGAGTTCAGATACCAAAATCTCCGACGGATAATAACATTTTCGTGATCGGCTTTGTAACGTGTAAAATCATTACATGCGCTTAAACAATTCTCTATATTTAAAATTGTTTTGTTTACATTTGAAGGATTATGATAGGATAGATGGACCCCTTTGCCGCACATATACTCCCATTTGGTCCGTTGTGCGTGCAGGCCTCCTCTCTGTGAGAGGGAATGGGCCGTAATTCACCACATGGGCCCAGTGCGGGATGGTGGATGTCACACGCCTTCGCATTTTTGGTTCTAAGACATGCTGGTTTCCTTACGATGTTTTCCTTCACCGTTTAAAGAGCAGTTGTGATGAAATAATTTATAGTCGCGGCCGTTATCACTGTGCCACCATTGCTCTATTTGAAAACCTAGACGGAGGATTAGCACGACTATCAACTGACTTCAAAAAAGGAGGAGGTTCTCAATTCGACTGTATGATGTATAAATGTGACGTTGTCAATCCCAAACATTTTTGATTGTGACTCAGGGTTTTCTTCGCTTGTACAACCATGGCATATACATCTTCCCTCATGTCTCTAACCCCCGACGGAAAAAGAGGGGTTTTATATGTTTAATGTGTGTACTCTGTGTGTTTGTGTATCTATATGTGGCATCATAGCTCCAGAACGTATGAACCGATTTTGATTTATTTATTTTTTGTTTGAAAGGTGACTTTAGCGAGAGTGTCTTAGCTATGTTTGGTGAAAATCGGTACAACGTTTCAAAAGTTATGGGCGTTTTAGTGGTAAGTTAGATGATAAAAATTCGTTTAAAAAGCATGAAATAAAATTTTATCGGGTTTTTTTTTAATTTTGCTTGTCTAAATATGTTTTTTTTTGTCCACCTCATCGCTCTAGTGGTAACAAGCGCTACTGCTGAGCATGAGGGTTCAATTTCCGGGTCAGTCATTATATTGTAAGGTGTTGAATTTTTCTGTCTGGATATTTTCAGTATCAGCCCGGATCAGGATCAGGAACCTGTTACCATCAACAAGTTCTTGTTGTTGTTACAGGTTCGTCATTTTTAACTGACTTGCCAAAATAGAGGAGGTTATTAATTCGACAGATTTTTTATGTGTTACCTCAGATTTTTTTAATAGATGAACCGATTTTAATGATTCTTTTTTAATTTGAAAGTTGGTGCTTGTCATGAAATCCCATATAATTTTCATCAAAATCTGGACTTCGGAGATATACATCAGAACTCTTCAATAAATGACGGCAAATCACTCGGGATAGCTGCAATCACATCATGTTTGTTTATTGTTTACACCATTTCATAACATAACATCACACTGGTACGCTCTTTAGGTGTACGCAGGTGTCAACAGTTCACCCTGGTATACTCTCATATCATCGGTTTTATTTAAGTTTCATGTTATTGGGTTAATCTATTCTGGCATCACTTTGGGCGTTGTAAGTACCTAGGCTATAGAACTGGTCCATTATGTACTACAACTAAACTGTGAAAAATAAAAAAACTTTTTACAAAAAAGAGAGGCAAATAAATTTGCCTTCTCCTCAGCGGAGTGGGCCAGCGACCCGTCGGGTTTCAGCAGTGGTGGTACGGCTGAAGTTTAACTCGATCGACGTAGCCAGGGACCAAAACGATTTACTACCTGCTGGGTAAGAAGCAAGTTTGGTCCCATTTCGGCCAATGTGATCGAATCGAGCCCTTCGTAACACCATCTTGCAGGACTTGGCAGCCCTGTTGAAGGCTTTCTTCTTCTGACCCACTTTACTCACTTTGGGCGATCGAGCGTCGTCCCATGCCAGGTACGCCTCATGTTTAAGCGCGTCGGCGCGATAACATTCGGCGCCAAACCATGGCCGGTCAACACTGGACATTGTTACGTCAGAGAACGGAATGTAGTACACCATTCCCTGACGCAACACATACGTCACGGCGTCCACGCACGCCGAAGGATCATCCGAAGAAAAACAAGTAGGCTGCCAATGTTAGCATGTGAAGGAAGATCGCATACCATCCCAATCTGCTGACCTGTACTGCCAAACCCTCCGGGTGCATCTTGGGCTGGGATCGGGTGGGGAGTAGACGGACACAGACTTCACCAGACAATGGTTGGAACTACCTTTAGGTAAAGTTATCGACACAGAGTATCGGTCTGGCTCTGTTGGCAGCAGAAGGTCCTTGGACCAATTGGCTGTCCAAGCAATTGACAATAGTCCGGTGAATGCGGGAATGACCATCAAGCCCTCCCCATCTGGTCGCAGACCAGCACAATGGTGCATTCCGGGATCTTTCGACAGTTGGCGGGCAGCCTTTTTTGTGTGGCTGGCAAAGTACTTGGGCTCCCAACTACCTGCGGTCGGCCAGTGGCGCACCATGCCTCTGATCCCACTATCCTCTGTGAGTAGTCTCCCGATACGCCCATAACAGCGCGTGTCAGGCTGGTCTGCCTGCAGTGGAACAGCTATCTCGACCCAACTCCACTAGATGGCTACGCCGAGCATCGTTACCGGAACATGGCTAGGCCGCTAGGCGGTACGTCTTTGCCCAGTGGGTGGCCACTAGCATTCGGCCGAAACCTACCACCAGTTAGTGTCACCTGATTAGCACCACTCGGGGACCACGTGTAGGGAATGAAAGGGTACTCTCCTATGGATATGGGTGACGCAAACTTTTTTCATTCGAAATATTTGCAATAATAAATCTATCAAAGAACATTTTTCTTTTCATTTATTCTTCTTTGATGTCATTGTAAGTAATTGTATTGCCAGATTTTTTGTAATCTCTAACTAAAATACTGTTTTAAAAAAAAACTTTTTTACGTAAATATATCAACTGCATTTCAAATAGAGAATTAGGAAGTGCAGAATATATAACTCCATAATAGGATTAATAACTTGTTTTATATATGTCACGTCGAAGTACCTATGAATCATAGGACCGCCATCATTACCCAAATTGCCTAGAGGCAATTCCTTTATTCTTGATAGGAACGGGTGAACTTCAATAACACACAACACTGGATTGAAACTCAAGAGTATTTATTTGACTTAGTTACAGGCACTTTGAGTTTTCAAATGAACTTGAAGCTAAAACCACATCGTGTTGCTCGCTAGATCGCAAAGCCCTCGTCGATCGCTGGAGAAGATCTAGCAAGAAACTCCAGGATACTCTTTTAAATGTTTTTATAGCTTACACAATCACTTTATGACAATTAACGTTACATGTTTATTAGGTTTTCAAACATCTATTCAATTAAATGTATTAATCATTTATTATTTTTCACACACAGTGCTCGAGTTAAGGAACCCCAAACTACCAATATTAGCTTTGTCCGCTAATAAGTATTTATTAGATGTATTCCATTGCTTGATCAGCGTTCATGATTATCTAGGACAAGCGTCATATCTGATCACGCCATGCATGTACTACGTTAGCAATAAAGTTAGTATATAAGATCAATATTTTATTAGATTAAGTGAATTACTGTTTAGCTGTAACTCTGTCGGAATAAAGTTATTTTTAATTACTTCCGTTGTCGCTTACTTAATTGGCGCAGCCGGTAGGATCTCTGTAGTCAGTCTACCCTGTATACAATTCTACGTGGAGCAGCCGACTTCCGTGTCTACGGTTTAGCAGAGATCGCCGAACAAATAAATTAATTGAGAAGCCACTTCGAGTTACGGAAGAGGACCAGCCACAGCAGTAGTTCAGGGAGCATGAAGCTAGCTGCGGAATTGTGAGTAAATCTTTTCACCTCTCAGCTCTTCCATTTACATCCCAACCTTGTAATAAGTCTATGTGTGTGTATTATCAGGGATTGGACAACGCCGTAATAATATTTGCATAGATTTTTGTATTAATATTTTAGAGTAGTGATATTTTAGTAGTACATTAGTTTTTTTTCTCCCATTGCCTTTTTTTTAATTTCATAACTTTTTCACAATGGAAAACGTGACCCGTGTCCCACAGGAATTGATTAACATCATACCAATATTCAGTGGCGACGCTAGAACGTTACCGTTATATATAAAAAAATGTGAATACATTTTGTCTACGTTCCAAGGAACCGTAGCCCAAAACGAATATTTATTTCATGTGGTAACAAGTAGGTTATCAGGCGAAGCAGCCAGTTTGGTAGGCGAAAGGGACTCTATAGATACGTGGGATGCGCTGAAGAAATTGTTAAACCAACACTTCGGTGATCCACGCACAGAGGATTGTTTAGCAATGGAGTTAGAATCTTGTAGAATAAATAAGGGCGAAAGTTATTTAGATTTTTGCCATAGAATACAGCGGATGAGAAGTGTTTTATTCGCTAAAATATCAGAAACCGTCATTGATGACTCTCTACGTAGGGCAAAACAAATAATTTATAGTAACAGAGCGATGAATGTTTTTTTGTTTAATTTACCGCCATTCCTAGTTAGATTAGTTCGTTTGCGCGACATTACAACGTTAGAGGATGCGTTAAAAATAGTCTTAGAAGAACAAAACTTCCAGACAGTCTATGATTCTAAAACAAACGATAGGCGTAATTTTAGTAGAACTAACAGACCCAATTTGCCTAATTACCAAAATGCATCTGAATCTAATAATCAAACGAAAGATTCGCAAAGCATATCAAGTACACATGTACCGAATAATGCTACAAACAGCACATCTACTCCGAACAATTCGTATCAGTCCAGGCATTATAAGCAGCATAACAATATTCAAAAGAATCAAAATAGTTTTAATCGTACAAACAACAATAATTCGTCACCGCAGTCAAGTAGGTCATCTTTTCCGGTTGCGCAACAGAGCCAACAGTTCGCGGCACATGCACCGGGCACGTCGAATTTTGCAGCGCAAGCATCTACGTCGGGTACGAATACTGATGTCACCATGCGTACTGCGAGTTCGCGACGTGTTAATTACATAAATAATTCTAGTAATAATGAACAGAGTTCAAGTAATTCGTATAACGAGTGTCAGGAATTCTCTCCTGAAGATCCCGGGGCGGGAAATTTTTGCATAATGGCCTCTACCCTAGAGAACGAATAAAAATTAATTGCAATAAACGCTTAAATTTACCACATATAGTTATACCAGAATTAAAAGCAGTTTTTATGATAGATACAGGGAGTGTTAGGTCGTTTATAAGCCCTTATATAGCGAATAAATATTTTAAAAATTATTTACAGTATGAACCCTTCGAAGTTGTTAGCACTCACGCATCGAGCGTTCATAGTGAAACGGCAGTTATTCCATTACCGGTTACGTTTGGGAATAAGGAGTTCCATAAGTTTTATGTCTACAGTGTTGACGATAGGTATGATGGATTAATAGGTAGCAATTTGCTGAAGCAATTACAGGCAAAGATTAATATGGAAAGTCAGATATTACATTTAAAAAATACTGACATTCCCATCGTATATTCACCACCTATGAGAGAGGTATATAATCTACCATCTCGTAGTGAACTTAGAGTAAGACTCCCGGTCAACTTATTGGACGGGGAAGCTGTGTTAGATTTTAAACAGTTTGCGGAAGGGATTCGAATGCCCGCCGCATTAGTTAAGTGTGTTAAAGGTTATGCAACAACTGTTATTCAGAATTATAGTCATCAAAATAGAACTTTAGTAGTTACAGGACCTTTTCAAGTAGATCCATACATACAGAACCCATCTGTTAATGTTAATTTCTTGGATAATAATATAGAAGTGGACAGATTGCTAACAAAGAACTTAGAAAAATTACAGTTAGATCATATGAACTCAGAAGAACGTACGGTTATTGAGGGAATTTGTAGAGAATACAACGATATATTTTATTGTGAAAATATTCCATTAACCTTCACAAATCAGGTTAAACATAGAATAAGAACAAAGAATGAAGACCCAATAAACATTAAGGCACATAGGTTACCCCCTATTCAAACAAAAGAAATTAAGTGTCAAGTTGAGAAGATGTTAAGGGATAACATTATCCAGGAATCGCATTCTCCCTGGAGTGCTACCGTACATTTGGTGCCAAAAAAGTTAGACTCATCAGGACAACAAAAATGGAGGATGGTAGTTGACTATAGACGGCTCAATGAAATTACAATTGATGACAAATACCCCTTGCCCCACATTAACGATTTATTTGACATGCTAGGTAAAAGTACCTACTTTACAACCCTCGATTTAGCTAGTGGGTACCATCAATTAGAGGTCCAGGAGTTGGATAGGGCTAAAACCGCATTTAGCACACCTTCAGGGCATTACGAATTTAACAGAATGCCGTTTGGGTTAAAGACAGCACCTGCCACCTTCCAGCGAGCAATGGATAACGTCTTACGAGGCCTTCAAGGCTTACATTGCCTAGTATACCTCGATGACGTCATCATTTTTTCAAAAAGTTTGCCTGAACACGCAGAAAAACTTAGGGCAGTTTTTGATCGCTTCCGTCAAACAAATTTAAAAGTTCAATTAGATAAGTCACATTTTCTTAGAAAGGAAGTACTCTACTTAGGGCATACTATTACGAATGAAGGTTTGAAGCCAAATAATGATAAAATAGATGCTATTCTTAGGTAACCCATACCAGAAACGGTTACACAGATTAAAAGCTTTTTAGGACTTATCGGATATTATAGGAAATTTATCAAAGATTTTGCTAAAATAACTAGACCCTTAACAGCTTGTTTAAAAAAAGGTCGCAAAATTGTTATTAATGAAGAATATAAAGAATGCTTTGAGACATGCAAAAAGCTTTTAACAAATGCACCTCTGTTACAGTTTCCTGACTTCAGTAAAACTTTTATCTTAACCACTGATGCATCCAATTTTGCAATCGGGGCTGTATTGTCACAAGGAACAATAGGTTCGGATAAGCCTGTAGCATATGCTAGTAGAACTTTAAGTGACACAGAAGTAAAATATAGCACTATCGAGAAAGAACTATTAGCCATAATATGGGCAGTTAAACACTTTCGACCGTATTTGTATGGTAATAAGTTTACCATATTTACAGACCATAGACCATTAGCATGGCTGTATTCATTGAAAGAGCCCAACAGTAAACTCACGCGATGGCGATTAAGGTTAGAGGAATACGATTTCGAAATAAAATATAAGAAAGGAACTCAAAACACGAATGCAGATGCTTTATCTAGGATTAAGATTAATGCAATTGACGACGATTTAGATTCAATATTTGTAAATGTAGGAGATAGGCAAGAACGAATACAAAGAATTATAGAAAACGAATTACAAGACCTCGAAACTCCAATAGAAACGATAGAACTTTCGGATTCTGAGGATGGGGTCACTGCCAATTCAGTTTCAAATAGAGAAAACGAAGGCATCCCAATTTTAAACGAAGCCGTCGATACTAAACCAAAACAGATTTTAGTTCATTCATGGTTCAAAAATAAATTAGTCGTAAAAGATATTTCTAATAATAGACAAAAAATTCTTGAAATTCACTTACCGACAAATGACGATAAATTAGTTAAAGACTTTTTGAAAGAGTATATAGACCCAAAACAGAAGTACTTTATATACTTTGAACATCCATCTTTTAGAAAAAGTTTTTCAAACATGGTAATTAAGTTATTTAAAAAGGATTCAGTTAAGTTAACAGAATGTACAGAAAGAGTTATAAATCTAACAGAATCTGAAGAAGATCAAAAAGAAACTATTTTGAAATACCACGAGGGGAAAACGTGTCATAGAGGCATTAAAGAAACTTTAACCAAACTTAAAAGACATTATTGGTGGGCAAACATGAAAGAGACAGTTACGGCAATCATAAACGCTTGCGAAACATGTAAACGCATGAAATATGACAGAAAGCCGATCAAACCTCACATTCAGTTAACACAAACGCAAGATAGCCCTTTTCAGGAAGCTTTTATGGATTTATTATATATAGAGGGGAAATATTATTTAACTATAGTAGATGCATTTAGTAAGATAGCGCAAGCCATAGAGGTACCAAATAGGAGTACACCAGAGATAGTTAGGGCATTGATTAAGTATTTTAGCATATATGGTCTGCCTAGGAAAATTAGTTGTGATTCCGGTACAGAATTCAATAATGCTTTGATTAAAGAAATGTTAAGTTTGTACAAAATTGAACTACATATTGGGACCCCAAACAATCCCAGTTCAATGGCAATAGTAGAAAGGTTTCATTCTACCATTATTGAGATTTACCGTTTAGCAAAATACGATAAAAGCGATTTAGATGCAGCATCTGTTATGACATATGCCATCATGGCTTATAACAACACCATTCATTCAGCGACAGATTTTACGCCTTTTGAATTAGTATTTGGTCACACTTATTCAGATAATGTATTTAACATAGATAGAGAAAAGAATTTAACTCAGAAACTATTGTTAGATCATAGAAAACGCCTTAAAATACTTTATGAATTCATAACGGAAAAAGTAGAATCCGACAAAATTAAAGTGATAAATAAAAAAGGTGGGGAAACGACACCGGTACGCCAGACGATAATATTTATATGAAAGATACTAGGACTAGAAAAGCTAAAGAAAAACCGCGATACGAAAAAGCGAAAGTAATTGGTGAAGTTGAAAGGAATATAGTACCGGTAGAAGTAAAGAAAAGGAAAACTAGAGTAGCGTTAAAAAATGTAAAACGTCCTCCACAGATCGTGCCTAGTACTTCTGGTACTAGTGGTGTCAACACTCACGCTGGATCTCCAAAACCTCGGTCAGAATCCGGGGATAGCAGCGATAAAGCAGGGAGTAGCAGTGAAGAGGAATAGTTATTGGACAATATATAAAACTGTAGATTTAGAATCATTAGGCTTACAAATAGATAATAACAATCGGGATTTTTGTAATTTAAAAATAAAAATTAAGGAAAGTAGAGTTAGTAACGAAACCGTAGGAATAGAAAGTCAAATAGAATACCTAATTAAACTAACTAAGGATAGATTTTTTCAAATCTTACCTTTTCATTATAGAAATAAACGAGCTTTGTTCAATCCATTAGGCTCACTTGTAAAAGCTATTTCTGGAAATTTAGATGAAGATGATGCAATTAAATATGATAGAGAAATTCAGATGATTCAGAACAAAGAGCATGTAGTCGAACGTAAAGTATCATCAATGCAAAAGGCTTTTGATAAATTAGTAAATAACTCTGAAATAATAAATTCAAATATTAAAAACTTGGGTTTACATACTAATGAAATGGGAAAATTAATTGAACAAGAGTTCAGGTTTAACCAACTTTTCCAAATATTGAATACTATGTACCAAATTTTAAATAACTTTCGAACTTGTTACGAAAACATACAAGAGATTGAGACGGCAATAGCTTTTAGCAAATTAAATACATTGCACCAATCCATTATAAATAGTACAGAATTATATAATACGTTACAAGTTATTGCTAAACATGCAAGAACAATATACCCAGTAAGCAAACGTAATTTAATAAAATTGGAACGAAATATCATACTTAAATCATATATAAATAATAACATGTTAGTTTTTGTTTTAGAAGTCCCCCTAATAGATAACGAAACATATAATTATTACAAGGTTATACCCATTCCCATATTCCATTCTTCAAACACTTTTACTATTATACCCAAATACCCTTACCTGATGGTGAATAGATTGAAATACATGCCCGTGGTAAGCCCATGTGCTGAGATTGAAAAAGACAAATTTCTTTGCGCCGAAACTAATTTAGCGCAGTACCCAACTGAGACCTGCATTGAACAAATTATGTTGATGAAGAACAACTACAAAAGCTGCATACAGAACCAAATTGAAATAGAGAAAATCAAGATACAAAAAGTAACCGACAACCAATGGTTGGTTTACTCAGAAGAAAAACTCATCATCACCGAGAATTGCAATACAGAAATTATGAAATACACTGTTCTTGGGACCTACATCGTGACGCCTGGTCAACAATGCGAGACACAAATAGGAGAAGTCATCGTTGCCGCTACCACAAACACTACAGCTTCTAGTCTCCAGCTGCCATTGATCCAAATGCCAGAGCTACAACAGGACATCCAGAGAAGATCAAAGACAGTGGATCTAAGAAATGTGGACTTAAGTGATGTGAAAGAAGTGTTACAAAGTGCAAAATTTAGTGAAATAGACGATACGACCCAAACAGTGACAATAGAAATTAGTATATGGACTATTTTCGAGTACGTGATTATTGTAATAGCAATAGTTATCTTTATAATGTATAAATTTCAGTTTATAAACTTTTGTCGAAATTCTCCGAAACCGTCTGCGACACCTTCGGATAATTTCTCTCTAGGGGAGGGAGGAGTTAAGGAACCCCAAACTACCAATATTAGCTTTGTCCGCTAATAAGTATTTATTAGATGTATTCCATTGCTTGATCAGCGTTCATGATTATCTAGGACAAGCGTCATATCTGATCACGCCATGCATGTACTACGTTAGCAATAAAGTTAGTATATAAGATCAATATTTTATTAGATTAAGTGAATTACTGTTTAGCTGTAACTCTGTCGGAATAAAGTTATTTTTAATTACTTCCGTTGTCGCTTACTTAATTCGCGCGATGCGGGTTCTAAGTGGGCGGGACTTCCATATTGTTTTTGTTTAGACACTAATTACTTGGATAGTTGAGTAAAGCTAGCAAACAATACTAAAATGCTGATCAGTTAATTATTTTAACATTAAACAACCCCAATACTCACAAATACAAAGTTGTTTGTAGTTTATTATTGAAATAGTCATCTAATAACAAAACTATTCAAGTTTGCGGTGATCTGACAATCTTACTAATTAGAAAGTTTCTCATTATTACATAGCTGTGTAAAATAGTCTTATGACTTTTTAGTATTTAAACATTTACTCAAATTTGTTTAGTTCTCGTATTAAATTATTAAATTTGGTTATTGGTCATACAATTATAACATCCGCCATTGTTGACAAGTTTGCGTAATAAGAATAACATAATCAAACACATTTACTTCGTCAAATGTGCAATAGTCAAAATGAGAACAAATCTCAAAGTCCTACAATAAGTGTGCCCGTTTTATTTAAACGTCTCGTATTAATTAAACATTGAAATTAGCATAACAAATGATATTTATTCAAACAGATTCCACAATAATCCAATAGATGGCGCTGAACCCTAAAACCACTTATATGGACCTATAAATAGTTCTAGCAACATCTCAAGACATGACAGGATTATCGAGTTTGTGTTAATTGACAATTAAAATTATTATTTTGGATAACGAATTGGCATATCCACGCCTCCGCGGCGACATATATATTTTTTTTATGTGTGTTCGCGGATAACTTCGTCGTGTATGTACCGTTTTGATGATTCTGTTTTTGTGGAAAGGAGATATGAGCCCCCAATGGTACCACCCGTACCAGAATCTGATGATGGCATCCCAGAGAAATCGAGGGAACCCCTCAAATATTATTGCCATACTTGTAGCGATTTTAGTATTTTTATCAACAATGCAATAATTTATACTTAGAAAGTGTCATTTGGTGAAAAGGAACTGATGAAGAAGACCATAGATGGCCACTGGAACTCCTTAATACTAAGTATGTCACGGGTATAAGATATATGGAATAGCTAACCGACTATAATGAAGCAAAAACTTATAAATAAATGGTACTGATGAAAATGCTAACATCAAGTTTGATGTTAGCATTTTCATCAGTACCATTTATTTATAAGTTTTTGACTGACTGGAACTCCGAAATAAAACAACGGATCCTAGTCGTGTTTGGGCTTATTGGAATCGTTATGAGATTTACTTTGGCTATAAATGGTTTACTTGGTATTTGGAGATACATACCAAAACTAAAAAGAAATAAATTAAAACATTTATACAAAAAAATCTAACCGACTCGAAAAACAAAACACTATAAAGCGAAAAATAACTTTATTTTCCGTCAAAAACGGAAAATAATAGGTAAAAAAATATTACATTATATTAATTACTAGCCTGTTGCCCGCGACTTCGTCTGCGAAGCATTAGTAATTCAAATAGCTTATTTTTTATATCGCTGCTTAATATTGTAGGTTTTCCATACAAACTTCTAACACTCTCTCTTTTCCACCCCCTTAAGTATGATTTCCGGGATAAAAACTATCCTATGTCCTGCCCAGGGTCTCAAAATATCTCTAAACCGAATTGCATCTAAATCGGTTCAGCGGTTTAAGCGTGAAAAGGTAGACAGAGAGACAGACAGAGTTACTTTCACATTTATAATATTAACTCCGCCCGCGACTTCGTTCGTGTGATGGCAAACAAAAATAAGCTGTTATTAAACCAAATAAAAATGTGGTTACGTAAAGTTATACGGTTTAAAGGTTTGGGACAGTTCGTTTGACTTAAAGAAAATACATCTTAGGTTACCGCTACAAAGTAAAATCCGCCCCTTCAAACTTAATATACCCTTTTTCTCTTTTAATTTTTTTGTTTATTTTAGTTAGATTGCTCAGTAAGATGCCTCATAAAAACTAACATCACTTAACCCTATCAGGGAGTAAGTAGTTTTAAAAACGTATTACGTAAATTTTGATTATTTACTTTATGTCCACGGAATGAGATTGTTCATAAAAACAAATTTCCCCCTTTTCACCCCCTTAAAGGTTGACAGTTCAGTGGCGACTACGAACCGGAAAACGCAAATTAGTAAGTCCGACCTGGTCAAGGCTGCGGGAGTCCGGTGGATGCGAAACGCACCGGACCGATCAGTGTGGCGGCGCTTGGGGAAGGCCTATGTCTAGCAGTGGACGTTTTTGCCTGAAATAATGATGATGGTGAAAGGTTCATTTTACGAAAATTCCTTCTTCGAGCTCCCCTAGATCCCTACATCAAAAACGAACACTAGTCTAGTATGATTCATAACAAACTTTAACACCCACTTAATCCTATTTTGGGGGGCAATTTTTTTCAAGTTTAGGTAACCCATGACATAAAATTCTTCGTTACAAATTTCAACATCCCCTAAATCGACTTGCGGGGGTAGTTTCCAAAAATAAATAATGTAGTAAACCTTTATCATTTACTTAGATTACTATTTGTGTCAAGTTTCAAGAATATTAGCCGAAGGAATTAGATTTTTCATATAAATTTTGTCTCCCTTTTTCTCCCCCTTAGGGGAAAAATTTCGGAAAATCCTTTCTTATCGGATGCCTACGTCATACAAAAAACATACTCTCCAAGTTCCAGGTCTCTACGATCAGCGTTTTAGACTGTGCGTTGATCCGTCAGTCAGTCATTCAGGACAAAGCATTTTGTATGTATAGAAGATATATGGAGTAGAAGACTGGTCGGGTTTTTAAGACGCATATTTTGGGGTGGACCAAAAATTACTTTAGTATGAAAACGAATGCTGCGTAAATTACACGACACAACACAAAAATCGAATACAGCGTAAATTACGTGACACTAAAACGTCACTCACAACTATGTATACCTGAGACAAACGGTTCAGTTCGGTAGTTCCAAATGGATGTAGATCTAAATTCCTAGTGCCATTTGATTCTTCAAAGAAACTTTGACACCCCTAAATCGTCTCGGGGGGATAATTCCGAAAATCTAATGATGCCAACCTTTATTATTTTGCCAAAGGAATAAGATTTTTTATACAAATAAATGTCTCCCTTTTAACTCCTTAAAAAGTAGAATTTCCAAAAATCCCTCCTACTAAGTACTCCCCTACATCATAACAAAAGCTATGTGCAGTAAAAGTAATCAAAAATCTTTACCACCCCGAAATCATATTTCAAGGGTAGTTTCGAAAAACTATGAATGAAAATATATTGTTTATTTATGTTGGTAATTTTGTCAAGTTTCATGTTTATTGACCCAAGAAATCTGATCCTTCAAAAAAAATAACATCCCCTAAATCGTCTTTTGGGGGTAGTTGCAAAAAACTAATAATGACAACCTTTATTGTTTATTTAGAATGGTGTTTCTGTCAAGTTTCATGTTTATTCACCCAGATAATAAGATCTTTCAAAAAAATTAACATCCCCTAAATCGTATTATGGGGGTAGTTTCAAAAAATAATAATAGCAACCTTTATTATTCATTTAGGTTAGTATTTGTGGCAAGTTTCAAGTTTATTGACCTAAGAAATCAGATTTTTCAAAACCACTGTAATACCTCCTAAATCGTCTTTTGGGGGTAGTTGCAAAAACTAATAATGACAACCTTTTTGTTTATTTAGAATGGTATTTATGTCAAGTTTCATGTTTATTCACCCAGAAAATAAGATTTTTCAAAAAAAATAACATCGCCTAAATCGTATTATGGGGGTAGTTTCAAAAAATAATAATAGCAACCTTTATTATTCATTTAGGTTAGTATTTGTGGCAAGTTTCAAGTTTGTTGACCCAAGAAACCAGATTTTTCAAAACCACTGTAATATACCTCCTAAATCGCCTTTTTTTTTGGGGTAGTTGCAAAAACTAATAATGACAACCTGTATTGTTTATTTGGGATGGTATTTATGTCAAGTTTCATGTTTATTCACCCAAGAAATCACATTCTTAAAAAAAATGAACAGCCCCTAAATCGTCTTTTGGGGGTAGTTGCAAAAAACTAATAATGACAACCTTTATTGTTTATTTAGGATGGTATTTATGTCAAGTTTCATGTTAATTCACCCCAGAAATCAGATTCTTCAAAAAAAAAAAATAACATCCCCTAAATCATCTTTTGGGGTTAGTTTCGAAAAACTAACTATGAAAGCCTTTATTGTTTATTTAGATTGGTATTTATGTCAAGTTTCAAGTTTATTAACTGAAGTAATAAGATTCTTCAAAAAAACTTTAACCCCCTAAATCGTCTTTTGGGGGTAGTTTAAAAAAAAAATAGCAACCTTTATTATTAATTTAGGTTAGTATTTGTGGCAAGTTTCAAGATTATTGACACAAGAAATAAGATTTTTCCATACAAACTTCAACACCCCCTAAATCATTATTTGGGGGTAGTTTCGAAAAACTAATACTGTGAATCTTTATCATTTACTTAGAATATTATTTGTGCAAACTTTCAAGAATTTTGGTAGAAGGAATTAGATTTTTCATACAAACTTTCAACCCCCTTTTTACCCCCTTAGGGGTGGTATTTCCAAAAATCCTTTCTTAGTGCACACTTACGTTACTTGAGAAACTTTTCTGCCAAATTTCATGCTTCTAGGCTTAGCAGTTTTGGCTGTGCGTTGATTGATCAGTCAGTCAGTCAGTCAGTCACCTTTCACTTTTATAGATATTGACAATAGAATTGCATGGTCTTAAAAATAACATTTGGTAGATCCTATATCTACATGTTTTGCCGTTCAGGGCACACAAAAAAAAAAAAATTTGTTTATATAAACCGTTTGAATTTATATAATAAAAAATAAAAAAAGTATTATATAATCTACTACAAGCAGTCTTTTGTAAACAATTTATAGAAAAACTTTAAAACTAAAAAAGGTACAGTTTTGAGATTGAGGAAATGTCGTAATGATAGGCACTTAGTTAAGTACGATCATTTAAAAATTCTGTTAAGCTATAATAACATTTAGCTATTAGGTATTTTTTTAGATGTAGTTTAAATTGAGTTGTGAGCATTTGTCTAATAGGTTTAGGGATTTTATTATAAATATCTGGTGCTAAAGAGAAAATACTTTTACGCATGAGTGCCGTGGTTGATCTTACTCCCCATTATTTATTGTTACGTAAGGAATTCAAAGAATATTCCCGTATTCTTAGCCATAAGTCTTTTTGATTGATGCAACTTTGACTTGAGTATTCCTAATTCAGATTGACTTGTTATCCGCTGTCAATTTGATTGATTGATACTCTGCCAAGGTGGAGTCGAGTTGAGCCAAATACAAACTCAGGGATTAGTGTCGGCATAATAGCTAGCTATACACTCAATTCGTGTATCCTAGCCGTTACCGTTTCCTTTAACGAAGTCACTGCACATTCCTGGCCTGATGGTTAATTGGGGGCTAGTATTCAATGAATATACTCTGGCTAGCTATTCAGGATGAATTGAAGGTGTTGAGTAAGACTGTTTATTAAGTTATATGACCAAAAGAAGGTCTGGTATGATTTGAAATGTCTTAGCTGCTGCGTTTTTTTTGTTTTGGACATTTAAAACTTTACCTTTAGAGCGTTTCTTATTTTGCTATGTTTAACTGGAGTAACTTACTTATTTACGAATATATAGAACCATGAACATTTGGAGCTTGCAAAAATCTAGCAATAACTATTTGATTTGGTCTTAAAAGAGCAGAATATAAAAAGTATAAGGGTTTCGACTAAATCATTACTTATTGTCCATGTGCATAGGGGCAATAAGTAATCGTGCAGGTATTTCTATAGGTATTGAATACTCTGAAATCAGAAAAGCATAAACACACTAAACCATGTATTTATATGTCTAACGTTTATTTTTGCTTAACTCGACCAAAATCTACTGGACAGCTAGTTTTGCGATCAGGATTGGTTCCATAGTAAACGTTGTTCATAATGATGAAATTTTTAGGTTTCATGTTTTCATTTCTGTTACGCCTCGTATGATATTACTTTTGCTTTAGCAAATCGCGCATCAAACCTCTCAAGATGAACTCATATCCTAATCAAAATCATTTCTTTGTTCACAGAGAGCCAACGATGGATTCCCTGCCTCGGGTCTCTGTAGTCAGCGGCGCCCAGACCTTAGTACCGGCCGCTCCCTTACCGAAGCACCTCAGCCATCTTGCTGACAATGGCAACACTGCGCTGGTTTATGCTGGTGAGTCTACTCTACACAATGGAACATGCTTTGCGTCTCTGTAGGCAGTGGCTTCCGCACTCTGGTTCCATCAGCCCCCCTGTTGAATCTGTTGTCAGTCATCTTACTGGCAGTTATAACACTGCGCTGGTGTAACTGTTAAGTGCAATCTACGCAATGAACCATAACTTAGAAACTTGGATTTAGTGTGAGAAGTCTTCGGTGATCTTTAACGTTTCGCATCCTATATATAGAATATGATGATGATGGTGGAAGTATATAATTAGATCCCAAATTAGCAGTTCATCGTTAATCGTGGCTAGTAAAAAGTTTAAGACCTGGATGCGATCGAGAATATAGAATGCATTACAATTGCATTGCATGGCTTCTTTACAATTAGTTACAAATGATGATGATGGTGATTTGGAGTGTTCTGAGTTTAGTTAACTTATGTTAGGACAAACGCAATTATCGCATTGGGGAATCCTATAATTGTAGATGTGATAAAGATGAGATAAAAGAATGAATTCGGAGAAGGCAAGAAATACAAACTTATTATATCCTACCAATTTAAACATATATGCGACACGAAAGCCTGCATGTCTAGATATTTGTAAATAAATCACGCCTCGTCTTGATTGTTGGACGGAACTTGACATAAGGGTAGACCATGTTCTCGACTTGAACGTAACATAATCTTTATGCCGGTGCTACGTTCCCTTAGGATAACTTCTGTCTATCATGCGGGCGAAACCAATGGTAGAAGCTAGTTTTATATATATATATATATTATAGGCTCGCGCTTGACCACAATCTCACCTGATGGTAAGCGATGATGTGGTCGACGGTGAAGCACGCTTGCCTAGAAGTAACCTATTCACTCTTGACTTAAAGACCCCTAGATTGTTGCTATTGGGAAACACAGACTCCGGCAATTGTGTCTTTATAGACGCATTGTATCGTGACGATTTGTGTCCGAAAAGATGAAATATATTTTAAATGCCTTATTCTTCCATTCCAGACGAGACTTGTAGCGTCCGCGTCAGTTATGCGGAGCTGGAAGCCCGAACCAATTCCCTGGCAAGAGCCATCGCGTCTAGAGCAAAACCTTCAGGTGCCAACAGGGATGGAGACTTCGTCATTGCTGTGTGTATGCAGCCCACTCATAGGTAAGAAAAAGAAGCAATCTTCGGTTAGCAAAGTTTTCATACAGTAATAGATAGATAAAAAAATAATATAAAAACAAGACACACATTAATATGTGGTGCTTATAATTTTATCAAAACGGAAACAAAAATCTCTAGGAGAACAAAACCACTTTGGTAGGTTAGAAAATTCTTGCAAAATAAAGAAATGGTTGAACCACGTTCCGTATAGTTTTGGGCGTCACGTCTCCAGTTCTGATGCTCAACTGCATGTTGCACGGAAACAAACCAAGCGTCATGTTACGCGCCAGCTGGCAACATCGCGCGTTGTTGTGCAACGTCGCCGAACATGTTGAGCGTCACATGTTTTGCGTCAAAAGTTGTTTTTTTTAATTATATTTTATAGTCTCGCGCTTGACCACTATCTCACCTGATGGTAAGCGATGATATGGTTGACTGTGAAACACGCTTGCCTAAAAATAACCTATACACACTTGAATTAAAGACCCCTAGACCCCTAGTGGCTGTCGGGAATCACAGACTCCGGAATTCCACTCCTTAGCTATACGCATAATATAAGTGTTTTCAAAACGGTTTGTGCGTATGGGTGGGATGCCCACCATGTACCAATAGTGCATCACCGTACGTCTAGTAGTCCGATGATGAAACGGGCTGGGTGGAATTAGATCGTGCAATTCCATCGCATACTCCCCGAAATGTAACCGATAAAAAACTGACAAGCTGGCAATTTGGCTTGAAGCTTTGACTTGACCGGTGCCTCATCACCGATGAGCCTCGTGGCCCACTTTTCGACCAACTCTAGTGCATCAATCTGGTATTTGGCAGATCTGTCCCAGAGATGAGAACAGTACTCCATGCATGATCGAACTTGCGCTTGATAAAAATTGAGAAGTTGATCCGGCTTGAAGAACCTTCTCAATTTTGCAAGGATCCCCAACTTATTGGAGCCTTAGCACGCCTGGGTTTTAGCATCATTAAATCTTACCAGATTGGTTCGCCCTATTCCGAGACTGCCTGCAAGGAAAGGTTCAAAAACTCCACCATAGCGTCACGGAGAGACCGTCTATTGGATATGAGACTTTAAAATTATTCGGTTTAATCTGTTTATTCAGTACCATTACCACTCTGCTGGGCACATGGAAGGCAGGCGCCGCCTACGTGCCGATGGAGCCGAGCTTCCCTCAGGCCAGAATATCGCATATCCTGAAAGATGCGGAGCCAGCTCTAATCATTTATGATGAAACTGGTACGTTCTTTACTGTTAGTTCTATAACTACATTATTGTTGAAATCATTGATGTAACATGGTATTTACCGTCCAAATAGAGGGGAAACTGACAGGGTTTTTGAGCAAGTATATTCCATCTGAAACTGGACTCCTGATCAAAGGGCTTCTATCTGAAACTTTTCAGATATATTCTCGCTGTTCTCTCATCAATCCACACCTACTCAGCTATCAACTTTTCGCCCTGAACATACTTGCTCAAAAAAGCTCTCTGAAAAGCTTTCTTCTATAATATAATATAAGCCTCTCCATCCTGAATTTAGATTCTTTACTCAGTTGCACTTTTCCTAGTTTTTTTTTCAAGTATATCTTTTAATTAAGTGTGTCTCCGGGCAAAGACCTCCCCTAACAGTTTCTTCTGTTTTCTGTCCCTAACAACTCTTTTCCAATTAGGACCTGCTGTCAATTTTAATTCGTCATCCCATCTCTTTCTCTGTCTTCATCTGTTCCACCTCTAGGATACCAGTCAGTCACAATTTTGCTCCATTTTCCTTGTGAATTACGTAGCATATAACCACACCATCACCACCATATCCACTTCAGTTGGTCTATCTTGGCAAGCGCATCTGTTAATTTGGTCTTTGATCTGATGAAGGTGTTTCGTTGTTTGTCTAGTTACTTAAGACGGTACCCTGACCAAAAAATCAGCATGAGATATGAGCGTTCCTATTGGTCTAGCGGCACTGGTGGCGCATGAATTACAGTAGTGAATACGCCCAGATTTTAGAATAAAATCTTTATAAAATCGAATTTTGGTCTTTTGAAAAAAATAATTCTACAAAAATGTTCATTATTAAATTGTCTATCCATTAGTGTTAGTACAAAAAATAATCAATGAACACTTTACGAGGAGATGCATAATATCAATAATTATTTCTCAATTTTATGTTTTTTTGGAAGTAGATTGGTGAAATATATACAACATTAAAAAAAAACTAAATCTACCATTTTAGAATCAATATTATGTAGAAATTTAATGTATTTTTATTAATTGATATTTCTTTTTAAATAACGAGTAGATAGCTCCTAAAAACAGCACAAAAAACGGCTTGCGCGGCGTTTTGCTCGGGGTACCGCCTTAATACCTAACATGCTTTTTTCCATAGCTTTTTGGCAATGCTCCTACATATCTCTATAGCGTTTTGAAAGTGACCTTGTTTCACATCCTGTTGGCTGTTCTCTCACCAAGCGGCACCTACCCAGCTATCAACTTTTCACCCTGAACATGCTTGCTCAAAAAAGCTCTCTGAAAAGCTTTCTTCTATCATAGTCATAATATTACGCATGTTTATAGATGGATTGGTGATCTTTAGTGATATTTTCAATTATTTTTAACATTTGAAATAGAGGAAGAAAAATATGTCAAGTGTATCTAAATCGAACAGTATCTAACTTTAAATTCACTGTGTGGTTTCAGCAAATCCCGATATGTTCTCCGAGAGTGGTGTTCCAGCTGTATCCTACGACGAGTTAGCCCACGAAGCCAGTGGACTGTCTGCTGATACCATCCAAGATATGGAAGTTCTGGCGTCAGCTAGGAGCGAGAGCATTGCTATTGTGCTGTATACTTCCGGCAGCACTGGCATTCCTAAAGGTGTTCGTGACCTAAGAGTATATTTTGACTTCACTAAATATCTAAACCGTACGTACTTATTTGTGGTATCGGCGGACCTCGTGGCTAAATAATAACAGCTTCACGGTCGTTCTTCAAGGTTAACTAACGCTTGTCGAGATTGGATTGTGGATGGGTGACCATTCGTTAAACACCTAGACTTCTCCCTCCGTACTTCGAAAGCACGTTAAGCCGTTGGTCCCTTTGTCATTAGTAGATATTTGACTGTCGTTAGGGGTTAATTAGCCAGAAAGTGTGAATCAGTTTTGCCAAGGGGGTGTTACCTTGTTACTGAATTTTGGAGTTCAGATAAACAGTTGTCCCATGTAAAGTACTGGTATTTAGATGCATCCGGTTAGACTGGAAACTGATCCCAACAATTAGAGAAGGCTAAGCAGTTTGAGTTATGTCAGAAAACAAAAACCGGGTTGCCCTTTTTTAGTCCGCCAGTAGTCTTAGCACCAATTCGGTACTAAATGTGAAATATCTTCATTTCTTTGTTTTTTTTATTTGTGGTAGTCTCGTTTTTACCACCATCTCACCAGATGGTAAGCGATGATGTGGTCGACGGTGAAACACGCTTGCCTAGAAGTACCCAATTCACGCTTGACCCCTCTTATTCACGTACTTCCAGGAGTCCGCCTGTCCTATGCAGCAGTCTGCAACCGCCTCTGGTGGCAGTTCCACACCTTCCCCTACAGCGTCGCCGAAGTCAACTGCGTGTGGAAGACCGCCTTGACCTTTGTTGACTCGGTGTGTGAAATCTGGGGCCCACTGCTACATGGTAGAACTCTGCTGATCCTGTCCAGGGAAACGACGAGAGATCCGCAAAAGCTTGTCAATGTTTTAGCTGAAAATGAGGTAAGTTAAAAAAACATAAGATCTTCGAAAGCCCCTATTTTTAACCAACTTTCCAAAAAAGAGGAGGTTATCAATTCGACTGTTTTTTTTTTTACGTATGTTACCTCAGAACTTTTTACTGAGTGAACCGATTTCGATGATTCTTTTTTTATTTGAAAGCTGGTGCTTGTCATGTGGTTCCACTTAAATTTCATCAAGATCTGATGAAGAACTTTGGAGATATACATCAGAACTCTTTAATAAATGACTGCAAATCACTCGGGATTGCTGCAATCGCATGTCTGTTTATTGTTTTTACCATTACATAATAAAACATTACACTAGTACGCTCTAAAGAGGGTACGCAGGTGTGAACAGTTAACCCTGGTATACTCTCATTCCACCGGTTTTGTTTGAGTTTCATGTTATTGGGATAATCAATTCTGGCTTCACTTTGGGCATTATAGGTACCTTACCTATAGAACTGGTCCATTCGAACCAACAACTAAAAAGAGAAAAAAACTTTTTACAAAAAATACAACCGACTTCCAAATAAAAACACTATAAAGTGAAAAATAAATTCAATTTCGGAAGTCGGTGTCAAAAAACGAAGAAACGAAAACAGGAACACCGACTTTCGAAATTGAATTTATTTTTCACGTTATAGTGTTTTTTATTAGTTCTAAGGCTCTAGGTTGCGGGGATCCGCTGGATGCGACACGCACGGGACCGGTCAATGTGGCGACGCTTGAGGAGACCTTTGTCCAGCAGTGGACGTCTTTCGGCTGATATGATTATTAAGAGGCTCTAGGCAAGTGAAATTCTATCAACGAAAGCGTCGCAACAGCGATTGAATAAAGGTAAGAAAATATGGGTTTGCCAAGCGCTATTGAAATATCACAGATCGGAGAGCACTGGTGGTCCAGTGGTATCGGCCGCCACTTACAAGATGTAAGTCGTAGTTTTGAACCCAGGCAGGCGCTTTACTTTGTCCACAGATAATATAATACTAGCATACAGATGCCTCATCCCATACAAAAAAACCGTGCCGACGTAACTAGCGTTTTTCATCTGATTAATCTTGTTATTTTTGTGAGTGCATCAATCGCGTTCGATCCCGTTTCACGGCAATAGATGGTGTTAACAGCGCCTTGCAAGTAAAAGGGTTTACTAGGTTCGTGAATAATTTTTTCTTTACAGTGAAGGTTCGTTTTATAGTATTTTTTTGCACGTTTTTACAGTTTTTTTGCACCAAAATGTGTTAAAATGCAAATTTTAACAATCGAGTTGAATGCCTCAGAAATTTAAAAATGTGTCATCTATGGCATCAATTTTAAATGATCCGTTGAAATTATCTTTGAAATGTGAATTAAGAGCCCAATATTCCATAATTTTGTACTTAGGAGAGTTGATTAAACAAGAACATTGTGTATGTTCAATTCCACATAATGTTAATTTTACACACAATTCTGTTGAATTGTGTGTACATGTCGCGCCATCTAGTGAGATTTATTTGAACCAAATTTTCTCTCTTAGCAATGAGACCCCGTGCTTTGTCTAAATTATTTCATTACAACTGCTCTCAAAACGGTATTGGAAAACATCGTGAGGAAACCGGCATGTCCTAGAACCAAAAAATCGAAGACATGTGCCATCCACCAATCCGCACTGGGCCCGCGTGGTGGATTACAGCCCCATTGCCTTTGACACAGAAAGGAGATCTGTGTCCCAAAAGTGGGAACATTAAAAAGCTGATGATCAATCAATCAATCTGCCAAGCCTTTTCCTAACTACATTGGGGTCGGCTTCCAGTCTTACCAGATTCAGCTGAGTACCAGTGTTTTACATGGAGCGACTGCCTATCTGACCTCCACAACCCAGTAAATGGGTAACACGGTACCCCTTGGCAAGACTGGGGTCAGATCTCAGGCTTCTGACTACCCGTAACGACTGTCAGAGATCTTCAAATGACAGCCGGGACTAACGGCTTTTACTTGCTTTCCGAGGCACGGAGGAAACCCGGTATGTTGAAATGGTCATCCACGGACCGACCTCGTCAAGCGTTGCTCAACCTTGATGATCGACCAGTGCGGCTGTTATTATTTAGCCACGAGGTTCTCATTAAAAAGCTGATGATGATGACTGAAATATCACGTGTTAAATCCCCTAAATTTTAGCATTTTGGCAATCACCATTGTTCATAGATTGGTCCTTTGTTTAGCGCCTCTGGGTAACAAGACGCTAGATTTGGTTTGTAGTGTCCAATTGATATTGACAAAAATTGCTTATACATTGCAAAGTATATCGAATGCGATAACTATGTCTTGAGCACTGTAATATTAACTTTATGCGTGTAAAGTTGTGACTAAATTCACCATTTCTATTTCAGATCCAACGTCTGGTTCTAGTACCAACTCTTCTCCGTTCCATCCTCATGTACCTTTCAATAAAGCCTTCTGAAAGACACCTCCGGAACCTCAAACTGTGGGTCTGCTCCGGAGAAACCCTAAGCAAGGAATTAGCAGCACAGTTCTTCAATACTTTTGGAGATCGCAATGGCTATAAGCTTGCCAACTTTTATGGCAGCACAGAGGTGATGGGAGATGTCACCTATTATGTTTTGGAGAATGCCAGCCAACTTGCTATTCATCCTACTATTCCTATTGGTAAGTTATCTATAAATAAATATTTCTTGATCTGAGTATCACTTACCTATCTAGTGATCGTCCCTGTTTTCTATGATACGTGGTACGTGTCATACAGGCACTCCGGTGGAGTGAGATCACCACGGGGATGCCCTTAAATAATGTACATAATGTTTTGAGTATGTATGTTAATCACAGTGATTAATCTAAGTTTTTAAGCTGACATGGTCACAATCATTAGCTCTCAACAATAATCAAAATATACATGATAAATAGCCCGAAACAAATATTAATTCTTTTGATTAATCTGATATTTTTTAATTACAATATCGATTATAACCATCGTTGATTCTGATCTAGACAAATGCTTACACTAAATTATTTAGACGACCTCCTATCACCGTCATATTCAATTCAATCTTAGTCTAAATTATTAAGACGACCTCTTTATAATCATCATCTTCAGTTTAAGTTAATACTAAATTATTTTGACGACCTCTTATTATCGTCGTCTTCAATTCAAGCTAACTATTACTGAAAATATGGATTAATATCCAAGTTTGAAGATATTTTAAATAAAACCCAACTTTCCGTAAGCAAACGTTATTTTTGTAATGACTTCAAGAAAACAAATTACAAAACAAAATCGAAAATAGACAATGTAAAAAATTAAAATATAGAAAAACATAGACAAGTTATCAAAAAAGGTGCCAATCGGGCACATGCTCCCCTTTTTTACAAGAGGACTATCTTTTTTAATGGCCGCCGCAATGTGCCTGCTGGGGTCCGGACATCAACTACCCGCACAACCCCGTCACGCCCCGGGTGCAGAGCCGCAATCACGCCGCGTGGCCAGGTTCCCCTCGGCAAATCCCCGTCGCCGATGAGGACCGGGTCGCCAACTCTAACGGCGACATCTACTCCCGGTACGCGACGGGGTGCCAAGGCGGGAAGATATTCGGACACCCAACGACGCCAAAAGTGGTCGCTCAGCCGAAGTGCCTTCCTCCACCCGCTCCGACCAATCAAAGCTGCATCCGTCAAATCCTCGGCTGGAAAGGGGCGACCGGATGAATCCCCTAACAAAAAGTGATTAGGGGTCAGCGCCTCCGGGTAGTTCCCGTCAGGAGAGACGTGTGTCAGTGGCCGCGTATTCACTACAGCCTCGGCTTCAGCCAGTAGAGTCGCCAGAACCTCTTCTTTCGGTGCCCGTTCTCTCAAGGTTACTCTCAGGGCGGATTTAACCGACCGAACCAGTCGCTCCCAAGCTCCGCCCATGAAGGGCGCTGATGGGGGTATAAAACGCCACTTAATTTTCTCATGTGCTGCAAAATCTGGTACCGCAGCATCGTACAAGGCTCTCAGCTCCCGATTTGCTCCCACAAACGACTTCCCATTGTCCGAAAATATTTCTGTCGGTGTACCACGTCGGGCGATAAAGCGTCTTAGGCACATAATAGCGGAATCCGCGGACAAGCTGGCTACGATTTCGAGGTGGATCGCTCTGGTTACCAAGCACGTAAATAAGACGACCCATCGCTTTTCACGCCGACGCCCAATGGAAATGGATACGGGCCCGAAGTAGTCCACGCCGGTGAACGTGAAGGCACGTCGATGATGAGCAAGTCTTGCCTCTGGCAAGTCTCCCATTGGTGGTTGTAGGGTTGGACTCTTCAGCAATTTGCATAGCTGGCACCTATGTACTACTGTCCTCACGGCGTTCCTTAGTCCAATAATCCAATACTGTTGCCGCATCTCGTTTATGACTGTTTCAGTGTTGGCGTGCGCAAACTTGTGGTGGTAGTAAGTGATTAAAAGACGAACGGCTGGCTCTTTCCCTTCTAAAATCATGGGCTGGCTGTTAGAGACGGCTGACGTTCTACCTGCGAGGCGGATCACTCCGTCCCTGAGTACAGGCGACAATTTGGCTAATCGGCCCTTCAATATAGGCTGCCCACGTGATAGATAAAGCAGTTCTTCCCCGAAGGCGCTAATCTGACTGCTAGCCAAAATGTGGAGCTCCGCTTGAATGATGTCTTCAGCGATCAAAGGTTCTGGAGTGTTGGGAGGAGTGACATCCGGCTGTGAACCGCGGTTTGACATATCTCTAAAACAAATACCCCGAACCCAAACATTTTGAAACTCACGACCCCGATGATTTTTGAAAATGGCAGCAATGAATTTATGTGTTCTAGCTGTTGCCCTTACCAGTCTAATCCAAGAGCTAAAATGGGTAATGTTAGCTACTACAGGTACGGATAACTGATGGGAACTAGTAACGTTAATGTATTCTGTACCATGTGATTGTGATTGATGCAATGATTTTGACTGACGGAGGGATGGCTTGAGCTCCTCCTCTCCAAAAGCTACTGGCGCTGCGACTTTGGGCTCTGAAGGCCACTCAGTAGTGGCGGTCAGGAGAAATTTTGGGCCATATAGCCAACGTGGTTCAATGTTGGACTTCCCCCTCGTCGCATCGTCAGCCACGTTTAGCTCGGTTGGAACCCAACGCCATTCATCTACACTAGTGATTTCCAAGATCTCTCCTACACGATGTGCCACAAAAGGTTTATAATTTCTCGCATCACTGCGTAACCATCCTAATACGGTCATGGAATCGCACCAAAATATACGCCGATTCGGCTTCAAACGGTGGAATTCACAAATCCTAGAAGCAAGACGAGCAGCTATCAAGGCGCCTTGTAGTTCTAGGCGCGGGATCGAAACTGGTTTCAACGGGGACACACGTGCCTTGCTAGCTATCAGCGCCAGTTTCACGTCACCATTGAGAAGCACAAATCTCCAATAGGCAACAGCGGCGTGTGCCAGCTCGCTAGCGTCACAAAACACGTGTAACTCCAGCTCCGAGAACCTATACAAATTATAGCACCGTGGAATTATCAATTCTGAAATGGATTTAAGGCACTCAAACCATTCGAGCCAAGTTTCTTGGTCAGCCTGTGATAGCTTCTCGTCCCAGTCAAGGTTCTTGCGCCACAAATTTTGAAATAAAATCCGGCCTCTTACTACAATGGGAACTAAAACGCCTAGAGGGTCGTAAATGCGCATGACGTGGGCTAACACTACACGTTTTGTGAAATGGTTAGGAGTATCCTTAATGCTGGAGTTAAAACTGATGATGTCCTGAGATGGTTTCCATATAAGACCAAGAGTACGTGTGGTGGTAACTGAACACGGTAAACTACCTAACTCTACACTACGACGATTGGCTAGTGAGACGTCAGACAACAAATCGCTTGGCAGCTGATTGAGTGCCTCGGGCTCATTCGACACCCAACCGCGCATCTCGAATCCTCCGCGCTTATGAACCTCTACGATATCGGCTGCTAATCGAGCTGCGTCCTCCGTAGGGACATCTACACTTCCGATATAGTCGTCCATGTAGGTATCAGAAGTAATAGCTTCCACAGCCTGCGGATATTCGGCAATGAATTCCGATGCGTTTCGATTGAGGATGTAAATCGCTGTAGCTGGACTAGAACATGCCCCAAAAATCATAGATGACATTCGAAAGATTTTTATTGGACCCGCAGGATCATCGCGCCAGAGAAAACGCTGTGCGTCACGGTCGCAGTCCTGAATTTTAACCTGCGGGAACATCTCTTTTATATCGGCGGTCAAAGCTACTTTCCCCTCTCTAAAACGCATCAAAATTCCTAATAGAGGTTGTAAAAGGTCAGGACCCGAAAGAAGCATAGAATTTAGTGACACGCCCTGTACTTTAGCTGCTGCGTCATGAACAACACGAAAACGTTAGGAGGCCCTACCTCACATCCATTGGTAGATCGAATCCTATCATGAACAGGTAATTTGGCAGGGAGGGCAGTAGTGTCTAGCCATTGTTGGACACTGGCACGGCTGCGTGAACTGTTCGAACCGTGGATACTGCCCTCCGTCTCAATTGCTGCGAGCTCAGCTTTATATTCAGCTTCAGCAGCTTCGCGCTCTAGTTCCATCTGCTTAGCCTCTACCTGTGCACGCATCTCAGCCTCCATTTGGGTAATTTGTAACTGAGCTACGCGACGAAGATGTTGCGCTTCCGCTGCGGATTTTCTCGCCGCAACTACCACGGAAGAGCGACTAGTGCGACTCACGACAGACCGAGCACTCGTTGTAGGATTATACTGTGAATGTACCTGAATTTCCCTGGTCTGTGGTGCAGGAACAGCCTCACTACCTGATTGGGCAGGTGCATTCTGCTCTTCTTGAGGCAGTTTAGTTTGTGACCTGGTGACCACCATTTTTCTGGCTAAAAGAAAAGCTCTGAAAAAAACTTTTGTGAACTAGTTAGGTACAGTTCAAAACCCTCGAAGGACCACTTATTACTGAAAATATGGATTAATATCCAAGTTTGAAGATATTTTAAATAAAACCCAACTTTCCGTAAGCAAACGTTATTTTTGTAATGACTTCAAGAAAACAAATTACAAAACAAAATCGAAAATAGACAATGTAAAAAAGTAAAATATAGAAAAACATAGACAAGTTATCAAAAAAGGTGCCAATCGGGCACACTAACAGTAAATTATTTAGATGATCTCTTAAAACCGTCATGTTTTATTCAAGATAACTCTAAGTTCTATAGATGACCTCTTAGTAGCGCCATCTTTAATTCAAAATTACACTAAGTTATTTACAACCTCATAATACTGTCATAATATCTTCAATTCAAGATAACACAAAACTATTTAGAAGACCTCTTAATACCGTCATGATAAATTCAAGCTTACACTAAATTACTTAGGCGACCACTTAATACCGTCTTCTTCAATTCAAGTTTAATTCTAAATGATTTATATGACCTCTTGATACCGTCATCGTCAATTCAAAATAACACTAAATTATTTAGGTTACTTCCAAATACCGTCTGTATAATTCAAGCAAACACTCAATTATTTTGATAATCTCTGTATATCGTCATCTACAATTCAAGATAACACTATACTATGTAGATGATCTCTTAATACCGTCGTCTTCAATTCAAGCTTACAGTAAATTATTTGGATAACGTCTTAATACCTTCTTTTCTATTCACAGGTGCTCCACTAGATAATTGCACAATATACCTACTGGATGAGGAGATGAGCCCCGCTCAGGAGTCAGAGCCTGGAGAAGTGTGGGTGGCAGGGTGTAACCTGGCAGCTGGCTATGTGGGTGGACAGGGGGCTGACAAGTTTGTTGATAATCCTCATGCTTCACATCCAGGTATTTCTTTTATGTTTCTTGTCATTCACTATAACTAGAAACGAACAAACATTCGGAATTATTATAGAAGCGAGAGGCTTGTTGTACCAGGGGTAAGTAGTAACACTGTTTTAGTAATTTTTGTCAACGTATTTCTTAAGCGCAATCTTAAATTTCTAGGTTGGAATACGTTAAGAAGACATAACCTTACCTTTATATTATTGTATTGTTACATAACTTTTCTGTATAATAGTCATATTTCAAAATTAATAATACAAAACAATTTGAAACACACTCTGCTAAACCTAAGAAACCTTGTTTATCATCTTAGAATGCCTAAACAAAATCAAAATATATTTTTTTATTCCAAATAGGCCTACATGGGCACTTACAAAACGTCGACAAAAGGTTCACGGTTCGGGTTGGTCGTTTCCTATGGAGAAGAACCGGCTTGAAACTCCACGGTTACTCTTTAAAAAATGGTGATATGGTAAGATCAATTTCAGATTTCGGTCGTCTGTACCGCACCGGTGACTTCGGTGTTCTTCAGAAGGGAATGATCCTCTACGCTGGACGTACAGACTCTCAGATTAAGATCAGAGGACACAGGGTTGACCTGCAGGAGGTTGACCGCGCTGTCGCTGCGGTTGATGGCGTTGATAATTGTAAGTTTTTCGCAGATGTTATCAAAATATTTTGAAAGAGCGGCCCGCCCCGAATTTGTCTGGGTTGATCAATATCTTTAAAATTCACAATTTATTTAAAATCATGAAAGAATTTTTCAAATACGTGCAGTGGTTCCGGAAATTACTCCTCACACACAAACACACAAAATTCTCACATTAGTAAACTTTTGGCTGTTTTTATTAGATTAAATTTAAATATGAAAATCTGTAGAAAACTTATTGTTTCTTTGATAATGATACAGCAAAACCATGTTGTTAGTTTTAAGGGATACCAACGAGCAATCTTAAAAAGTTACAATTTCATTCTTAAGATTAGTATTTGATTCTAAATCTTATTGATCCCTATAAACAGAGAAGTCTGAGCTCACTCAAGGGTTAAATTTACTGAGAGAAGTAACGCTTTTATTGAGTGTTTATTTATACATTTCAGGTGTGGTACTATGCTACGGTCTGGACAGCGGCCACCCTGAGATCCTATCATTCGTCACCATCAAGCCTGAAGCCAGGATAGCTGCCCAACACATTGAGGCTGCCTTGAAGAATAACCTGACACACTACATGATACCACTAGTAAGGATTTATGAATTCACCATATTTACCTCTTTACGGAAATAAATAACAAAAATAAACCAGAAAAATTTAATTAATATTTAGAGATCGTGTTTATAAATATGGCGATATTACTAAATTACCAAAAGAACAAGCAATTTGAAAAAGCAATAACTTACCTTTAATACAAATTGCTTTGAACTTAGAATTCTAAGTCAATCCAAAGTTATCAACTTATCACTGTTCAAAGTGACCAGTTTCACAGGTTTCATACGTAATAACAATAGAGTTTCTCACTGTACAGAGAAAGCTGTACTTTCCCCTGATTTTCAGACAAAGTTTAATAAACTATCACTTTCAGGTCATTGAAGTGGAGAGCATACCGTTGCTGGTCAACGGCAAAGTGGACCGACAAGGCTTACTTAAGATGTACGAGAATACTAACAATAATGGTATGAATATATCGCATGATTGAAATTTGCGCAATACAATTGAAGTCTAGAAGAAGTATTGAAAAAATTTGATATTCGAAGTATTAATGTTATGCAGACCAAGTCGCGGGCAAAGCGGGCCTTCAATTTTTTTCTAGAATAACTAGGTTAACTAAGTTAACTTTCTTCTGTATAGTATTTTTTTGGTGAATGAGCTTTGAGTGATTGTGACCGCACTTTTGAATCCTAAGTGTACTATTGTACATTATAAAGATAAACTTAGAAATAACGAACCTAATCCACAGACATCTAACGAAACTTATATGTTTCGAGGTCTGCACTCCAATCTCACCCCAGTCCACCATCACCTGGAGACTGAAAAGCCAGCACTGTTTTTCCATACGGAGACGCAGATAGAAAGTCCGTCAGACGTGTCGTTCTTATCCTACCCAAGGTTTACCCTAGAGCACAATTTCAAAACACGCGCGAGTGTATGCTTGTATGCTCAAGACGACACTTGCTATTGGCGTCTTCATAAACTTGAAGACTCCAGATTCTCAGTGCTGTGGGCTCTGGTGGACACAGGGCTGGAGATAAGTAATAAGATTATCTACGCCTGTGTCTACCGCTTGCACAGCGGAGATCAGGAGACAACCAGGCTCACTGAGTATCTCAGTGAGGCGGCTGATGCGGCACAGCAGCAGTACCCTTCCACCCAATTAGTGCTACTGGGTTACTTTAATGCCCACCACCAGGAGTGGCTTGGGTCGACATCTCGAAGGCTTTTGACAGGGTCTGGCAAAGCCTCATTGGTAAGCTTCCTTCCTTCGGTCTGCCTAGTGGTCTGTGTGATTGGATTGTGGACTTCCTGAGGGGTCGATCCATCCGAGTGGTTATCGACGGCTGCTCGTCCAGTCAGTTAGATATCAGCGCCGGAGTCTCTCAGGGGTCAGTGCTCTCAGTAATATTAATCTTGATGCACATTAGTGATCTGCTAAAACCCGGAACCTTTGGATACACAGACGACAGTACTGTTGCTGAGAGATACGTGTCAAGCGTATAGGCTACTGGCCTCAGATTCGGTCTCTCTGGGAGGCCATGGTTGAACGCTTGAACCTGTCCTTGAAGGCGGTCTCCGAATGGGTTGACGCCAACCTGGTCAGTTTCAATGCTGCTAAGACCCAGGCGTGTCTTTTTCGCTAAAAAGAGCCAATTCGGCACATTCGGCACGGTTAAAACCGTGCCGTTAACGGACCATCTCGAACTTCTTGGTGTTACGTTGACATCGACCCTCAATTTCGGTCCGTTAATTGAGGCGAAAGCTCAGTTAGTTGCAAAAAGGTTAGGGATTCTTGCAAAGGTGACACGGTAATTCACGCCTAAACAACTGTTCAACTTATATAAAGCGCCAGTTCGGTCATGCATGGAGTACTGTTCTCACCTCTGGGATGGATCTGACAAATGCCAGCTTGATGCACTTAAGTCGATTGACATACAGGCCAAAAGGCTTATTGGCAACGATGCACTGGTCGCGTCAAAGCTCCAGAGCCTCGAACATTGATGCCGAGTTGCCACCTTGTCGGTTTTTTATCGGTTACATATCGCGGAGAGTGCGACGGAACTGCACAATTTGATTCCACCTAGCCTTTTACATCATCGGACTACAAGTCATACGGCCATGCGCCATCGGTACATGGTAGACATCCCTCCCATACGCACAAAGCGTTTTGCTAATACTTTCATAGTGCGTACAGCTAAGGAGTGGAACTCCCTTCCGGAGTCTTTGTTCCCTGATAGCTATAACCTTGGGGTCTTTAAGCCAAGAGTGAATAGGTTTCGTCTAAGCAAGTGTGCCTCTCCATAAACCACATCATTGCTCAGCATCAGGCGAGATAGTGGTCAAACGCGAGCCTATAGATTATAAAAAAAATATCTTCCAGCTAACTCAGAGATCCCTCTAGACATCGACTACTCTTCCGTGTCTCCGTCCGACATGGATGCCGCCACAGTTCTGTTCGAGACCGTCGGTGAGGTGCTGGGGCGCGCCGCACGGGGCGCCATCTGTGTGCGCGCTGGCTTCTACGAGCTGGGGGGGAACTCGCTCAACTCCATCTGTACCATCACTAGGTTGAGAGATAAGGGCTATTTTATTGGTGAGTTAATTTATTTACAGTAGTACAGCTGGACTGTCTGTTGGAAAAGTATCAAAACTGGCGTGCCTGGAGCGTTGGAAATCTAATTGCCCTCAAAGTAGTCTCCTAGATATATTTGTAATGTATTGAGCTCATTAGCTGGATGGCTGTTAGAGATCATCGATGGCTTTCTCGCTAGATGGCGTAAGCTGTCTTTCATTGTAACAAAAATGCAATGAAACAAGGAGCTCTCATTGCCTAACTAACTAATGGTCGAGTTTTTTTGCTCGGTCGTCGTCTGTGTGATGTGGACATCGTTCCTTCTCAATATGTGCAAAATAAAAACATATTTTTTTACTAAAAACCGAGACTCCAAGTGTCAAAATAAACATTAAACCATGAACTGGAATCTTCAGACATTAAATTGGGGTCTCCCTTGTTTGACCGAAAGGAATTTGACAAATTTTCACTTCCCAAAAAAAATTTCGCATAATTTCATTAGCCAAATTATTACTTAGCAATAAATCTATTCACAAAAAATTGTAACGCAAACCTAATGTTTGGGAAATGAACGTTTAAACTATAACTTGTTTACCAACTAGTACTTTTAACATTTTTTATTTAGTCAAATATTTCAGTTGGAATAACAGTTTTAACGCAAAATCAAATAAGCCAAATATTTATACTTTTTTACTTTCCTTTTTTTATATATATTTTTTATTTTTATTTATTTATTTATTATTTATTTAACCATTAATATACACACACACAGTAAATAGACAAGAAGAAGGAACAGAAAATAGGTACAAAGGTATGCTTATTTCTATCGAAATCTCTTCCAGCATATCTGCGAGAGGAGAATTGCAAAAAAAGATATGTAATTTAATGTAGTCGTTCAACATTTTTTTTTAAATAAGTTATTATCCTAATCTAAATAGTTCAGTTCCGGGTAACCTACTAAAAACAATCTCTTTTTTTTCTATTAATGCAAGTCGTTTCTGGCACTCGCCGGCCGCTGCCGCGGCACCGCTCGCTTCGCTCGCTCGGCTCGTGCGTAGGAGGTCACAGTTTTAACCTAACCTAACCTAACCATTTTTTAATAATTAACCTACTCTAACTACTTCCTTAAATAAACTAATACCAAGTAACCATAAATTTGACTTGTTTCAGACAAATTGAAATAATTAATCGAATTCTGCAACACAAGACTAAATACTCCGAAATAAAATTGCTAACGTCCTTTGCAATTTTTTTTAAATTGTAATGTAAAAATATTTTGCATTAAACAAATGATTATATTAAAATAATTTTTAAATTAAATAATTCCCAAAACTTCTTATTTTTTTTTGCCTTAATATTTTTTGTCTTAACAAATCATTTCACCAAACGTTTATTGTCTGAAGATTGTTTGCTGTAATAAATCATTTGATTAAAGACCAAATGCCATAATGACATTATACTTGGTAATATTTTGCCAAGTAAAAATTTGACCAAATAAAAATATGCGTCCTAAAATCATTCGACATATTGCAATGGTATAAAAAAAGGTTGCTAAAATTTGTTTGGGTAATGAAATTTTGTCAAAATCTTTTCGGCAAAACGGCAGGATCCCATTAAATTGTGATGCTGATATGTTGTGAGTGCCCCAAATTCGCTGAGATTACTTGCGATAAATTCCGCCGGCCGGCGATCTGCTGGATGCTCAGGCAGACCACTCCTGCTGCTGTTCCCGTCTTCGGATTTCCAGAAGTGATATTCGAAGCGGTCTGAAGGTGAGTGGGCTTTCATAAACATTGCAAATTGACTTTAGTGTTCTCTTGATTCTTGTCGTAAAAACCGCGGTCATCCACATTTTTTTATGTAGGTATGTACTATCTATTACAAATAATTAACATTTAAAATTATTCTGCATATGGTGGGCTATTTACACGCCAGCGTTTTTACACGCGTCATCACTTGTCTTATATAACGTTTCTTTGAATGATCTCTTGAGTTTGGGCAGTGGTGTCTCATCCCATACAATATTATATTATCATATAATATTATATTATATTATCTGTGGTTTGGGAAATAGCCAAAAGCAGGCAGTCATATCAGGAGAGTAAAGACCCTTGTAGCGTTGTGAGGGTCTCAACTGTAAATGGTCGAGTGATGATAAAATATCACAATTAGTAATATTGAAACACATCCCTAAAAACGCGGCACAACACTGGTTTTCTGGGGACGCAAGGCGGAAACACATCATTTACGTAGCGTGTCGCGCCAGATGCCTATCGATGTCATACATTTAGTATGGTTAGAGGCACATTTGAGTGTCGTGGCGCAGCGTGGCGCGTTCTGGCGTGGCCCGGACTGCCCGCGACCGATTGGTGATTGGCGATCGGTGGGAGCTATGGCGCGACACGACACGCCAAACAAATGTATTTCACCACCACGCGCGTGGTTCGTGGCGCGCCTTTCAACGACGCTTACTCGAAGCGGACGCTTGTATGCTGAGTGTTGAAAATTACCGACAGCTTGTTGAACTTGTACGTCAATGTACAGTTTTGTGTGACAACAACAACAACGAAGTTTATGCAATACCTACTCATGCAAGTACCTTAAGTACATATTTAAAGTACATAAAAACTGTAAATAAAGTGTTAGTTTTGTACATCTAATAAGATATCAACTAGTAAGTAAGATAACTTAACAAATTGTAAGCAAAGACGAAGTACTTAGTAAGTGATAATTATTTCTTGTTAGATACTAATTAGAGTGTTGTATTTGTTTTGTTTTATGTCCAACTAGCATGTACAATTATATAGAATCCTAATTTGAACATTAAAATTTGATATTTTATTAAATAGTTTTTTAATGAATTGGAGACTTGGTTTTGAAGCAGTAATATTTGGTGTGTAGGCCTTGGCGGTGATTAAAGAAGGAGATAATGTGACTTACTACTAGTAGGCTTTAAGCACCATGCTGGTGACTTATTTTGTTCTTTGTGATAGGTTGGTAGGGTATTTGTGAATTATTTTTATTTATGATTTTCTTTTCTTTTTCGCTGCAACCCACAGTTCACTATACACTTATTCTTCTATTATTTCATCGTACATTATTTATTTACACTTTATACACATCCTATTGTATCACCTAAGTCAAATATGTATAAATTATATTTTTTATTTTATTTTGTTACCCACGTCCGTGTGTCGCTGCGGGGTGCCAACTGAAAACCAGCGCTGGATGTCTGACGCCCAGCAAATGCTGAGTTGGTAACCCTTTCGGTATGGGCACGTTCAGCGCAATTTGTCTTTGCATTTCTTTTTGTCTTTTACTCCATGTTTGTTGCTGTTGTGTTGTGCCTGTGTCGAATGAATATATTTATATTCTATTCTATTCTGTGTTAATAATTACGCGAGGCACTGGAAAACGTGATTTTTGTTGTTGAGATTTTTTGATAAGGTTAAAGTCAAATGAAAGGTCTTGGTCTAAAACCATTTTATCCGTTGAACCATGTAAATCGGTCCAAGCGTTTTCGAGATAATCGCATATCATTATTTTTGTTCTAGAAACTTTTTAATTTTCTCCCCTTCTTTTTTTTGATTTTGCCTTAAAAAAGTCTCATTGCTAGGAGAAATGTATTTATTTATTAACATTTCATACAACATAAAGGTTAAGCCTAAGGTATTCTCTACTAGTCAACCAAGGAGGTGGAAGGGTGGTTGAGATATAACATGGCAGGTGCATAGAAATAAATTGAAGATCTTCATCGAAATCATCATCCGAATCCGAAGTTTATATTATGTACGTCTACACGTTGCAAAGGTTCGATTTATACTAATTCAGAAATAGTGCCAGAGCGCGCTATCAGCCACCACGACACGCCAGCTTAGTGTGCACACTCAGCGCTACGCCAGTATGCACCACGACACGCCACGACACGCCACGCCAAGTAAATGTGGTACCGCCTTAACGCTTCCATTTCGATTCCGCTTGCTTAGCTGATGAAAGGTATCCCCTGACCCTCAGGATACTTTGTGCCCCGACCTTAGGTGAATTCCACATTAGTTAGGTAACTATACCAGATTCTCTGCGCTGGATAAACTATATTGATTTCATCACCTACGTAGTATCTGATTTCGCCTTTTGTGTCAATGCACGCACGGCTGGAAGTTATCCAGCGCACAGGAGATTGTAATATGTATGTATTGCTACTGCATCGAGGTGGTGTAGTAAGAACCTCACTGTGTTATTGTAAGTGCTCAGTGAGCCATCTGCTATGATCACCTTTACTTTGTGTTTGTGCTCGCGAGTTCACACTTAACACAATTTTGCATTGTCTATGTGCACGCTATATTACAAATTCTTTGCCTGTAAACCGCTGCGATGTGCTGAACTTGCACCTATATTGTTTCCCACACTGTTCCTTGACTTAAAAAGGGGAAAAAGCTGGTACATCGCTGCTTATTGCACCGCATCTAACATGCGCTCCCTATGGCGCTTCCAGGGCTCTTGGTAGGGGCTGAGGGCAAGATCCCTTCCCCAAGGCTGCACGCTGCTAGCTATCTGTACGCTACCCAGGTTTTGTCCTGCCTACCTGTGGCCTACCGCCACGTGAGCCGGCGCTGACAGGCAGTCTCCAAATACTACTACTGTCTGAGATACGAGGGCCGTCCGGACTACTGCTGAGCCTATGCGCAACAGGCCCCCACGTCTGCCACGTGCTACCCAAGGACGGTACCCTTCCTACCTATATATACTGTGTGTGATAGTGATCGGACCAGAAAAGTGTGACCTTATTTATCCGCGACCTAACTGTGGATCTTACCTACTTAAATATACGTATTAACTTGACCAGCTGTTTCACTTATCATCTACATAACTACCTACCAATCAGTTAGCGGCCTGCGCAACGCACCCTGCGCAGCCCTAGCCGTTACACCCTATTGAACAACAAAGGTCTGGTTTTACACCAAAAACGTCTGCTCTGTCGTAAGTACCTTGGCATCAATTTCGCTGCAACTCTCTTCATGCCTGATCCTTCAGTCATAATGGAATGAACGGAAAAAGTGCTGATTACCACGTTTTCTGCAACTTTTCGACAACAGTTCTATTTCTACAAAATAACTCGTGAGCTGATTGTTCCAGATATCAGTGACTTCCTTGGAGCAGCTAACCTAGGGGAGGTTCTGTCGCGCATGAGCACCAGACCCCAGAGCAAAGCAGATGAAAATGAACTGTTTACTGCTGAACCCTTAGCTGATGATGATAAGCAACCTGTTATTAAGTAAGTTCGGTGTTTTAATGAGTTTAGTTTCAAATATCTCAGTGGTGTAGGTCAAGGCCATTGAAACTACCTTTATACAATTACTAGCTGCTATCTTTACAATTTATAGCCTATGTGTTATTCTGATGAGCTTTTGCATATGAGAGTAACAAACATCCAATAATTCATCACTCAATTCATTTATCGCATTGGGGAATCCTGTACCGGTACAATGGGGTTATTGAAATCTGGGGTAACTTTGATGATAACTTTATTTGTTTAGGTTTTTAAAGCTAACTTGGTAAAAACGGAATGCACCTCAATTTTCTTTTTAATATTTGCAACACTGACATGTCAGGCATGCACAGACTACCTAAAGATAGTAGAATAGAGCCCGACCAACTTAGCTGTGAATTATGAGTGGCTATGTTCGTCACCATTTCACCAAAAAATAAACAAAAACCGATCTTATGTCCCATTCAAAATGTAAGTTCCAAAAACGTCCGTTTCACAGATAAGTTTGTCGGGCTGTACGTATCAGGCACTAGAGTAAAAATGAAGTTCGTGAGGAAACCTGGACTTATATAGTTAATGTTAGTCTGAAATAGCCAAGTCAGAGGCTTGTGGGGTTTCCCAGAGGCGGCTTGATTATAACTCTGACACCGGAGGTGGCCACACCTTACACGAAAAGAAGAAGAAAAAGAGTAAAAATGTTCTGTGGGCTGGGCATGTTTTGCATTAACGTCAGCGCAAGAATACGTTTACCTGTTGCAGAAAAAATATTTTAAATTGCACAGTGTGAATTTATTATAAATATATTGTAAATTGGGGTTACTTAATATTGCAATGAAAAAGCAATGGGGTATCAAAGTAACCCCATTTTTACTTTAACGATCATAGGCTCGTTTTTATTTTGTTTTCTCCCTAACAATGGAAAAAAAATAAGGAAAGTCGTGAACACTGCATTTTATTCATATTTTTACCCGACTACGGCGAAGCAAAAGGGAGTGTTATGTTTTTGACTGGCATGTGTGTATGTATTTCAAAATATAATTGAAATAGTCATGTCTATTTTAATTTCAAAATCAATCAATTTAACCTCAAATGGGAAATGTAGCAAAGATAAAATAAATAAATCCACACAAACATTCGAGTTTATACTAGTAGCTGGATTAGTATGGACTTCGCTGCTGGTCTCTAAAATCTGTTCACTTCTTAGTCAGTTCACAGCTCGGTATTACATAGTGCTGACTCCCTTTCTCTTTCCAGGATGATAGCATCATCGTTCTGCAACAAGGGAAAGTTGGAATCATTTCTCGAGCACGCGATAGAGACGAATGCATGCGCGTTACTCATCGGTGACACTTGGCCAGCGCTTATAAACGCTAAACTCAGCGTTGTGCTCAAGAATTGTAAGTATAATTCTGTACTAACCAACTCAATAATATACTCAAAGACAGGTATCACCGATGTTCGCGATTAGTCTGCGAGGCTAAAGTGGGACCGATGGGCCAAGATCGTGATACAGTGGGTGCCTTGCAATAAAAACATTGCTCCTTAACCACGTCTGTGCGGTAAGAGAACCTTCGTCGTGGCATAAAGTGGAACTAACATTATGATTATTATAAAACACTATAATAATATTACAAAAAACACACTGAAAACCATTCTAACAATATTTCTAACTTGGTTTCAAAATAATAAGATGTTACATTCAAAGTCAAATGAGTTTATTTCAAGTAGGCCATTATGCGGCACTTTTGAACGTTAACATTTACAAGTAATAAAAAATTATTCTACCGTGTATTCGGAAAAGTAGCTTGTTATGGAGAAGAACGCACAAGAAACTCCATACTTACTCTTACAAAAAAAAAAAGTTTTTTACAATATTAACATAAGTACATACATTAATAAATTCATATACATGAGGACGATGTACCCAGCACTACTATACTACATATAGATGTAAAGAATTACAAGCACTAACAGGTAATTTTGATTTATAGGAACATACCTTTACTTGATAAATAGGAACATATTATGGTTCTCACGTACTTACAAATATTGCAGTTTAGTAGCAGTTTGCTACTAAGATATGGAATCCCTACTACTCAAAGTATATTGATTCGATTGAGACTGTTCAACGTAAATTCCTAAGAGGTCTGCATTACAGATGCTATCACAGCCACGGTTTGCCTGATATGATGCTTAAGAATTACAAACTGTTAACCCTAGAATCCAGAAGACTGCTTCTCGGAATAATGTTTCTACATGGTATTGTGCATAACAAATATGATTGTACAGACATAATAAATAAAATTTGTTACATCGTTCCGAGGACAGCAGTGCGTAGACAAGCGCGTTCATACGGCCTACTTCCTATTAATATCAGGCACGTCTGTAATTCAAATGCTGGCTTTCGCGCTCCTCTGCGCCAACTTGTGGATTCCTACAACACTAGATTTAAAAACATTGATATTTTTAATCTAACAGCACATCAATTTAGGAAATCTGTAGTCGATTCTCTTCTCTACTAGCCTTATAAATAATCAAGTGGTGTGTTTTTCTTTTCTTCTCTTTTTTAACCGACTTTCCAAAAAAGAGGAGGTTATCAATTCGACTGTATTTTTTTTTTTTTTTATGTTTGTTACCTCAGAACTTTTTACTGGGTGAACCGATTTCGATGATTCTTTTTTTATTTGAAAGATGGTGCTTGTCATGTGGTCCCATTTCATCAAGATCTGATGAAGAACTTTGGAGATATACATCAGAACTCTTCAATAAATGACTGCAAATCACTCGGGATAGCTGCAATCGCATGTCTGTTTATTGTTTTTACCATTATATAACATAACATCACACTAGTATGCTCTAAAGAGGGTAGGCAAGTGTGAACAGTTAACCCTGGTATACTCTCATTCCACCGGTTTTGTTTAAGTTTCATATTATTGGGATAATCAATTCAGACTTCACTTTGGGCATTAAAGGTACCTAGCCTATAGAACTGGTCCATTATGTACCACAACTAAAAAGTGAAAAATAAAATAAAACTTTTTACAAAAAATACAACCGACTTCCAAATAAAAACACTACAAAGTGAAAAATAAATTCAATTTCGGAAGTCGGTGTCAAAAAACGAAGAAACGAAAACAGGAACACCGACTTCCGAAATTGAATTTATTTTTCACTTTGTAGTGTTTTTATTTGGAAGTCGGTTGTATTTTTTGTAAAAAGTTTTATTTTTGTTTTCTTAAATTTCGTTGTTAGAAAGGTTAATTTAATTAGTGATTTATCTTGCACTCATGTATTCTCTTTTTTTTTTAACACCTAGCATTAATAATTATCAAATTAGTAATAAGTGGATAATGTTGCTAGAAGTAAAAAAAGTATTTTGTTAAATTAGATAGTATGTATCACATTTAATTGTACTCCTGTTTTTTATCCCGAAATAAAATTGCAAACATAGGTAAGGTAGGTAACCTAATTCAACAACAACGGAACAGTGTGCGAGTCAATTTTTTTTAACAAAAAGAGAACAAAAAAAAATAAAATAAAAATAAAGCGTAACTATGAATATAATACAAAATAACCAATTTGATTTTGTCTACACCAAAGATAGGCTTATGGAGCAGGACCAACATTTTTCCAAGAATTCTTATCTTGAATATAATCATCTAATTTGTAATATGCTTGTTCATAAAGTGTGCTTTTAACTGTTGTTTTAAATTTTCTTCCATTTTTTTTTTATTTTTTTTTATCGTCAATAGGCTTGCGCTTGACCACTATCTCACCTGATGGTAAGCGATGATGTGGTCGACGGTGAAGCACGCTTGCCTAGAAAAAACCTATTCACTCTTGACTTAAAGACCCCAAGATTGTAGTTATCGGGAAACACAGGCTCCGGCAGGGAATTCCACTCCTTAGCTGTACGCATAATGAAAGTGTCCCCAAAACGTTTTGTGCGTATGGGTGGGATATCCACCATGTACCGATGACGCATCGCCGTACGTCTGGTAGTCCGATGATGGAACGGGCTGGGCGGAATCAGATCATGCAATTCCATCGCACACTCCCCGAAATGCAACCGATAAAAAACCGACAAGCTGGCAACTCGGCGACGATGTTCAAGGCTTTGGAGCTTTGACTTGACCAGTGCCTCATTGCCGATGAGTCTCTTGGCCCGCTTTTCGATCGATTCAAGTGCATCAAGCTGGTATTTGGCAGATCCGTCCCAGAGATGAGAACAGTACTCCATGCATGATCGAACTTGCGCTTGATACAAGTTGAGCAGCTGTTCCGGCGTGAAATACCGTCTCACCTTCGCAAGGATCCCCAACTTTTTGGCAACCAGCTGAGCCTTTGCCTCAATGTATGGGCCAAAATTGAGAGTCGATGTCAACGAAACACCAAGAAGCTGGAGATGGTCCGTTATCGGCACGGTCACACCACGGAAAGAAGGAGCCGGGTGGAATTGGCTCCTTTTAGCGGGAAAAAGACACGCCTGGGTTTTAGAAGCATTAAACCTGACCAGATTGGCATCGCCCCATTCGGAGACTGCCTGCAAGGACAGGTTCAAACGCTCCACCATGGCCTCACGGAGAGACCGGATCTGCGGCCCGGTAGCCCGTGCGTTGGACAAGTATCTCTCAACAACAGTGCTGTCGTCAGCATACCCAAATGTCAAAACAAGAACAATGTTGTTGAGAGTACTGACCCCTGAGGGATCCCGGCATTAATTAATAATTAATATCCAATTGGTCCGAAGAGTAGCCATCGATAACCACTCGAATGGACCGATCTCTCAGGAAGTCTGCAATCCAATTACACAGACCACCGGGTAAACCGAATGAAGGAAGCTTACCAATGAGGCTTTCGTGCCAGACCCTATCGAAAGCCTTCGAGATGTCGAGGGAGACGGCAAGCGCTTCCCCGTGTCTCTCGATGGCCTCACTCCATATGTGAATGGCATACGCTAGAAGATCCCCAGTAGACCGATTTCGGCGGAAGCCGTATTGACGGTCACTAAGGATATCATTAGATTCTAGGTATGCCAGGAGCTTTTTGTTAAGTACACGCTGCGGTGCTTACAGAGTATGGACGTAACAGAGATGGGTCTGTAGTTGGCCGGGTCAGCTCGACTGCCCTTCTTGGGCACAGGCTGTACATTGGCTTGCTTCCAAGCATTCGGCACTTTTCCAGTCTCATATGAAAGGCGGAATAGACGAGTCAAGATCGGAGACAGTTCAGGCGCACAGGTTCTAAGTACTATTGCTGGTATTCTGTCAGGGCCGCTAGCCTTGTTCACGTCGAGGTTGCGCAGCACCCTACGAACGTCCTTTTGATGGATGCGAATGTCCGACATACTCGTCTCGCATCCAACAGGAGAAGGAGGGTGCCGCGAATCACCAGGATTCAGACGCGAAGATTCCGCAAAAAGAGATGCAAATAAATTTGTCTTCTCCTCAGTGGAGTGGGCCAACAACCCGTCGGGTTTCAGCAGTGCTGGTAGTGAGGGACGGCAGAAGTTCGACTCGATTGACTTAGCCAGGGACCAAAACGCTTTACTACCTGCTGGGTAAGAAGCAAGTTTGGTCCCTATTCGGCCAATGTGGTCGAACCGAGCCCTTCGCAACACCAACTTGCAGGACTTGGCAGCCCTGTTGAAGGCCTTCTTCTTCTGACCCACGTCACCCGCTTTGCGCGATCGAGCGTCGACCCATGCCAGGTACGCCTCATGCTTAAGCGCGTCGGCGCGATAACATTCGGCGCCAAACCATGGCCGGTCAACGGTGGACATTGTCGCATCAGAGAACGGAATGTAGTACTCCATTCCTTGACGCAACACATCCGTCACGGCGTCCGCGCACGACGAAGGATCAGCCGAAGAAAAGCAAGTAGGCTGCCAAGGATAGCATGCAAAGAAAGATCGCATGCCATCCCAATCTTCTGACCTCTACCGCCAAACCCGCCGGGTGCCTCTTGGGCTGGGATCGGGCGGGGAGTAGACGGACACAGACTTCACCAGACAGTGGTCGGAACTACCCAACGGTGAAGTTATCGACACAGAGTATCGGTCTGGATCTGTTGTCAGCAAAAGGTCCAAGCAATTGGCCGTGTGCGAATCAACATCCGGCACCCTTGTTGCCCCCTGGACCAGCTGGGTAAGGTTTAGTGCAAGCGAAAGCTTACGCATCTCCCGTCCAGCATGGTCAGTGCACTGGTATGGGAAGAGCCACTCCTGGTGGTGGGCATTAAAGTCCCCCAGTAACACTAACTGGGCGGAAGGGTACCGCTGCTGTGCCGCATCAGCCGCCTCACTGAGGTACTCTGTGAGCCTGGTTGTCTCCTGATCTCCGCTGTGCGACCGGTAGACACAGGCGTAGATAATTTTATCCAGACCTGTGTCCACCAGAGCCCAAAGCGTTGAGAATCTGGAGTCCTCAAGGTTACGGAGACGCCGATAGCAAGTGTCGTCGCGGGCGTACATACACACACCCGCGCGTGGTTTAAAATTGTGCTCCAGGGTAAACCCTGGGTAAGACAAGTACGACACGTCTGGCGGACTCGCTATCTGCGTCTCCGTAAGGAAAAACAGCGCTGGTTTCTCAGCCTACTGGTGGTAGAGGACTGCAGAGAGAATTGAGTGCAGACCTCTAATGTTGGTGAGGTGCACTTTGTGGGGGAGGGGGTGCAGCTGCTGTTGAACTCCAGTATTTCGTTTCCTTGCCATGATTGTGTGTGAGTGAAGGGAGGAGAGGTGATGGATGTGAGACGAAGTTCCACGCTGCTAACCTACAGACACGCACAGAAAGGACGCCATCATTGGGGCACTAGTCCGGAGACTGCGGGGACGCCCGAGCCCCCCCGGAATGTCCATCGGGCCCTCCCCATCTGGTCGCTAACCAGCACGATGGTGCATTCCGGGATTTTTCGACAGTTGGCGGGGCAGCCTTTCATGTGTGGCTGGCACACTACTTGGGCCCCCAACTACCTGCGGTCGGCCAGCGGTGCACCGTGCCTCGGATCCCGCTACCCTCCGCGATCAGTCTCCCGATACGTCCCAAACAGCGCGCGTCAGAACTAGTCAGCCTGCAGTGGAACAGCTATCTCGACCCAACTCCTCTAGTGGCTACACCGAGCATCGTACCGGAACACGGCTAGGCCGCTTGGCGGTACGTCTTTGCCCGGTGGGTGGTCACAAGCCTTCGGCCGAAGCCTACCACCAGTAAGTGTCACCTGATTTGCACCACCCGGGGACCACGTGTAGGGAATCAAAGTGTACACTCCTACGGACGTGGGTGACTCTGCCCCCTCGGCTCCATTTAACTTCATTATGTCACAAGATATTTTGTTATAGAATTTAACACTGTGTACTATAGCTAATCTATAAGATGGTTGACCTTACTTATTTTCATTTCTAGTATTACAATTGTGTCTATCACTAACTTTATTAAAGAAAGGTTTATATTTATTCTTACAAACATAATATTTTCATAAATGAATTCGCGCTATAATACGTAACTGTTTTAACAACATAACAAACATAGCACAATTAAGCACAGCTGCAACCTCAAATCTTATGACGGTCCCCATTCCGCACAGACTCTACCTAAGTTTGTGTATTATATCTATGGTAAGGCTATTCTTATTACGTACTAGCTGACCACCGCGGCTTCGCTCCCGTCAAAATTATAGCCTATGTTACTTGGGAATAATGTAGCTTTCCATAGGTGAAAGAATTTTAATATCGGCCCAGCCATTTCAGAGATTAGCCGGAACAAACAAACAGACAGACAGACAGACAAAAATGGTAAAAAAAATATGTTGGTGTATGTACCGTATATATATTCATATACATGTAGTAAAAACGGTTATTTCAATATTACAAACAGACACTCTAATTTTATTATACGTATAGATGACATTATAAACTGAACTGTCTCTTTGGTCTAGTGGTAACAAGCGCTACTGCTGAGCATTAGGTCCTTGGTTCGATTTCAAGGCCGGAAAAAGTGTTATAGGGTTTTTCTATCAAAAATTTCTCAACCCATTTACTGACTAACACCTTACGCCTTTAATCTTTAGAACCTATCCTTAATAACTATGACGATTCTCCCACAGCATCAGGAGCCACGGTAGCCGTAGCGCTGAACTTCGACGCTCGCGACGAACCTGACATGGAGTCTAAAGAGAAAGGAGGAGTGATGAAGTTCCTGATTTTCCTGGAGTTTGTCGAGAGTTCTTTCAGAGATAGCATGTTACCGCTGGGGAAGGGTAAGTCATCATTATAATCAACTTAGAAAAGAATTCAGGATATGCTATGACTAACACCACGCTTATTCTTATAAATCAATATTGACAAAGATAAAGCGCATCATACTTCAAGAGTGGGCTCTTATGACGTCACTTCTACGTTAAAAGTCTACCATGGCATACAATTTTAGTGCACCATATCGACTTCACTTTTTGTTTACTTGACAATAGAAAAAATACGTGACCAATATTTTTTGGTAATCTTACTGACTGACGTACCAAATATTTTTTCCGGATACTCCCTATTCTATCACCAGATTTAAGATTGAAGTTTTTAACTATTATCCTCAATATTTCCATCTGTCTGTTCCAGGAGCAATCCTCCACTCCTTCATTATGGCGACAGCAAACACCCTGACTCCGCGGGAGAATGTGGCTGCCATTATAGCGCTGGAGTATGCCACCATGAACCTCGCCAAAGAAAGGGGCTTCCAGGGAGTATTCACTACCAACACCAGTCCTTTGACACAGGTAAGGAGAACGAACGAACTGCTATGAGAAAAAAAAATACACGCTTTGCTTTATTATTTGTTGATTTAAAGACTTTGGAAGACTTACAGCTAAATACAATGGTGATAAATAACAGTAAGACAATCTGACATCCAATTACAAGTCTTTACGTCTAGAGCTTGTCTGGTATTAATGTAATGTAGAACAAAATATACACACTGCCAAATAAGCCAAAATAAAAAACAAAATAAAATGATAAAAATAAAAAAAACATGCAGGTAGATCATCACTTATGATGTGTTAAAAGTAATCAAAATAAAAAACAAAGTCTAAACAATTTAAGCACTAAAAAAATCCTTAGATAAAAACCTTTTTTGCCGAGGTCACACTTGTTTCAAAAAGATCAAAGTCGAACCGTTTGCCCACGTACCTACTCATACTCATTATTACAAGCTTTATTTAACCTTGCTTTCGTATGTGTCCGGCAACTAGTAATCGATTTTTCAAGCACTTCCTGACATCCGATTAAGATGGCGAGATAAACTTGGCGTTCTTATGTAACATTGGAAACATTCAAATAATATTGTACTATGAGCTGGGGGGTGACCACAAGCTCTTAGAGTAAGGTTATTTTGAGATCGAGTAAGGGACAGATGTATCTGACTTGTATACATCTGTCACTTACTCGATCTCAAAATAACCTTACTCTAAGAGCTTGTGGTTACCCCCCTGGTCTCATGATGGAGTCGCAAGGTGGCTATACATACTAATGTAAAAATGTAAAGTGGCTACACACATCGTGCATATTTTAATCAAGCATGTTAAATTAGTAACTCTAAATTGTTTCTTCCAATTTTAATTTTAATATTTTATTTTCTTTTTCTTTATTATCTACTTTTTAATTACATAAATACGGATTGATAAACTATGATTGTAAATGAGGCCAACTCCGATCCCCTACTGTCACTTATAGCACAGGGAATCCTATTTTAAGTGACAGAGTATTGTTGTTGTATTTCTGTTATTTTTTGAACCAATAAACGTATTTGTATTTGTATACATACTAATACTCCTTCAAATTCAAATTAAATTCAAAATTATTTATTTTCCAACATAGGTACTCGTAGGGGTAAAGATGTTATACATGTTTTATTAATGTTCTCCATGCTCTGCCCTCATATGGTCATGCAAAATTTTACACATACATTATAATCTAGTATCAAAATACAATAAATATTGAATTAAAAAAAATATCTAAACATTTTATTATTCAATGTCAAGGAATATCCGAGTATGTATATAGTAGTCAAAAATAAAATGGATGTCAGAGTGGATAATGAAATTGATGACGATAAAATAAATAAAAGTCCCAGATAAATAATAATTGTAAACAGAGCATGTCATTAGTATTGTCATAAATTATCTTGCATAAGGATTCTCTTAATGATATTCCTTCACACTGTTATACGGCTTTTTATTTAGAAATTCCTTTAGCTTTCGCTTTAATATGTGCAAGTTATATGTAATACAACATGGAAATTTATTGAAAATCTTGAACTTTATTTGTATATCTAGCACTTCAGCATTTAAGTATTTTGAATTATGGTTCACAGCTATCGGTATTCTTAAGTCTACACATTGCACGTATGGTTTTTTTTGGGCTTTAAAAACAAGTCTCCTATTCCGCCGAGTTCGCCCAGAAAATTACACCATATCTCAGCGTGGATACTACATAAGCATTATATTTTTTTATTTTTTATTATTATATTTATTCATTTATTTTCAGACACAGTAGTCCATAATAGTTTTACATTTATAAGCATTACATAAATATTAAAATACAATGTCATTCATTAGCATTAGACTTTATAAAATACTGAAATCATTAAAATTTAATCTATCCAAGCCAAAATTTTACTGTCAGCAATACTGTCATAATAATTTTAAACATATCAGCAAAAATGTCACAAAGGTATAAAAATAAAAATATCACAGTCATAATTTTTAAAATGAAATAATAAAATTGAAAGCAAATAAAAATGTCAAATAAAATTAAAATAATAATAAAATATATTTAAAAGTTCACCTGCCCCACGCCCGATACACAGGTACATGTAAGGACTGCCAGTGCTGCATAAATGGCCCGTCCAACCTGTTGGCAACGACGGCAAGAAGACTGTTGCCGCTGCCCCGCACTCTACTCACTATCGAGGTCGCCCTCTTGCGCATGCTGGCATAAAAACAGTCAACGCGGACACTAGCGAATATTCCCGATGCGCTGCAGAAGCGTGGCAGCCGCAGCAGAGCCCTCAGCGCGTTATTGTATTGAACGCGGAAAGCGCTGTAGGATTTCTGCAAATATGACACGCACAGACTACTCGTATAAAAAGATGTGCAGTAGGCTCGAAACAAGGTGATCTATACTTCCTTGGAGCTACGAGCAAACCTGCGGGCAATCATATTCGCCCTCACCGACAGCGCCCTCCTTTCTCGCTCGATATCAGCGTCGTCCTTTAGGTCGGACGTCACAATATGGCCCAAATACTTAAAACTATGTCCCCGCTCCAAGGGTACCCCGCACAGTCTTACTGGTGGAACCTGCAACGGACACTTGGAACCCGAATTGAAGACCATAAGCTCGCTCTTTTTTACGTTATATTTTAGGCCATGTCTATGAGCGTACGTTTCGCAAATGATTATGAGCTCCCTGAGTCCCCCAATTGACGCGCTCAGCAGCACCATGTCATCAGCGTAGCTAATGTTGTTAAAACAAACATCATCAACATGGCATCCAACATGGCGGCCGCTGAGCTCGGCAACAAGCCCATCGATGTACATATTGAAGAGCGTTGGTGAGCTCAATCCCCCCTGCCTCACCCCGCACCCCAACCTATACGAGTCCGACAGAGCTCCCGACCATTTCACGTGATTGACCTGGTTCCCGTACCAGTGCTGGAAGATTTTTACAATTTCAGGTGCAACTTGCCTATCTAATAATTTTTGCCACAGCACTTTGTACGAAACCAGGTCAAACGCCCTGGACAGATCAAGGAAGCAGGCGTAAACAGGCATGTTCCGATCCATGTAATATCTGACAGCATGCTTTAGACTCAGTATAGCACTGTCTGTGGACAATTTTGGCCTGAAACCAAATTGGTTATCGTGCAAAGTGATTGTTTTATTTAACTGAGCATTAAGCATGCTGTCAAATACCTTCGCGGAGTTATAGAGCGGATCTTATAGTGGAGATTTATAATTTTTGCAACCAGAAAAGTTGGCACCATTGTGTTTGGGCTCATTGTATATGAATAGACTAGCGGTATTCAATTTCGTACTTTTAATCAATTATGAGCCAATAAAAAGATTTTTACTTTTATTATTATTTTATTTATATTTAACTGTGTATGAAATCAAAGCTTGCAAATAAAATGTTACTCATTTTCCGGTGTTCGATTAAGCTGAAATTTTGCACACAAGTTTGTATCTCGTCACAATGCAATTTCTAATATAACGTTAAGGGCCGTATATTGTTTAAGACATGATTTAAATATTTTATTCTGCTCTCGATAACAGAAAGAATCATAGATTTAGAGTTGTGTATTCTAAAATATTAACGTTATGCAGCAGCGATTGGTAGCGTTGCTGACACCGCTGTCGAATTCCACATCTGAGGGTTCTTTCAATTTAGACGCTTGGTCCGGTTGAAATGGGAACCGACCCTAAAATATTTGAGGAAAGGCTAGACACACAGTTTCGGCCAGTTGATTATTTCATACAGTTTATGCATCAAGCGCGAAGTGCGGCGATACTACGCACGCGAGATACCGAGACGGCAGCTTCACAAATTAATGCCGCGTGCATATTTAGTTGCTTCCTAGTGCGGTTAGGCTAAACTTGCAAGTTTTTGACCCTCTTCCCGGTGTTCGATTGAGCTGTAATTTCCCATACACGTTTGGTTTGGATGACAATGCATGGTTAGGCTTAGTGACATTATTCTCAATTCAATATGGAGGACTCTCAACGATGGCGCACCAATTATGTTTTATGCAGCTCCATCAAATTAAAGAGTTTGCTGAGAAGAATACGTTTCTTTAAATTTGTTTTATTTATTGTTAAATAACTATCATCTTCAAGTAATGCAGCATCGATTGGCGGCAGGCCCTGATACCACTGTCGAAGCCCTCATCTTAAAAATCACCTCTCCAACTTCTACCAGCTTGACTCCTACTACTTCCTTCCAAAATATTTTCTATAATTTTTACTTTTATTCCAGCAACTAGGAACAGACGTCCTAGGCTACCAAACACTCCTTGACTACCAAATAAACCAGTACGTTGACCCCAACGGAGACAGAATCTTCGGGAAAGCTCCTGATGACATGAGAGTTGTCGTATGTTGGAAACCACTGGACTAAAGTGTGATAAGTCTATAAGATAAACAGACTTCAACGGCATTATTATTAAGTTTATTTTAAATTTTGCGAGATGTTATATTTATGGACCACTTAGTTTTAAGCAGATATTATGAGAACAGAAATTAGACAATAGCAAACGGCTAAAGTAGATTTTTAATTGATTTTTAAATAACTACAAAGGAGCTCAAAATGTTTATAAAATAATAGTAAGTATAGTTTGTTAAAAGTTATGAGTTAATATATAGTGAAGCCATTAGACACATGGCAATATGTTAAGGCTTATTTGAATATTTTAAGACTTATTTGAATATGTTAAGGCACATTCAAATATGTTAAGGCTTATTTGAATATGATAAGGCTTACTTTATCTAATTTAAAATAACTTTAGATTGATTAGTCTTTCTTGTTAAAAAGTGAAAAGTAGTTTTTTGCATCTTGCCACTTATTTAATTTGCCAAAAAGAAATATTTTTTGCCCAATTTTGTTTTTGTTTTATGTATTTAGGCTAACGTTTAATTTTAAGAAACTAGGTGTAAAATAATCAGTGATAAAAACTAAAATTTAATATGACGAATTAATTTAGTTATATTTAGTGTGATATTATTGTTATTATTTTACCTCGAACAAATTCTGTTTAAATTAATTCTAAGATTTTGTGTGAGTCCCGACCCGACTCACTATGAGATATACTAAGGTAAAAAATCATTTTGTATAAGTTAACAGAATAATTATATTTATATTTTTAAGCCAGATGTCGGTCAACTTTTCCAGTGTTTTTGTGTGAATCTTAAAATCTTAAGGAAAATTAAATTCTAATTTGCTCTTAAACATTTATTAAAGAAAGTCAAACGCATAGTTACTATGAATGAAACATGTCAATTGGAATCTGACTATTACTACCAATAACAATAAAACTGTACAAAGATATGTATGTTTGTTGAAGAAATACTTCAGAAGTAGGTAAATACATAGTTATTAGGTACATTAAATAGGCCTTTAAAGGACCACAAAATTTTAACAAAAATCAAAATAAATGTATCTGTATTTTCGGCGCCCGTTCACGAACATGACGCATGAATCGGCACCACCCAGCTCAACCATCATGAAGGGAACCGAATGATCCAACACACGCGCCACTATCAGAGAGACATTTGAGAGAGCATGGCACACTCAACTGCCAGGCCACACACAAGTCAACGAACGACACAAAGGTACAGCAAATGGTAGATTTAGAGTTGGGTACATAGTACTCACACACGTGCTGTGCACTTATAATATATAAAATAAATCGAGTTTATATAATACAAATATATTCATACAGTCTTCAGCAGGTCCAACAATACTTCAAAACAATAATGTTCTGCATATCATTTGTTTTTGCGCCCTAGTGGTTGTGGAGCAGAACTAGCATTGATCCAAGCATTTTAATCAGTGATGTAATCCTCCAACTTATTATATGCCTGCATGCATAGAGTGCGTTTTATACAAGTTTTAAATTCAGTTCTAGAATGTGGGGTGAAATTTTATTGTAACATTAACATAGCAGAATAAAAATTGACTCAATGTCTGCAGTCCTTCCCCATAGTAAGATACCGTAAAACCTTATACTATGAAAGTAACTAAAATAGACCAGCCTCGCGGTATATACATCAGTAAATTGTCGATTTTTTCTAACAGCATAAGCTGCCGAACTTAGCCGCTCTGCAAGTGATATTAAATGAGGACCCCATTGCAACCTTGAGTCTAGCGTGATCCCCAGGAAAACCGTTTTATCTATGAATTCTAGCTTCTCCTTTTTTAATATAATGTCACAATCAGTGTTTTTGACATTCGGCAAGGAAAATTATGCGCACTTGGTTTTTTTAGCATTTAAAACTAAATTATTGGCAGTGAACCAATCCTGAACAAATATTGCTGTAGGGCGTTATTTACGTCATCAACCTGACAAGTACGTTTATTTATTTTAAAAATTAAAGACGTGTCATCTGCAATTAATACCATGTTTAGTTTGTTTTCCAATAAAAGGGGTATATCGTTTATGTGCATTAAAAATAAGAAAGGACCTAAAATTGATCCCTGGGGAAACCCTATTTTCACGTTGAACCCCGACGAATTCACACAGTTTGTTCAAACTACTTGCTGTCTTTTATTCAAATAAGATTTATCTTAACTTAACGGTGATTGACCTAGCCCGTAATGCTCAAGTTTCATAAGTAATGTTTCATGATTAACGCAATCAAACACCTTCGACAGGTCACAGAAGATACCTATGGCATCTTGTGACTCTTCCCACGCATTATCATATTTTAATTAATGGGGATGGAATAAGAAAACGTCTTGCGCTGACTCTAAGTTAAATGGGACAAGAGCAGGAAGGAATTACCTATACAAGTTCGTTTCCCCAATCCAAATGCTGCGAAATCCTTATTGTTTCTAAAATCACCATACAGCCATCTATCTGGTCTGAACTTTTCGCTTTCTGCTCCCCAAGCTGGATGGAGATAAGTTGCTAGTGGAAAGATCACACAATAACAGCCAGCGCGCTTTGTATATTTTTCTGCAATAAGCGAATAAAATATAAAATAAAAGGTTCGTACCTACGAAATCAAAATGCTTATAATTATAGGTGAATTGTGGTAACACGGTTTGATCAAGTGCGAATATGACCAAAGAAGAAATAATTAGAATGAAAAAATATACAAAATAAAAGCTTTTATTAATTATAATAATTTATTCATTTATCAAGCTATATCAAAAATTGTTTACCAATAAGAAATACACGATAAGGCAAAATACAAATGATGGATCCCTGACTTTTAAACGAGGCTTAGGCACAAATCAAGAGTGGCTTTGGACCGTCAGCAGTTATATGTAGTAACAATGATGATTATAAAGCTGGCTCTTTTGTTTAATTGTATCAGGAATTATATTATATGCAAAAGTTTGTTACATGTTACTGTTTCTTGTGTGTTATCTCTCTTATATCTTATATATTAACTTGTAAATAACTACATCATATTTTGCTCTAACAACGTAGTATTTGGTCAGTTAGTCGAAATCGAGCGCGCGGTAGCCGCGTAGACGTAATTAACATTTAATTAACTTAGATTCCTTGTGCGTGTATAATGCATAATGCCTCGATGTGGGTGCGCCAGGTTAGTTTTTCACCAATGTACACACCTAGATATTTGATATTCGAAACTAAGGAGAGTGTAGGACAACTACAGCTGGTAGCATGCTCTGAACAGGAATGGGCTTTTACTAAACTAGACTCGGTAGGTAAAGGAATGGAATTTGGCAAGGAAGAACATAAGAGTTTGGTCTTTTCAATACTGAGAGTTAAGCGATTTGCTGAAAGCCACTCCATCACAAGGCGGAGAGCGTGTTCCGTTCTTTGCTTGGCCTTGTCCCAGTTAACATATAGATATATAATATCATATAGATAACATACACAATAAGCGCCGTGTTGTCAGCGTAGGTAATATATCACAGTTGGGGATAGACAATTTGCACAAATCATTTATGTATATTAGAAACAAGGTAGGTCCTAATATACTTCCTTGTGGCACCCCAAAACAGATACATTCATCTTCGCTGACAAAAGAATTGATCTTTACACCTGAGTTCTTCCAGACAAGTAATCTATGAACATGTATAACGCAAGGCCACGTATTCCAATGTTTTCCATCTTCAGAAGCAGTGTGGGTACAGAAACTGAGTCAAATGCTTTACATAAGTCCAAAAAGACACCATAGCATTTTTGCTTTTTATCCAAATTAGAAACGACGCTGTTTAGAAGATCTTGGACAGCGTCTTCAGTACAGATTCCCTGTCTAAATACGTACTGATTATTGGCAAGTATTTTAAATTTGGAGAGATATGAAGTTAAGGATTTATTTAATAGTTTTCAAGGATTTTAGAGAAGGAACTCAAAACAGAAATCGGCCTATAGTTAGACACATTACTTCTGTCCCCACTCTTGTAGATTGGATGGACTACGGCTTTCTTAAATACTCTAGGAAAAACACCGGTATCAATTGCACGATTATATATATGTGTTATAGGAGGAGTGAGTACAGGGCTGGAATACTTAAGTATTTTTACTGGAATGTCATCTTGGCCCGTGGCACAGTCTGCTCGTAAACTACAAATTATCCCATACACCTGCGATTCGTCGACCGGCATGATAGCGAGGGAATTTGGCGGTGTCGGCTGAGTTGTAATATTCAAGGCGAGATTACTGGGAGGCTTAATATTTGAGGCTAGGTTTTCGCCCACGCTCACAAAGAACCATTTTATTTGGTTGACAAATGAATTTACATCAGTAAAGCCCAGGATAAGATCATCGGATGACTGGGGCTGAAAACTGGAGTTAGTGATGGCTTTGACTGCTTTCCAAGTAGCTCTGTTATTTTTAGCATTTAACAATTCGTTCCTGTCGTGTGTATGCTTCAGTTTCTTCAATAGGTTATTTGTACTTTTTACAGTATTTTTGTAATTTTTAAGGCACAAGATGTTTTTTTTTTTTTTTTTTTTTTTTTTTTTGGGACAATCCCACCGCACTATTCCCAAACCACTGCAACTCCTGAAAGCCAGAATCAACAGTGGCGACCAGTCCAGACCTGTCTTGGATCCCGCAACGAAATTAATCAGAAAAGAATAACGGAGGAGTAGGAAAAATGTAAATTTCCACTTCCCTCCATATCAAGCAGGAGACAGAACAAACAAGGCCAATAGGCACAAAGGGTCATATACAACTGGGATAAGCCCAGTTGCCTAGCACCACGGATAAAAAATTAGCATTAATACATATTAATGGGTCCTAACATTGTGAGCTGTTATATTTGGTTCCAATAATAGGTATGGCAAAAACGCTTGAACGCACGGAAATTTGTTCTAGTTTCCACAAGGTCCGTATAGTAAACAACTCCTGATGCAGCCTGTACATTATTCAACATAATATTACGTTCATTCTGCCAAAGAATACACTCCCATAAGATATGATGTGCAGATTGTACATATTCGCAGTCAGATGTAGAACACTGACATAAAGGCGAGGCAACGAGCTTGAAAGAAAATAATTTACTTTTATAGTTACCATGTCCCGTGTGAAATTGGGCAACACAGTGATCCACTTCCAGCCACGTGCTGGCCAGCCGCACGCGAACGGATGGAAAGAATTGTTGGAGGTGTCGGCCCTTGATAGAATTATCCCACCTACATTGCCATTCGGATAAAAGTTCCTCCCAGACGTCAATAGGTGGTTTAAATAATCTAGAGATTTTCTCACGGTCACTCCGCGTTAAAAAGTTCGCGTCCGCGGTCTCTCGTGCGGAATAGTACATTGCAGCACGTCGCTGCACTTCAAGGTCGACCGGAAGTACACCAGCAAGTATCGGTAAGGCCTCAGTACTAACCGTCCTGTATGCTTTGCATAAGAATATCAAAGCCAAACGCTGACTTTGAAGTAATTTACGTCGTACCGCCCCTATGGTGGCCCTATCAGCCCAAACAGGCGCCCCATAGCACATATACAACCCAAGTAAGTAGCCCCATAAATAGTTTTTAAAGTTAAAAAAGACAGACCCCACGTAGATTTAGATAAGCTCGTTAAGGCATAGAATTTTTTTTTTGCTTTTTCACCGACTATTTTAATATGATCTATAAATGCAAAATTCCTCTCTAACTAGACCAAGATAGCACACGGACTGCTTCCTTTTTACGGGAACGTCATTAAATTTAATAGTAGGACACGATTTAAGATTACCCTTCAAAATGAGTTGATAAGTTTTGTGCTGTTTTGTGTTTTGTTTTGTGTTTTGTGTTGTTTGCTGTGTTGTTTGTTTTGTGTGTTTTGTGTTGTGTGTTGATGATTGGTAGATGATCAGTTATAAAGGTGTCGAGTATAATTACGCAAGCGTTGTTTTTAGTTTTTAGTAGGATATGATCTAGGCAATTACCTGATCTAGTCGGGAGCACATGAGCCGGTAGTAATCCGAGTGACGGTCATCGTTATTTGGTTTGATATCGATGTTCATGTCCCCGACTAATATTATATTTTTGAACCGTTTTAAAGATCGAACTAAGGTCTCTAGGCTATTGTAGAAATTTTCGAGATCTAAAAAAGATGGAGAGCGATAAACACAAATTATAGCCTTATTACCCATATAACATACCAAACAATTGGCATCTTGAAAGGGTGGTTCGACGATAGAGCATTGTAAGGTACTCTTTGTGTAAAGCACAATAACGTCATTTTGGGTAGAAATGTTTTGAATATTATACATACCTACATACATTCTACATACATTAGTTTTTTTTTATTTATTTTTTTATAACCGGCTCGCGCTTGACCACAATCTCACCTGATGGTTAGCGATGATGTGGTCGACGGTGAAACAGTGAACGGTGACGGTGTATTTTGAATATTATACAATATGAAGAGTATATATGTTCAGGTAAACCGAAACCAGCTATCCACCATAATCCTAAACCCTGTGACGTCGTGCCGGTGCCAGCTGATGTCGCGATTATTGGGATGGTTGACACAGAAAAGGATTTATGGACGGAAGTTTGACACAGGCGCTCTCGTCGTTCGCTGAGCAATGTTCTGCGGGGAACAGCAGCACCAGGTACCACCAATCTTGAAGCTTCGGAAAGATGGGAGATACCTGCACCTCTTCTATGTAAAGCAGGGCACGTCTGATGACCAGGTACGTGATCACCTAAATACCATCTGTGGAACTGATGTGTGCACGGTAGAAGTACTCAAACCTCGTGGCAAATACGCATCTTTTAAGTTGGGTGGCCCTCAAAACTGGCTGAGCTAGCCATGGCGACTGGAAATTGGGCAGAGGATATTTTCGTCAAACCATGGCGCCGTAACTTTCGTTCCCCAAGCAATAAAACTCAGTAAGCCTAATAAAATTCACCTCGTACACGTCCCTACTGATCGTAATGTCCGTCTGCGCCTACTGTACCAGAATATGCGAAGGCTCAAAACTAAGTTAACCACATGGAGGTCAAGCTTGTTTCTGTCCAAACATGACCGTGTTCTACGCAGAGACAGAGTGGCTTTGGGTGGCGGCATGTTATTGGCTTCACGTCCCAGCGTCACCATGAATAGGCGAAATGACCTCGAGACGGCCTGTGGAGAAGATTTGTGGGCATGGGTCACAATCTGTGGCCTAAGTGTACATGTGTGTACTGTGTACATCAAGCCCACTGCTACTGACCACGATTACATATGTCATGGTTCTGCAAGGCCGAGAGCATCATGTCTAGTTTGAACGGTACTATTATTATTTTAGGCGATCTTAATTTAAAAAGCGCATCTATAAATGTTTATATTTTTTTTTTTTTTTTTTAAGCTTTTGTAGTCTGACTGAAAAGAATGAAGTGATGAGGGAGTAAGTTAGATGTTGTGTTGGCCCGGGTGGGTGTTGTAGTCAATTGCGAGCATGTCGAGGGTATGGATCTGGTTCCTATCGGTTTGTATCACCCACCGTTGGATATTGAAGCTGTCATCACATCGCAGAATAAGGTAAATGAAAAATTAGACCCCAGCAATATTGATCGTGGTAAGGATTGGAATTTTTGTAAAGGGGACTAAGCACTTTTAAGCAATCTCGTTCGTTTTGCTCCGTGCCCGGATGTTCTTGGCTGCAATGACGTAACCACCGCTACTTGTAAGTTTTACAAAATAATATATGGTATATTTGATTCTTCTGTACCAAAGAAGAAGCGAAGGACCTTTGGTAATAGGCGGTACCCAGTCTGGTTTACTAGAGATATCGCGGTGTGATCTGGCTTATTCTGAGTTTGCCGGGTGCGCCAAAGTAAATTTTCAACTCCGATAATTGGAAATCCGAAAATGTTCTTCCTAACATTTTTCATCCTAACAATCACAATTCCTAACTACTCTGTCTCTAATGTTCATAATTCAGAAGCATTCAACTTCATAATGTCAGTAGCAATAAACATTTATTATACTTTTATTTGTTTTCCTATATTTTCTCAACATAACTATCTTTTACACTATTATTCAAAGTCATATATTTTTTGTTAGGGTTCCGTACCCAAAGGGTAAAAACGGAACCCTATTACTAAGACTCCGCGGTCCGTCTGTCTGTCTGTCTGTCTGTCTGTCTGTCTGTCTGTCTGTCTGTCTGTCTGTCTGTCACCAGGCTGTATCTCATGAACCGTGATAGCTAGACAGTTGAAATTTTCACAGATGATGTATTTCTGTTGCCGCTATAACAACAAATACTAAAAACACAATAAAATATATATTTAAGGGGGGCTCCCATACAACAAATGTGATTTTTTGCCGTTTTTTTTGCTCGATATTAATAACGGCTACTGGTAGATGCTTGGAATATTCACAGAATATTTAGTTGTATATTTACTTCAAAAAATAATAATGATTAAATTAAAATAAAATAAATTAAGGGGGGCTCCCATACAACAAATGTGTTTTTTTGGCGTTTTTTTGCACGATATTATTAACGGCAACAGGTAGACGCTTGAAATATTCACAGAATATTAAGTTCTATATCAACCTCAAAAATATTATTATTGAATTTAAAATAAATTAAGGGGGGCTCCCATACAACAAACGTGATTTTTTTTGGCGTTTTTGTCGTTCATATTAACGACAACAGGTAGAAACTTGAAATATTTACAGAGAATTTACATTTATATTCACTTTAAAAATAAATATCTACTTAATTCAAATAAAAATATATTCGACAATCGACAGCACTTCGTCTCGGACTGCTATTCGTAGTACAACTGTTACACTTGATGCGCTCCTATCTGTATACAGTCGACAGCACATCAAGTAAAACATGTTAACTTTGAGAACGCGGCCACGCTTATTCCATGCATCAAAACGCGGTGCGCGGGTAGCGGGAAGTAAGGTCACGCAGCGAGCCAAAGCCGCGCGCATTCGTGCGAGCGTCGTCATGCTGTTCGGATGTGTTTCGAAACCCTGCCTATAAATTTGCAACTTGCTACTTAAAATTTCGGTGATTTCTGGTTTTATTATACAAAACTTTGTAGTATTTAGGTGATATTATTTGCGTAAGTTAGTTAGATGTGCAGTTTGCATATATATAAATAATAAGTACCTACTAAATAAATATCTTCTTCTCATTAATTATTATCTTTTGTAGGCATTAGATATCATAAGTAGGTAGGTGTACATTAGTATTTAATATAAGAAAGTTCCTAAAGGTACTTCCCGATTAGTTAATCCAATCAAAACGTTAATAATTTAGGTTGTTTTGTAGTTATTTATTAGAAGGTAGGCATTAAATATCACGGTATCCTTGAACGTTTTCGTGGATAAATTAAGTTTTTTTTAGTTTTTTTTAAAGGTACCTACTGTATGATTGAGTTAGTAGCTATCTATTCCACTGACTAGCTGTGTTGAATATTTGAGTACCAACACATTGAAATAAGCATAGGTAAAGGTAATTACATACTACTTAGATACTTTATTTTAATTAATTGTAAGCATTTCCATTTGTTTACTATTGTTTCGTACTGAGTAAGTAATTAAGTGTGTTATTGTTTGTTTGCTAATACCTACTTCAGAATAAAAATACTTAGATTACGTAGCTATGTACATATTTTAGGTTGTTTTGATTTATGCTCCTTTTATTCCAGTAAGTACTTAATACCTATAGGTATCTACATAATCTATCTAAATAGAAAGTTTTTTTTAGGAAATTACGTAAAACCTAGGTTAGAATAGGTACCTACTTACTAACTTTATTTAAGTTATACTTTTGGGGTGGTTGCAATTGTTAGGTATTTTAATAAAAATGGATTTCGGAAACATTAATTTCGATTTCCAATACTTATTAAGTACAACGAATTATGTGGAGGATGATTGTGATAATGTTTTTCATAACATTTTACATCGATATACGTCTTCTCAGCCCTGTCCAATGGATTTTTTGAACTTTGTGTCTGAAATATCACCAGTTGATCGTAATCAGAGCCACATCCAGTTACTTTACTATGGAGAGAATTACAGTGGGGTTGGACACTGGGTGTGTCTATTCTACAATGGCGACTCATTGCGCATATATTATGGTCTTAAGGGCAAATTATTTCCGCCTTTACAGCAGGCGTTTGTGGATGCTCTATTCCCACACAAGCCATCAACTTCTTTTCCCGATGTACAGAAGCAGTCGAATAATTACGATTGTGGCGTCTTTGCTATTGCCTATGCCACATCACTTGCATTGAAACGAAACCCGGCGTTTGAAAATTTTAACATTGCAGAAATGCGTCCCCATTTGTTGCGCATTCTAGAGAGTAGAGAACTGATACAGTTTCCATCTATTCCGAGGAAGCCCCGAGGGAATCCTAAGCGTGACATTTTTGTGGTGAAAAATCTACAAAAAAAGCATATGACTAAAGTTGAACAAAAGAGGGCGTCGAGAAACAATCCGGAAATAAGATTGAAGGAAATGAAAAGGGACAGATTGCAAACCCAAAAAGATAGGTCTTTATTTAAAAAACGGTCAAAATCATCGCAGCAAAAAGATACAGCAGCGCATCGTGTTGCTCGACTCGAGGCTGAATATCGCAAAGCAGAGCAAATACGAGACACTCAAGCACATCGTGTTGCTCGACTCGAGGCTGAATATCACGAAGCAGAGCAAATACGAGACACTCAAGCTCATCGTGTTGCTCGACTCGAGCCTGAATATCGCGAAGCAGAGCAAATACGAGACACTCAAGCACATCGTGTTGCTCGACTCGAGCCTGAATATCGCGAAGCAGAGCAAATACGAGACACTCAAGCACATCGTGTTGCTCGACTCGAGGCTGAATATCGCGAATCAGAGCAAATACGAGACACTCAAGCACATCGTGTTGCTCGACTCGAGGCTGAATATCACGAAGCAGAGCAAATACGAGACACTCAAGCTCATCGTGTTGCTCGACTCGAGCCTGAATATCGCGAAGCAGAGCAAATACGAGACACTCAAGCACATCGTGTTGCTCGACTCGAGCCTGAATATCGCGAAGCAGAGCAAATACGAGACACTCAAGCACATCGTGTTGCTCGACTCGAACCTGAATATCGCGAAGCAGAGCAAATACGAGACACTCAAGCACATCGTGTTGCTCGACTCGAACCTGAATATCGCAAAGCAGAGCAAATACGAGACACTCAAGCACATCGTGTTGCTCGACTCGAACCTGAATATCGCGAAGCAGAGCAAATACGAGACACTCAAGCACATCGTGTTGCTCGACTCGAGCCTGAATATCGCGAAGCAGAGCAATCACGAAATACTCAAGCGCATCAAGATGCAGATTATCGAATTAATAAACAAAATGCAGCCAAGTCCCGTAAAGAACGTTTTAGGTCAAACTGGGAAGCAGTTAGTCAAGAATATATTTCTGCAATACAAGAAGGGCATTCTAACCCATATCACTGTTGTGGACGTCTGTGGCATAAAAATAGTATAAAATTTATTTCAAAATCTTCATTGAGATTAAAAAGTGATAAATATACAGATGATTATTTGTCACAAATATTCCATCTCCACCCAGAGGCAGGTAAAGGATCTTTCTGTAACACGTGCGCAACAGATATACGATATTTCAAAATTCCTCGTTTAGCCAGAGCAAATGGGTTGATATTTCCTGAAATACCTGATGTTTTGAAAGATCTTACTCCTCTCGAAGAACGCCTAGTATGTGCTCGACATATTTTCATAAAAATTGTTAAAAGGGGAAGTGGCTTAGGATATCAGCATGGCCTTGCAGGAAATGTAATAAATGTACCTGTTGAAGTAAACACTATGGTTACCTCATTACCTAGGTCAGTATCAGATACGCATGTTATAACAGTAGAATTGAAACGCAAAATGTGCTACAAACACGGACGCAAAGAGCGTATTAGACCCAAAAAAGTATGCGAAGCTGCTCAGTACTTGGTTGAAAGTAATCTTTATAGAGATCTAAATATTCAAGTTGATGAGAACTGGTCATTTGATGATGAGTATAATGAAGATGTGTGTACGTGTCATGAGCTGAATAATGAAAATGAGAATACTAATGAAGACGAAGATGTTAATCCTGGTGGTAATGAAACCCTATTACATCAGGATATCTCTTTGATAATTGCACCAGGTGAAGGAAAACGGCCGCTATCTCTCATTTTCGACGAACACATGGAAGAATTAGCTTTTGTTAAAATTCATTGTGGTCAAAAAAGAGATTTTAAGGTAAAACTAAGTCATATGGACATTACAAAATCAGAAATATCCCGAGAAGATCGTCGTGCCGTCCGTCCTGATTATCTATTTACTGCGTTGAAAAAGCAACAAACTATCAGAGTGCAGAATAGTATTGCGGTGTGTCTTCGAAAGAAAAATCGAACTGGGGAACCTATTTTGGTTGAGAATATGCTAGATTCTGCTTACGTCGATAGTTTGGTTCAAGTAGATGACGGATATAGAGTTTTAAGAGGAATAAAAAATTCGCCTGCTCACTGGGAAGCAGAGAAAAAAAAATTACTCGCTATGGTTAGGCAATTTGGTGTCCCCACACTTTTTGTAACTCTTTCGGCGGCAGAAACAAAGTGGCCTGAACTAATTAAATTGTTAAAAAAGACTGTGGATGGAGAGAAAATAACTAAGGAGCAAGCAGAGCAGCTGTGTTATGTTGATAAAGCTCGCCTTATCCAAAGCGACCCCTATATTTGCGCTACGTATTTTGAAACTCGACTGCAAGCTTTGAGAAAAGCATGGTCTTGTACGTCAGGTCCTTTCGGTGCATTTAAAATAGATCATTTTTACTACAGAATAGAGTTCCAGCACCGTGGTTCACCTCATGCCCACATAATGCTGTGGCTGAAAGGAGCCCCGGTTTTTAAGCCGGGTGATGTAACGATAGTTCCGCAAATTGTTAACTTTATCGATAATATTATAACTAGTAACAGCGAAGACATTGAGACTTCACTCATCGAATTACAGCGCCATAAGCATACACATACCTGCCACCCAAAGCCGGGCAGACCATGCAGATTTGGTATACCATTCTACCCATATGACAGCACAATAGTTTTAACAGAATTGAATAAAGATGAACCTACGTTTAAAAATAGCAAAAAACTTGCAAGTGAACTAAAGGAAAAACTTAATAATATTCTTGAAGATATAACAACTTTTGAGAACTTTTTGCAATATGTTGGACTTACCAGAGAACAGTACATTCTTGCCATTAGAGCTTCTATTTCTAGACCAACAATTATATTAAAGCGAAACCCTAAAGATATATATATAAATCCTTACTCAAAAAAAAATATACAACTCCATCGCGCCAATATGGATATTCAATACATATTAGACCCGTTTGCTTGCTCGCTATACATAGTTAACTATATCAACAAAGCTGATCGAGGAATGTCAAAACTTCTTAGAGATGCAGTCGAAGAGACAAGAAAAGGGAATAAAGCAGTTCGAGAATCTTTGCGAACCATATCAAATGTGTTCCTCAATGCTTCTGAAATATCTGCACAAGAGGCTGTATATTATTTGATAAGCCTTCCCTTATCACGTGGCAGTGAAAGTGAAGTATTCATTAACACAAACATTCCCGAAAAACGAGTTCAGATTTTGAAAAGCACACGAGAACTACAAAACATGGATCCTAAATCTAGTGACATATTTATGCCTAATCTGATCGATCACTACATCAATCGTCCACGTACTGAAGAATTTGAAAACATGACCCTTGCTTATTTTCATGCATTTTACATGTTTTCTAAGAAACGCAATAAGCGGGGTAGAACATCTTTAGAGGATGACGGTAATGAAAATGAAGAATGTAAAACGATAATATAAGGAAATTATGTAACTGAAGAAACAGTGGGTAATTGGATAGCTCTGTTAAACAATGATGGTTACATAAGGCGTAGACAGAAGCCCCGAGTTATCCGGTTTTGCCGTTTCAGTCGCACCACAGATTCGGAGCAGTTTTATAGAGAACAACTAATGTTATATGTACCTTGGAGAAATGAAGAAGAAGAACTTTTGAAAGATTCAATTAATTTAGTAGCCAAGTTCCATTTAGCAGCTGACACAATACGATCAAACAGTATCGCTTTTAATCAACTCGGGGGTGCAGAAGAGTTTGAAGCTCTTCTAGATTCAATAAGGCAAGCTGAGGTAGAAAGTGAAGAAAGTGAGGCGGTGGCTCTGGGTCAAGGAAACAGAAGGCCTCTAGAGGGTTATGAGTATGAAGACCAAATTGCAGATGTTGCAGATGATATTTTGCCTGGGGGAAATGCTGGACCAAACCAAGGTGAACCAGCTGCATTTGTTGCACCTGTCCTTATACCTGAGGAAGCGTACTTAGAACTTACTCGAAAATTAAATGTAGACCAACGCGACTTTTTGATTAATGTCTTACAGTACTTTAATAATAATCACGATCCTGAATGGAAGCCAGTTTATTTATTTTTAAGTGGTGGAGCAGGAGTAGGAAAAAGCTTACTTATAACCTCCTTATTTCAATGTTTGACAAGAGTTTTCAATTCATCTCCTGGATCGAACCCTGGTGATATCAAAATACTTTTGACTGCACCAACAGGCAAGGCGGCATTCGGAATTGGCGGTCAAACATTACATAGTGCTTTTTCTTTACCTGTAAACCAAGTTGGTCACACTATGCCTGAATTGTCAGCTTCGACGTCAAATACACTCGCATGCAAATTAGCTCATCTAAAACTAATCATAATTGATGAAATTTCTATGGTTGGTTCAAAACTACTTTACCAAATCAACCGCCGTTTACAGCAAATATTTCAAACAACAACTCTATTTGGAGGTATATCTATTATTGCTGTTGGGGATATGCGTCAATTACCTCCAGTCGGAGATAACTGGATTTTTCAAAATTTAACTGGTAAAACCATTGTATCACTAGCAGGCCTATCTTTGTGGAGTTTATTTAAATTATACGAATTAAAAATTATAATGCGGCAAAGAAACGACTTAAAATTTGCAACTGCATTAAATAATCTTGCTTCTGGGAGCATGACGTCTGCAGATCTGGACTTAATGAATGAGAGATGTTTCAAAATCAACGAGCTACCTGCAGACGCCAGTGATGCTGTGCATTTATTTAGCAGTAATGCTTTAGTTGACGCGCATAATGAAAGAGTTTTAAATAGAATGATCACTGAAGGCACCATTGTTGATGCCTTGGATGAAGTTTTCGGAGAGCCGAATCAATCGGCTAAAAATCGCGCCTTAAAAACTATTTTATCTTTACCTACCGCTCAAACTTATGGATTACCTAAACAATTAAATCTAAAAATTTCAGCTAGGTACATGATAACTGTAAACGTGGATACAGAGGATGGCCTGGTAAACGGGACTACTGGCAGATTGAGAGCCATTGACTATGGTATTAATAAAACAACAGGAGAAAGAAGACCACTAAGACTGTGGTTAGAACTGGATGACATAAAAGCAGGCCAAAATAAAAGAAGTTCTTTCCAAAGGAGGCTACAGAAGAGCTGGACTCCTCTCGAATGTGTTTCTTACATTATTAAAAAGTGGAAAGCGTCGAATCTGCAAATCCGCCGAACGCAGTTCCCTTTGGTTCCGGCTGAGGCGATAACAGTTCACAAGAGCCAAGGAGCTACGATGGATAAAGTTGTGGTCCATTTAAGTTCTCACTTTAAGAGATCAATGCTTTACGTGGCATGTTCTAGAGCGAGAACTTCAAAAGGATTGTTTATAATCCCTGTAAGTGGTACAGGATTCCCGAATCCTTCTCCTCCATCGGAAACAAGTCCAGTCGCTATAGAAATGTGTCGCTTACGTCAAAATCCATTAGTGCCTGTTTTCAGACATCTTCGCGTAGAAAGGCCACTCAACTATATTCAAGTAGTATATCACAACGTACAATCTTTAAGAAAACACATAGATGATGTAACTGTCGATCCAATTATAAGCAATTCTGATATAGTTTTTTTAGCAGAAACATGGGCCAGTTCATCGGATGCCTTTAAAATTAATAATTTGGATATTATCTCAAAGACTCACGGCCCAAATCTAAATACAGCAAACCGTGGAATGGGTATGATTGCATTTAAAAATATAAATATCCCGGCAATAAACGCAATAGTATTTCAAACATCGTGTGGGAAAGGGCATAGTGAAGGCATATCTTTTGATTTAAAAGGAGTTCGAATTATCGGCATTTATAGATCCCCTCGATGTAACTGGAACGATTTTTTAGAAGCAATGAATAATGTCATATTTGATGGCAGAACACTGCCGTTGCCTCCAACTATAGTGTGCGGGGATTTTAATGTAGACTTACTAGAATCTAATGAGAATACATCTTTAAAAAAATATTTTGACCATATTGGTTTATATTCAAAACTTCCTCGTGTTGTTACCACAACGGGTTATACTCAAATAGATAATGTGTTTAGCAATATTGACTTGAATGCTGGCACATACTGCGCACTATTTAGTTACCATAGCCCTTTATTTATACAATTTCGAACTGACTAATAGATGTTATTAAAACTACAGATAGTTTCTCTGTCTACCCACTTTTCAGAAAAAGTGGGTAGACAGAAAATCACAACCAAAAGTGGGTCGTGCAACCTAAAAAACAAATTGATTTGCCAAATAAGTGTAAACACCGTTTATTTTAAATTACTTATTTCTCACTTTTCTGTAATAAAAGTTTTTAAAGGCGTTGGATTTAACTCTCTGGAAATTCATCAGATGCATCCATGATGGCGCATTCTCAATTGTCATTAATTACATTTAAAACTATTTCGTTGCGCGCGTCTTAGTTTTTTATTTTTTTAACTTGTTTTTACGAAAGTACAATGGGTACCTAATTTTACGAAATAATTAAAAAAAATATATACATATGCAAGCTTTTATTCAAAATCATCTTCAGATCCACGTTATCACATGCAATGGGAATTGCTCAAGACAACAAAACAAACGATCCCAAACTCGACTATCTTAACTGTTGCCATCAAGGTCTGCCAGCCCCCTCTGCTGAAGTGAGTGAGCAAAGCGAGCGAACGCAGCTCCCGTCAACTCCTTCATGTTAGGTTACTTTAGACCCTGCAGACAGAAATAGGAGCGCCGAGCAGCGGGGCTCCGTCGACTTAGTTGCTTAAATCTTAAACTTTAACCATGGATATCTTCCATAACCATGGGGTTCCGTGGGGTTGGGATGGTACAATGAGGTAGCCCCTCTACCCTCATTTCCCTTTCCCCCTTTCGCGCCTCTTAAATCGATGGAAATTTATGGATTTTTTTATTCTAACCTGAAAACTTTAACTATGGATATCTCCATAACTATAGGGCTCCGAGTGGTTGGTGTGGTACTGAGGGGTAGCCAAACCTCCCCCCATCCCCCCTCTACCCTATCCGCGCCAAAAATCAACGGCATATAATCGAAATTTGAACCTTACACTTATACTTTTTGTTGCTTCTTAATTCACACGCCCAATATTGTTTATCCACTGTTATTCGGTTTTTTTCATATGTAAATCCATGTACGTCTAATTTTAATCCTCCGCGACTGGTTTTAAATAATTTTTCTCTATATTAATAAAGCATTAACACAAACATGCACGTAATAATAATACACCGACATGAACTTAACAATAGACACAACTCAGTACGTTATGTAAAGCATACCCCAAATAATAATCATCCCTCAAATTAAAACTATAAATATCATCTTCTACCCACATATATTTTTTATTACACTTGGTAAATGTTTCTTTCTGAGTATGAGTGAAAATATTATGGTAATTATGTTTAGGGATAAAAGCGTTATGATAAAAAACAGTAGGAGTTTAAATATTTTTACATTAATGATATTATTAATTACAACTTTCGGAAACATGAGTGTTATGAACATCGCCGGTAGCACTACAAATAGTATGAATGAAAACTTTAGGATGAAAAAACTTTAGAACATAAATTTGAAACGGTGGCAAATTCACTCACTAATCTTGAAGAGAAAATTACCACTAACATAAATAATAACGTTAATGTAAAATTTAAAAAACTTGATAGCAACCTGAATAATTTAAATTCACAAATAGAAGAGCAAGAGAAAAGACTTGATGAATTAGAGAAGAACATAAGGCAGAGAAATGTGGTGTTCTTTGGTATAGAAGAAGGAGAAATATCATACTTCCAGTTGGTAGAAAGAATTACAAACATACTTAAAGGAAAATTAAAAATTTGTATTCGGGATTTTGAGTTGGAATCAGTTAAGAGACTGGGAAAAAAGAACGAGAACCCAAGACCAGTGGCTGTCACGTTTACAACACTTGGAATGAAAATTAAAGTATTGAAGAATAAGAAAGAATTAGAAGGGTCAAATATTTATATAAAACAAGATTTTCCGACAAAGGTACTAAAGATCAGAGAACACTTAAAACAGCAGCTGAAACTTGAAAAAGAAAAAGGAAATGAAGCCTTCATACTTTATGATAAACTTATTATTTTTCGATGGTGGCGCTAGTTGCCACGTCAACATTGGCTCCGTATTTAAATTTTGTGAAAAATAGTAAACATTAGTATTTCAGTCTAATTATGTAACATACCAGTCAATTTATATGTAGTGATTAATGTGTATTGTTGGCAGCAAAAGTTCTAAAGTTTTAAGTGAATAAAAGCTTGATAAAAGAACAGCATCTAACGCAGTGTTTACAAACAAAATTGTGCATCAAAATAAGTGTACAACATTTAAACCAATAAATAAAAACAAACAATTCTATATTGTATAATAACAGTGACATAATTTTGTATAATAAAAGTAAATAACAATTAGTGAATCTTCAAATTAAGGCACCGTTAAAATAATTCAAAATAGTGACGCGCGACCGACGCTTATCTTTCGACCAATTAAAACAAAGAATAACGCACTTTGTTGAATTTAACGAAACGCCTAATACAACCACCAATTTCGCATTGTGTGCTAAGGAACATTGTAGCCGATTGCGTAAGGCGTCGTGTCAACGATTGCGCGTCTCGAGTTCAAACCCCAGTGAACCCAATCTGTTTTTGGAACTTTTTTGTTTTTTTTATCACTTTTTTACATGGAACAGTTTATTTTATGGTTTGCTGGTTTTTGTGACTTATTTTCTGCTCTATATACGTGGGACACTCAGAAAGTTTTGCGAAACTAAAAAAAATTGTTCTATACGTACATATATTTTTATTAAATCTTTTCAAAGTACTTTCCACCAGCCTCTATACAAAGATTCATGCGCCTAAACCAGTTTTCAAAACACTTTTTCCAGTCCGCCGCAGACACCTCGTTTACAGCCTGCTCGAACGCAGCCAGCGCATCTTCCGGCGACGAAAATTGTATCCCTTTGAGCTGATTTTTTATTTTTGGGAATAAAAAGAAGTCACACGGTGCTAGATCAGGGCTGTAAGGAGGGTGACCCAGGAGTTTGACTGGCGTGCTGTCCAGGAAGTCCCTCGTTTTGAGTGCGGTGTGCGCAGGTGCATTGTCGTGGTGGAGCAGTAGCCCGCGGAGCCCTGTGTTTGGTCGCTTGTTGCTTATAACAGAGAAAACTTCTGGCAAACATTTGGTAGTATACCATTCGGCATTAATGCTTCTTTGATCCCGTAAGGGAATTGATACCAAGTGGCCAGTCAAATTAAAAAAGCTAGCGATCAAAATCTTACCCCCGCTTCTAGATCGCTTCACTTTGGTAGGCGTTGGCTCATTTTGAAACACCCAAACAGTCGACTGGCGCTTGGTTTCTGGGTCGTATTGATAAATCCAGGACTCATCACCTGTAACGATGTCGTAAACACGCCGAGACGAGCCTGCTTCAAATTTGTTAAGCATATCACGGCACCATTCCACCCGGGCCTGCTTCTGAGCATCGGTGAGGTTGTGCGGCACCCAGCGTGATACTATCCTCCTCACGCGAAGATGGCTGTGTAGAATCTCGTGAACGCTTCCCGATCCAATCTTCAATATGTGTTGAATCTCCTGATATGTAATTCGCCTATTGTCTTGGATTAAATTTTTCACTGCTAGCACGTTTTCTTCGGTAACAGCCGTCAAAGGGCGACCGCTTCTTTCGTCATCCCCCAAAGTTGGTCGACCGCGCTTGAATTCGTTATACCAACGATACACGGTTGCCTTGGAAGGGCCTTCATCCATGAATGCCATTTGAAGTCTATCGTACGATTCATCCGGTTTCAGGCGACACTTGAAGTCGTATAAAATCATAGCTCTAAAATGTTCCCGGCGCAGATCCATATTTCAGTGAGACACAATACTTTGAATTAACTCGCAAAAAATGTGGAGGGAAATTTTGAAATTGGAACTTACTTATTTTTACTTATAAATAATCATATTTTCGAAAAACATTATAACTGGCCAGTCTCCCATATATAAAAACTTTTTTTCGCAATACTTTCTGAGGGGCCTGGTACTTTTCTACAAATTTAAGAAATATTTTAACAAATATTCTCAGAAAACATGGAAACCTGCAATAACGTAACTTTCAGGCAAAGGCGTATGCGACGCTCTCATTCTCGTCTGTCCAACGAATCCCTTGACAGTTTGGCATCAAACTTAAGCGTCAAAAGTATGATGGACCTATCTACACACCTTAAAAGTGATGAAACATTACACTTTAAAAATACGATTGAGAATCTTAAGGAGCAGATATTAAAGATAAATTTTGAAATTGAGACACTTGGCTTAGAGAATGTTTCATTGAAACAACAGTTAGCTGATCAAAAGATTAAAACTGAATATTTTAAGAAAATGTACATTACGAGCCAAAATCCCAAAAGTACGACCTCTTCGTGCAACACAGGAATCTACCAAAAATGTTTTCCAAATAAAAACAGACTATCGGCTAGAAAACTAGACTTGAACATCGACTTCCATACCCCCGAACCAGCTTGCAGCAGTACTGCTACTGACGGTCTTAGGGAAGAAAATGAAACTAAAGAGTCCAACACTAAAGTAGCAATAGCAACCGATTGCATTGCAATTACGCATGATAAAACGGAGGATAAATCACAAAAGCTGAACTTGCACGATGAAGGTAAATCACACAAATTAAGTTGCCAATCTCGAAATGGAAACATACTTATTCTGTCAGATGACCAAGGGAAAGGTATTGTTCAAGGACTACTGAAGAAGAAAAAAGAAAACAGATTTATCTTAAAGAACTACGCCATAACAGGTATAAGGAAACCAGGTGCGACTACAGAAGAAGTCTTGTTGTGTTGTGATAAATTATCCGAAAACTTTACAAAAAATGACAGTGTGATCATAATGACCGGTAGAAATGACTCAAACCCTATTAAATTTATGGCTGAAATGGCTGCAGCAGTTAGGCTATTGAAAAACTGTAATATATTTATTGTAAATGTTAAGTATAATGCATTCCTGAATGAGCATAAACTTAACTATGAATTAAAATTGCTGTCACAAAACTATCACAATTGTAACTTCATCGAAGCAAATAGCTACAATAGCGTTATCCAACAACTTCTACACAAAATTAACGATGTAGAATACTACAACAACTACCTATTTTATAATAATAATGTACGAACAATCGGCAAACCTAATGGTTCAGAACATTTTATACATGAAACTACGAAAACTTCATCACGACAAGTAATCAGCACGTTGGAACCTGTAAAAGGTCCACCTAAAGGTACTATTCCTTACTATTTTTCGAAGATTGTCAAACCTCAAATGTCGCCCATAAATACTTCTATTGACAACGTTGTGCTAAGTAAAGAACCATTTTTTCGTAACTAATAATAAACATAGCAATAGTAGTAGTAAAAAACATAGCAGGAATATTTTTTCAATAATGCATCAAAATATTGCAGGGGCTTTAAATAAACTACAAGATATTGATTTAACTATTAATGAGATGCGTGACTCTAATATAAACATTGACGTTCTATGCCTGAGTGAACATTTTGTTATAAGAGGTGAAGAAAAATACCTTAATCTTAACAACTTTTACGTCGGTGCGATTTATTCACGACCTGATCAGCGGCGGGAGGAACATGTATACTATGCAAAAACCATCTTCAAAGTACTAAATTGAAAGAAGTAACAGAATTTTGCATTGATAAACATTTCGAAATTTGTGGTCTTGAAATTAAATCTATGCGTGTGATAATATTATGTATATACAGGACACCCTCATCTAATTTAAATATATTTTTGAAAACTTACACAAAACCTTACTTAAATTACAAAATAAAAAAAGCAAAATAATACTAGCTGGGGATTTTAATATAAACCTTCTAAACAATGATAATAATTGTACAAAATTGAAAGAATTAATCTCAAATTATGGTATGAAATGTCACATTCATGAAGCCACCAGGTTGAACACATGCATTGATAACATCATTAGTAATATTCCAAACGTAATAGGCAAAACTCACAATGTTTGTTTATCTGATCACAACACTGCTCAGGTTGTGAATTTCGAATGTAATCAAAAACCCATATCAGGCTATTACTTCATGACCGTAAATGACCTGAGTAAAGACAATGTTAGCAAATTCATTGAACACGTAAGTTAATTATCTTTTTCGGATATTTACAAAATTTCAGACACGAATAATGCTTTCGATTCGTTTCATGACACTTTAACATTATTTTATAAACTATGCTTCCCTCTGATTAAAGTAAAAAAACAGTTCAAAGATAATAAATTAAAATGGATAACAAAAGGAGTTAAAATTAGTAGTAACACTAAACGAACATTAAGATATAAATATTATGTAAATAGAACGTATGAAAACAAAACTAGATTTAAGGTGTACTCGAAAATGTTAAGGAAATGTATTCATAATATGCAATCGTTATGTAATCTTAAGCACATTGCATACTCAAAAAATAAAGGTAAAGCTTCTTGGGATATTGTAAAAAGCTGCACAGGTAACGAACGGTGTCGAGAGTATATTAATTGTATACTAGATACTGCTTCATCAGGTTCAGATATAGCAAATATATTTAATAACTTTTTTATTGATATTGTTGAAAACAGCGCTACTTTACAGAACAACACATGTAACCAAGATTTTAAAAGCAATGACAATAGCATTTTTTTAAATCCTACAAATCCTGCTGAAATTTTTAGTATATTAAAATCATTAAAACCACAAAATCCACTGGTTATGATGACTTATACAGACCTTTTAAAAAAAATATCACCATTCATTGCAGAACCTCTTTCATATATTGTTAATTTATCGCTAGAACAAGGCTGATTCCCGGATAAACTTAAATTATCTATTATAAAACCATTGCATAAAAAAGGCTCTAAAACTGATAAAAACAACTACCGACCAATTGCTCTAATTCCAATTCTATCTAAGGTCTTTGAAAGAATCATGTACAAAAGAGTCCTCTCTTTCTTAGACAAATATAATATTCTTGCAAAAGAGCAATACGGTTTTAGGAAAAATAAATCCACCTCTCTAGCAGCATTTAGTTTGGTCAAATCTATAATAAATAACATTAACTCTAAAAGTGTAACCTCAGCTTTGTTTTTAGACCTTAGTAAAGCCTTCGACTTTGTAAATCATTCCATTCTCATCGATAAATTATGTAGAATTGGTATTAGGGGACCAGCCTTGGAATGGTTTAAATCGTATTTATTAAATAGAACTCAGACCACACGAATTACTAAATTTGATGACAAAGTGAATAGTCTCATCAACTTCAACTCTCAGCCTCGGCAAAATTACTTTGGAGTTCCACAGGAAAGCATCTTGGGCCCTCCATTATTCCTTGTATATATTAATGATCTTCCTCAAATAATAGAAAAAGAGTGTGTTTTATTTGCAGATGACACAACAGTTATCCTAGATGGTAAAAATCATGAAGCACATGAGACTAATATAAATGCCAGTTTGAATAAAATAGTTACATGGTTAGATATAAATGCTTTAAAAGTGAACGTTGATAAAACTAAAATATTAAATTTTAAAACACAGAAGAGTAAAAATATCCATCTTAAAATAAAACATAGGGACCAAATAGTAGAACAGATACATACAACAAAATTTCTGGGTATAACACTAGATGAACATTTCGCCTGGAGGGAGCATATCAATGAAATATGCATGAAGATTAATAGATTTGTTTTTGCTCTAAAAAAAGTCAAAGATGAGGCATCCAAACCAACTGCCGTAATGGTATATCATGCCTATGTTTGCTCCGTCATCCGTTACGGTATCATTGTCTGGGGAAACTTCTCTGAACTTAGTAGAGTTCTGTTGGCACAAAAAAGATGTATCCGCACCATCTTTAATATGGACTGGACTGACCCCTGCAGACCAGTATATAAAGCACACAATCTTCTCACCGTTCCTTGTATGTATATATATGAAATAGCTAAATTTGTAAAAACTAATTATTCACTTTTTAATGCTAAAAATAACAATAATAAACGAAAAGTTACACAGTATGTATTAGAATTGCCTGTACCCAGAATCGAATTATTTAGGCGTAGTTGTGTTTACATGGCCCCTCTTATTTATAATTCTATACTAACCTTTATAACCGATCTCCCTTACAGAAAATTCTGTATAGTTTTAAAAAAGTGGCTCATTTCACACAGCTTTTATTCTATAAACGAATTTCTAAAAAGATCACCATGTCAATCTTATCATTACAGGAATGCATTGTAGATTAACATGTTATTAGTTATTGTAATTCCTACCTACTGCCTTTTATGTTGTTTGATTTATATTTTATGTATTGTTAACCATATAATTTCATAGTCTAGTAAGTAAACTAAGTGTTTTGAAGCGTTTATTAAACTTAACAGGTTAAATACCTAATAAAAATAATGTGTTATGTGTTATTAGATTATTAGAGATCTGCTTATTGTAAGCACCTTAACACAATATAATATTTGCATGCCAACTTATGGCGAAATGTGTCATTGTGCTAATAACTTATTTATACCATCTTTTGTACCACATTTAATGCAAATAAATGGCTATGACTTTGACTTTGACTAACCAATGCGAAGCCCAACAACAAAAGGGCACCTTCAGGTTCTCCACCGGAATCTGCCTTCACTGAAGATAACATATCTTTTAGCAAAACCAAAAACAAAAAGAAACATAAAGGAAATAACCAAATTACTGATTACATGGAGCAGAGTGATAAAACAAATAATAGTTCAAGTTAAAAACTACACAAATAGTACATTACTGAATTTACAGGCTCCCTCCAAGTTAAAAACTAACAATAACAAGAAGAAAATTATACACAAGATCTCCCAATACGGCTGGTCCCCGCGGGAGTGATCGACTAAAACCCTCCTTGCATTACAAAGAAAATTATAACATATCATAGAAAATTATAGAAATGCATGGAGGAGGCCTATGCCCAACCTTGGGTACCCAAAAAAAAAAAAAATTACTTAATATCTCCCCTAGTCTTTATTAATATTGTTATTAATCATATTTTTAGTATTTTTTAAATAAAGGTTTTTTATTTTACTAATTAAATAATATCACAATGTCATTATATATTGTGGTATTTATTAAAGATCTACTTACGTTTCATAACACTCCACAATCCATCTTCACATCTTTTGATATCGCATCAATTTGTGTAACTCATTTTTATATATATTCTTTGTATTATTACATCTGGAAAGCATATTTAGTTATCTCTGACTGTTTTAAATATCTAAACTTAAATTATATTCGTAATTTATAATAAAATTCTTCTTCTAATATTTTTCTACTGTGACGTTTTATCTGACATGACATATGTCTGTCTATTTTATTTTCTTAAAGCCATAGACATACCATAGGTACCATGGACTATAATACCTAGACCTTTCCTTAAGCTAGTTGTACATTATTGTAAGGTCAGAGCAGACTGACCCGCCTTTGTAAAGCCATTTTCATTCGCTCTGTTCTGATTGAGATTTGAATTTGAAATTGAGAAGAGATGGCAGATCGAATGAAAAACGGGCTTCAGCTTTTTTCAGTCTTGGGAACTGGTCTGAACGCGGACAGTGGTGGATATACTGTGTACTAGAATACGAAGTGTATTTTTCTACTCTTGAACTCTTAAAAACGGTGAATTATCCGCTTATGTAAAAAACTATTATTATTTGAAGTGCATCAGTTAATATATATATATTTTGTGTGGTTCCCGAGAGCATTATTTCCTGAGACTTACCCTCAACGGCCATCTCGTGACATCAAAGGCCTCGCTGTTTGACGTATTGAGCCATAGCCGGCCTCCACACACCTCGGAGCCTACGTATTTACCCGTTTGCCTGATTATCCGTCCTGCTATCTACTCTACTGCCTACCTGACTGATTTCCTGGCTTGACCACCTACCCGTGGTGTCTGCTGACCTGCCTACCTGCCCGATTGCCTGCATGTCCGTCGTAGCTGCCTGATCACCTACCTACCTCGGGCATTCCACGACTTCTTGCCCGAGCTGCTGCCTGGATAGCTGCCCACGTCGTGCGAAGCTGACCATAGTTCTGCTCTCTATATCCTTTTTATTTTCATAATTTAATTTAATTTTAACCTTTTATCTTAATTTTAATAACGTGGCTTACGTATAGCTCCACTGAGCTATACGTAACGCTACAGTTTGGCGCCCAACTTTTAAATAATTGGGCGCAACGTTGTTTGTGCGCCCAATTATCTGAATCCACCCCATCACCCACACTATACCTACTTTTCACTCTATCTTTTTTAACGTGGGCTCGACCTTTCATCATCCTTCTCTAAATTCTAAAAAACATACTTACACAAGTATATACAAAGGCTAACTTTTGGTTTCTCTTACAGGCCCCATTTCATCATCATTTTCTCTCTTTACACTTTTGATAGAACTTAAACCTATTAGGCAACTTCTTTTTCCCTCCTTATGTTTTCTCTTTGTTTTATTTTTAGAGCGGTATTCCTCTAGAGCGGTCTGCACAACTCAGAAAGCCTTATGTGCAAAGAGCGGTCCCGTAACTCTTTAAAAATAAGCCAAATGCGTGGAGTCTTCTTAAAACCTCTTAATTCCCTTGAATCTTATTCTTAAAGAATGAGGTGTTATTTTAGAGCGGTTTGCATAACTCGGAAAGCCTTATATGCAAAGAGCGGTCCCGTAACTCTTTAAAAATAAGCCAAATGCGTGGAGTCTTCTTTAATATATTTTTTTCCCTTTTGTATCCTTCCCTCTTGTATCCTTCCCTCTTGTATCCTTCCCTCTTGTATCCTTCCCTCTTGTATCCTTCCCTCTTGTATCCTTCCCTCTCAAACCTAGTTCCCTCTCAACCTAGTTCCCTCTTATAGACTTGAGACTTCCCTCTTATAGACTTCAGTCCTCCTCCTCTTTGAGTTCCTCTTGTTTAAATAAATAGTTTCTTAAAGGGTTTTCAAACAGGTGCGGGTAACGACACCTATTAAAAATAAATAAGCCTTCGTTATATCTTAATAAATATTTCCTTGTGGAGTATACGTCATTGAATGTGAACTATATCCCCTAACGTGTGATTGAATGAGAGTGTTTGACGAAAGTATGAAAGATGTTGTGTGTTAGAGCAAGGATTATATTTAAACCTCAAAATTTTCTTCTAGTTGAAAATTTTTCTGGGGTCATCGGGGAAATGTGGTATTTATTAAAGATCTACTTACGTTTCATAACACTCCACAATCCATCTTCACATCTTTTGATATCGCATCAATTTGTGTAACTCATTTTTATATATATTCTTTGTATTATTACATCTGGAAAGCATATTTAGTTATCTCTGACTGTTTTAAATATCTAAACTTAAATTATATTCGTAATTTATAATAAAATTCTTCTTCTAATATTTTTCTACTGTGACGTTTTATCTGACATGACATATGTCTGTCTATTTTATTTTCTTAAAGCCATAGACATACCATAGGTACCATGGACTATAATACCTAGACCTTTCCTTAAGCTAGTTGTACATTATTGTAAGGTCAGAGCAGACTGACCCGCCTTTGTAAAGCCATTTTCATTCGCTCTGTTCTGATTGAGATTTGAATTTGAAATTGAGAAGAGATGGCAGATCGAATGAAAAACGGGCTTCAGCTTTTTTCAGTCTTGGGAACTGGTCTGAACGCGGACAGTGGTGGATATACTGTGTACTAGAATACGAAGTGTATTTTTCTACTCTTGAACTCTTAAAAACGGTGAATTACCCGCTTATGTAAAAAACTATTATTATTTGAAGTGCATCAGTTAATATATATATATTTTGTGTGGTTCCCGAGAGCATTATTTCCTGAGACTTACCCTCAACGGCCATCTCGTGACATCAAAGGCCTCGCTGTTTGACGTATTGAGCCATAGCCGGCCTCCACACACCTCGGAGCCTACGTATTTACCCGTTTGCCTGATTATCCGTCCTGCTATCTACTCTACTGCCTACCTGACTGATTTCCTGGCTTGACCACCTACCCGTGGTGTCTGCTGACCTGCCTACCTGCCCGATTGCCTGCATGTCCGTCGTAGCTGCCTGATCACCTACCTACCTCGGGCATTCCACGACTTCTTGCCCGAGCTGCTGCCTGGATAGCTGCCCACGTCGTGCGAAGCTGACCATAGTTCTGCTCTCTATATCCTTTTTATTTTCATAATTTAATTTAATTTTAACCTTTTATCTTAATTTTAATAACGTGGCTTACGTATAGCTCCACTGAGCTATACGTAACGCTACAATATTATATCATAATATAATGTTAAATTAATGGCATGATCTAATTTAATTGATTATGCTACATTCTAAAATTTTTTCATCTTAATTTAATCATTTTAAAATTACTTAAAAAGTATGTACATATATTGAATCAAATATTGTATTGAATGTGAATAGATAATTTGAATATGAAATTACAATATAAATTGTAGGTATGTTTAATGTAGGTGTGATTCAAATTTTTTTTTTTTTAATGCTAGGTACTGTTATTATATTGAAGTCGCAATTTTGTTGATTCAATCATAATTATAACCTAAAATGTATGGCATGATCCAATTTAATTGTTTGTGTTGTACCTATTCTAATTTAATCATTTGAAAATTGTAAAATGTATTTACATAATAACATAAAAAAGAATCGTGTTGAAAATAGATCATTTTAATGTGAAATTGTAATATAAATTGCAAGTATGTTGAATGATATGTGATTATATGTGATTTATTTTTAAGATTTATATTTTTTTAGATGTCAATTGATATCACATTGTTATCTAACACGATTGAAATCTTTAGTTAATTAGTTGCATGATTTTATTTAAATGATAATGTTGCATTATAATTAAATCAATGGTAAACGAATTTATGATTTAACTTTACTAAAATCATGAAATTCATTATTTTAGTAAAAAATATGTATGTTCAATGTATGTGATTGCCTACAGTTATATATTGAAATATTAAGGATATATAGTTTGTAATATTTTTATCTTTTTGGGAATAAATGGCTTATTATTATTATTATTATAAGTGACAGGCATCGGGTTACGGCTTGTAATAGTAGTCAAAGTAGTCGTAAGTGCCGGTCAAAGCACCATAATTTACTACACAAGGAGAAAAGTCCTAATAATACCGCATCCAATGTGAGCACAGTTAGTTTATCAAGCGGGGACACGCCGAAGCCGCAGCCAGCGCGCGACGTTGCCCGCTGGCAGGACGCCGCGTAAGCGACGTCACGTTGTGTTCGATGTCCACAAGCCGTGCATGTACTACTGTATTGCTCGTGACCGCTCGCGTTGTTGTTGAAGATGCTTTGGGTAATCCGTGTCTTGTTCGAGCGGGGATCCTGCCGTTTTGCCGAAAAGATTTTGACAAAATTTCATTACCCAAACAAATTTTAGCAACCTTTTTTTATACCATTGCAATATGTCGAATGATTTTAGGACGCATATTTTTATTTGGTCAAATTTTTACTTGGCAAAATATTACCAAGTATAATGTCATTATGGCATTTGGTCTTTAATCAAATGATTTATTACAGCAAACAATCTTCAGACAATAAACGTTTGGTGAAATGATTTGTTAAGACAAAAAATATTAAGGCAAAAAAAAAAGGAAGTTTTGGGAATTATTTAATTTAAAAAGTATTTTAATATAATCATTTGTTTAATGCAAAATATTTTTACATTACAATTTAAAAAAAATTGCAAAGGACGTTAGCAATTTTATTTCGGAGTATTTAGTCTTGTGTTGCAGAATTCGATTAATTATTTCAATTTGTCTGAAACAAGTCAAATTTATGGTTACTTGGTATTAGTTTATTTAAGGAAGTAGTTAGAGTAGGTTAATTATTAAAAAATGGTTAGGTTAGGTTAAAACTGTGACCTCCTACGCACGAGCCGAGCGAGCGAAGCGAGCGGTGCCGCGGCAGCGGCCGGCGAGTGCCAGAAACGACTTGCATTAATAGAAAAAAAGAGATTGTTTTTAGTAGGTTACCCGGAACTGAACTATTTAGATTAGGATAATAACTTATTTAAAAAAAAATGTTGAACGACTACATTAAATTACATATCTTTTTTTGCAATTCTCCTCTCGCAGATATGCTGGAAGAGATTTCGATAGAAATAAGCATTATACCTTTGTACCTATTTTCTGTTCCTTCTTCTTGTCTATTTACTGTGTGTGTATATTAATGGTTAAATAAATAATAAATAAATAAATAAAAATAAAAAATATATATAAAAAAAGGAAAGTAAAAAAGTATAAATATTTGGCTTATTTGATTTTGCGTTAAAACTGTTATTCCAACTGAAATATTTGACTAAATAAAAAATGTTAAAAGTACTAGTTGGTAAACAAGTTATAGTTTAAACGTTCATTTCCCAAACATTAGGTTTGCGTTACAATTTTTTGTGAATAGATTTATTGCTAAGTAATAATTTGGCTAATGAAATTATGCGAAAATTTTTTTGGGAAGTGAAAATTTGTCAAATTCCTTTCGGTCAAACAAGGGAGACCCGTTCGAGCGTTGTTAGACTGCGCTTCGCAGAGTAATTTTTTAAATCATAATTGTTGTCAACGCCTTGGGTTTGATATTAATAACCGGCCGGCCCGCTCAGTAGTAAAGGGGTTCGGTGGTTTAAAATCGACCATTCATGGTTCGATTAAAATTAAATTCGCATCACGTTTTAATTCCGATATTTGTTTTGATATGGATTCGCTAGTCGTAGTTACGTAGTTACGGAACAATTGCGTACTGTCTCGGTTGACACGTCTTTATTGACCAAATTTAAAGACTTACCGTTGGCAGATGAATCTTATGGTGTCCCTGGAGACGTCGATATGTTGATCGGCGCTTCGATTCTCCCGCACCTCCAGTTATCACGTAAGGTTCAAGGTCATACGTCGTATCCCGCACCGCACGCCCTAGAAACGGTTCTAGGTTTTGTTATTATTGGTTCCGCACCCGCAAATTTAAATAGCTACTCCACTGTGTCACACTGCTGCACGGTTGAGCCGCCGCTGGAGTCTACCATCCGCAGGTTCTGGGAAATTGAAGAGGTCAATTTCCCGCCTATCCTAAGCCCTGATGATAAGGTGGCTGAGGAGATTTATTGTCGCATGACTAGTCGAGATAATGATGGTCGTTACGTTGTCGCACTCCCATTCATGGGAGATATTTTTTCGCTCGGTGACTCCTACGCTACCGCTAAAAAACGCTTTTCTTGTTTAGAACGTAAGATGCAAGCATCTCCGATGTTGAAGCAAGCCTATGATGAGGTCGTTATCGAATACCTAGATAAAGGATACACCTCAATTGCGCCCACCGCCGAGACAGACGAGACTCGCGATCATCCATCTTACATCATCCCGCACCACGGAGTTGTTAGAGAAGATAACCTTACTACTTAGCTTCGCTTGGTTTTGGACGGCAGTGCTAAGACTAGTACTTCTGTATCGCTCAACGATATTTTGTATTGTGGTCAAAACCTTCAAGGTTTTGACCTTATTGTAAATTTCCGCTTGTTCGCTGTGGCGCTTTCCGCCGACATAAGGCAAATGTTTCTTTCTATTGGTATCTGCGAATGCGACCGCAGATTTCAACGTTTTTATATAGATTTTTGCCTCAAGAACCTTTGAAAGTTTACGAGTTTAATCGTGTTTGTTTTGGGCTGAAGTCGAGTCCTTTCCATGCGCTTTGCACTATCAAACAATTGGTCCCTGATGAGGGCGAATGATTCCCGAAAGCGAAAGATACTATTGAGACTGGGCTATACATGGATGACTTTGTTTATAGTATAGCCAGCGAGGCAGAGGCCATTGAGACCGCCGCTCAAGTAATATGTCTTATGCAAGCCGGTCAGTTTCATCTTTTAAAAAGGACAAGTAACTCGCGAACCGTTCTAGATTCGATTCCACTATCGCATCAATTATCTTCGTTGAAGGAATTTGATGGTGATGACACGCATAAGGTTCTAGGCTTAAGTTGGTCACCCGTGTCTGACATGTTAACTCTTAAAGTTAGTTCGACGCCACAAATTTGTACTAAGCGCATTGTCCTGTCGTGTGTAGCACGTATTTGGGATGTTATGGAATTTTTAGCTCCCGTCGTTTTATATGCCAAGTTGCTTATAAAAAAGCTATAGCTTTCCAATAGTTATTGGGACGACCCCGCGCCCGACAATTTTGTTAAATTGTGGGCTCGCTTTCGCAAAGAGCTTCCATTGTTCGATCAAATAAAAATTCCGCGCCATGTTGGTATATTGTCAGACAGTATACAGTTACTGTGTACAGTTACCGTTGTTCGAATCAGAAATGTAGAGATCCGCAAGAGAACCGGGGTTACCAACATAGCCCGGAGAATTGCCAAACTTAAGTGGCAGTAGGCGGGGCACATTGCTCGCAGAACGGATGGCCGATGGGGCAGAAAAGTTCTGGAGTGGCGACCGCGAACCGGAAGACGATGCGTTGGAAGACCTCCCACCAAGTGAACCGATGACCTGGTGAAGGTTGCGGGGATTCGCTGGATGCGGGACGCACGGGACCGGTCAATGTGGTGACACTTGATGGAGGCCTATGTCCAGCAGTGGACGTCTTTCGGCTGATATGATTATAGTTACTGTTGTAGGCTTCGCAGACGCCAGTGAAAAGGCTTACGGGGGAGTGGTTTATTGTCACGTTTTGAATGCTGATAAGGTCACGGTTAGTCTTATAAGCGCTAAATCTAAGGTTTCCCCTCTCAAGGTCGTTTCTTTAGTGCGCCTGGAGCTGTGCGCTATACTTTTGTTAGTGCAATTAATCAGCTCTATTGTCAATGCTTGTAGGCACCGCATTGTTGTTGATAGAATTATGGGTTTTTCTGATTCTACTGTAGCTTGTGTTGGGCACATTCTTCACCCCATCGCTTTGACACATTCGTCGCTAATAGGGTGGCTAAAATTCAGTCCGAATTACCACCACAAAATCTCTTTCACGTCGCTAGCAGATAATCCAGCTGATTGTCTTTCCTGTGGATTGCTACCTTCGCAAATTTTAGATCATCCGCTGTGGTTCTGCGCTCCGTCTTGGACTCATAGTGTGCTTGAGGTATGGCCGGTTAAGCCCTTTAACCCAGCTGCCGTTTCAGAACCACCCGAGGAAAAGAAGCATTCGCTGGTAGTTTCGGTTCCACGTGAAGAGTCGATTATTTTATCGTTTTCTTATCGCTTCTCGTCTTGGTCAAGACTTTTGCGTTGTGTGGTGTATGTCTGTCGTTTTATAAAACTGTTACCCACACGCTGTAATATAACCGCCGCTGATCTGGATAAAGCTGAGTCAGTCGTGCTTCGTGAATTACAGAGATTTTACTTAGCATCCGAATTTAGAAATTTAGAGTCCAACCAACCTTGTAGTCGCGGATTACAACATTTAAAACCTTTTTTGCAGGATGGTCTCATTTGAGTAGGTGGTCGTTTGAGAAATTCTGATTTAGGATTTGAACAAAGGCATCCAGTAGTTTTACCCCGCAAGGACCATATTTTAGATTTGATTGTAGATTATCATCATAAGGTAAATTGTCACGCAGGTCCGGACGTGTTGATGTCTATCCTTGGACAGAAGTACTGGATACTTTCCGCTCGCAATTTGGTTTTTGCTAGAGTGCACAAATGTGTGCCCTGTTTTAAGTTTCACCCGCGTTTTATCGAGCCTGAAATGGCCAATCATCGCTCTTGCCGTGTTGTTCAATCCGTTAAACCTTTCGTACACACCGGTACCGACTTCGCCGGCCCGTTTAGAATAACTATTGTCCGTGGTCGTGGTATACGCTCCACGAAGGCTTACGTTTGTGTATTTATTTGTATGACAACTCGTGCGGTTCTTATAGAATTGACCGGTGATTTAAGTACGCAAGGCTTTATGTCCGCGTTTAAGTGTTTTCTGTCGCGCCGTGGCCCCGTCAAACGTTTATACTCAGACAACGGTACTAATTACGTTCAAGCTCGCCGTAGTATCTCGGAGTTACACGCATTCTTGCGATCAAAGTATTATCAGAGTGAATTCGCTCATGTTTTAGCCAAGAATCGTATTGAATGGCATTTTAATACGCCTGCTGCTAGTCACTTTGGTGGCAATTGGGAGGCTAATATTAAGAGCCTCAAGGCGCATCTGTGCCGCGTTGTAGCTGAGTACTGCACTCGCTCAGATAGAGGCAGTAATGAATACTCGTCCACTGTGTCGAACTCTATCTAGTGACCCGTCGGAGTCTTTAGCTTTAACGCCGGCTCACTTCTTAAACACGACTCCTCTTAAGTATTTGCCCGCTATGGATGTTGATGAAGACAGGCTGCATCTCCTAAAGCGTCACGCTCTTTTGGATAGATTAGTTCAATCGTTTTCGAGGCGTTGGAGAACAGATTATTTGCACACGCTGCAGTCGCGTCAAAAGTGGAATACTCCATCGAACCCAGTCACCGTTGGTACTGTGGTAGTTTTAATGACCGAGAATGCACCCCCTCTACACTGGCCTCTAGGTGTAGTGGAGGAAGTTTTCCCTGATTCAAAGGGAGTAACGCGTATAGTAAGAATTAAAACCGCATTCGGTTCATGTATACGTCCGGTTACCCGCCTTTGTCCTCTGCCTAATCAGCAGCAGGTTTCAACTTAGTTTAGTAGTTGTAGTAACGCTTTATATACATATTTAATTTAGGATTAGGTTAGCAGTTAGAGGTTACACCTGAATTTAATTTTTGAATAGTTTCGCTTATTGTTTTTTTTTGAAGGAAACCCTTCAAACCCGGGAATGGTTGTGCCAACATGCAAAATATGATTGACATCCGCTATTTCCTATACCTATCCCTTTTCCGCACATCCTCGCGAGTGAACAAGAAGATTTGCTCCGTCATTTTGTTTGGAAATGACTTCCGAATTGAACCGGAACTACCTCTTGTAGTCCGATGATAAAAGGGGCTTGGCGGAATTAGATCATGCAATTTCATCGCACATTCCCCAAAATGCAACCGATAAAAAACCGGCAAGCTGGCAACTCGCTGACGATGTTCAAGGATCTGGAACTTTGACTTAACCAGTGCCTCATTGCCGATGAGCATCTTGGCCCGCTTTTCGATCGACTCTAGTGCATCAAGCTGGTATTTGGCAGATCCGTCCCAGAGATGAGAACAGTACTCCATGCATGATCGAACTTGCGCTTGATACAAGCTGAGCAGCTGTTCTGCCGTGAATGGAACGGACGGTCAAATGGACCGATCTCTCAGGCAGTCTGCAATCTAATCACAGAGACCACCGGGCAGACCGAATGAAGGAAGCTTACCAATGAGGCTTTCGTGCCAGACCCTATCAAAAGCCTTCGAGTTGTTGAGGGAGACGGCAAGCGCTTCCCCGTGTCTCTCGATGGCCTCACTCCAGATGTGAAGGACATACGCTAGAAGATCCCCAGTAGACCGATTTTGGCGGAAGCTGTATTGGCGGTCACTAAGGATATCGTTTGCTTCTAGGTATGCCAGGAGCTTAATAATGAATACACGTTCCATACTCTTACAGAGGATGGAGGTTACAGATGTGGGTCTTTAGTTGGCCGAGTCAGCTCGACTGCCTTTCTTGGGCATGGGCTGTACGTAAGCTTGCTTCCAAGCATTCGGCACTTTTCCAGCCTCATACGAAAGGCTGAATAGGCGTGTCAAGATCGGAGACAGTTCAGGCGCACAGGTTCTAAGAACAATTGCTGGAATTCCATCATGGCCGCTAGCCTTGTTCACGTCGAGGCTATTCAGCACCCTACGGACGTCCTTTTGATGGATACAAATGTCCGACATACTTGTCTCGCATCCATCAGGAGAATGGAAAAAGAAAGGAGGGGGGCACGCGTCATCGGGCCCTCCCGTCTGCTCGCCAACCAGCACGATGGTGCATTCCGGGCTTTTTCGACAGTTGGCGGGGCAGCCTTTCGTGTGTGGCTGGCACACCACTTGGGCCCCCAACTACCTGCGATCTGCTACCAACTTCCAGTCGGCCAGCGGCGCACCGTGCCTTGGATCCCGCTACCCTCCGTTACTAGACTCCCGTTACAGCCTTAACAGCGCGCGTCAGGCTGGTCAGCCTGCAGTATAACAGCTATCTCGACCCAACTTCTCTAGTTGGCTACACTGAGCATCGTACCGGAACACGGCTAGGCCGCTTGGTGGTACGTCTTTACGTGGGTGGTCGCAAGCCTTCGGACGAAGCCTACCACCAGTTAGTTTCTCCTGAGTGTCTGATCGTGTTTGTGGGTTATAGCCCATATTCCAGGAGTTAATTCAGTTGTCATCATCACATAAGCGTCATAATACTCGTATTGTCTTGTTTCCTATCTGCCGGACAGTGACAGCACGATGCTCAAGCGAAGTACAACTAACTAATTCTTAGACACAGGTGTCACCGGCTTCTGCCTTACAAAGAACATCAAGCGATTGGCCCCAAATTGTTATACTTGAAAGACTGCATGACAACCATACATAGTGGAGGCAACTTGGAATCGCTCTCATTTAGTTTAAAAACCGAAACAAACACATATCTTAATAATTTATCAATAAGCAATAAGTAGATTAATGATTCCACCAATTGAATAGCTAATTAAAACTTACTTATTATTTATCATTTATAAGCAAGAAGTAGAACTATTCAATAAACATAAACCTATTTGAATAGAACAATATAATATCAATAGATAAGTTCCGATGAATTAAACAGTATATTAGAATAGAGCATGTATTAAAAAAATAACAATGTTGCATGCTCGCATGTGGGGTACATTCATATATATCTAATATTTTTTTAAACTTTTATAAAAAGCCTCTCATGTGTATTTACACAAATAACATGTTTTTGATACTAAGTCCAACAGAGAGAGTGTCCAGTTAGAGTACTAGTTTTTAAATAAAAAAAATAATGAAAAAAAAAGATAAACAATGAGGCTGCCCCTCCTTCCCCTAACTGTTATTTAAGTTTTTATTGCAAGAAATAAATGTTTTTATATTATTATCAAACAGTTACCTACTAACAAACATAACAATAAGATTACTTATATTAGATTTAGGAATCTGTTTTATATAAATGTATACATATACAGATTACAATAAAAATATAATTATTGGAATTCGATTATAGTTAAATTGAAATATATTTATAGATAGATACTTATTGTAAATTTTACAAGTAATAAAAGGATTTTTATTTTGTTAATTTATTTATTATTAAAAAAAAACATCAAAATCGTTGTGTCCTGTAAAAAGTTAAGCGTGATCATCATATTTATTTATATTTATATCCTACTAACTTTGGAACACAAATTGATTGTAGTCCAGAATAGCACATAGGCTCCTTTTTATCCCGGTATAATGTTCAATGGGGATAATAAAACACTTTGAACGTGGGCCAAGCCGCGGGCAGAAGCTAGTACAAAATAAAAATGTGTATGTATAATGAATTCAAAGCCTCCACCGTTTTTTTTCGTCTATTAAAAACCAACCCATACTTGAAACTGTACTGTGAGATGGATAAAACATAATATCACATCAATGGCAAAATTTCCAAATTGGGCTGATATGTAACAGTACATTTACGTATTTTACCAGTAACGTTTTAATCTGTTAAAATTAAAAGGTATTCTAATCAAACGGATTTAATATTACCATAATTAATATTAATGAACAACAACCTTTCCTTTTGGATGGGACAGATTTCAGTGACACATCCACATTCAAACAGTTTTACTCGAATCTCTAAACACTTTCATAGAGGTATGCAACCTCCATCCGATTCCCTTAAATAGGGGCGTCGTAATGAACTTTTTGATATAATTTGTAACTATTTTATTTCAAAAACATTGAGTCCATTTTTCAATTTGACATTAGCCATAAACGGAAATCTCTTAGGACTTACATTTATCTGGTTGTTACCTGTCTATTAGGTTCATATTCTAAAATAATGATCACCGTAACCACGAAAAATGCTAATTAATATGAATTTCATCTGGAAGAAAATATAACTATATCCTTCGTTCGATACTGATCTCGTGTCCAGATTCTGGTTTTAATACAAACTCATATTTCAGCTTCAGCTTGCTGATGTCTGCTTTCACTCGGTACTGTCGTACAAAGTGCGCTAGAGTTACCTTCATTGATATCATGGCGTATGTTCTACCTGAAATAAAACAGTATTATTTAGAATTTCTAAACAAATCCGTGATCATCTTCTGTCTTTTGGCAAAACATTATTATGGCATCTTACACTGCAGATAAAAATCTCTTATAGCCTAGAACATGACTAGTAATACAGCGACAAATAAAATAAGTAAGGAAAACTCCGCAGAGAAGACTTGCAGAATTGTCACGTTCAACGGCTATGCTACAAGTATTTCATCACAGTCAATCATAAGCTTCCTCTGCTGGCATTATCTTACTTTAATTAATGGGGATGGATAAAAAAAAAATCTTGCGCTGACTTTATGTTAAACGAGACAAGGGTAGGAAGATGATGATAAATTACCTATACAAGCTCGTTTCCCCAGTCCAAATGCTGCGAAATCCTTATTGTTTCTAAAATCACCATCCAGCCATCTTTCTGGTCTGAACTTTTCGCTTTCTGCTCCCCAAGCTGGATCGAGATAAGTTGCTAATGGAAAGATCACACAATAACTGCCAGCGCGCATTGTATATTTTTCTGCAATAACCGAATAAAATATAAAATAAAAGGTTCGTACCTACGAAATCAAAATGCTTATAATTATGGGCGAATTGTGGTGACACGGCTTGACCAAGTGCGAATATGACCAAAGAAGAAATAATCAGAATTAAAAAATATACAAAATAAAAGCTATAAATAAAAGCTTTATTAATAATAATAATTTATTCATTCATCAAGCTATATCAAAAATTGTTTACCAATAAGAAATACACGATAAGGCAAAATACAAATGATGGAACCCTGACTTCTAAACGAGGCTTAGGCACAAATCAAGAGTGGCGTTCGACCGTCAGCAGTTATATGTAGTAACAATGATGATTATAAAGCTGACTCTTTTGTATAATTGTATTAGGAATTATATTATATGCAAAAGTTTGTTACATGTTACGGTTTCTTGTGTGTTGTTTCTTTTAATCTCAATCTTAACTTGTAAATAAATACATCATATTTTGCTCTAACAACATAGTATTTGGTCAGTTAGTCGAAATCGACCGCGCGGGAGCCGCGTAGATGTATATTATTGTCGTATAAACGCGCCGTTATCTTAATGACTGACCGAAACCTGACAAATCAACAATTCGGCATTGCCTGTAAATGGTTTAATTTAAATAACGTCTTTTGCAGTTTGAGTGAGTTTGAAACAAAATAAATACTTACTGAGCTTCACATCTGCAGCCACGTATCTCAGCATGGCAGGAACTATAGGAAAATATCTAAGAGACTCCATTAACACTGCGTTTGTATAAACCAATTTATTCACGTCATCTTTTTCTACGTCTCTATCTGATCCTAGTACTTCTATTAATCTGCAATTAGACAGAAACAATTTCGGTAAATTGAGTTACAACCCGACTTTCAATCCAACTGAACTAATTTATAGCTGTAAAGTTTCATTAATTTATAGGAAAAGGCTCACTCGTTATACACTTTTTCTTGAACTTCAGGATATGCTCCAAGCACCAACAAAGTGTACATTAATTGGTTTGCTGTTGTTTCAAATCCAGCGGCTATTATCAAATCTGTTTCTTCTCTGATCTCCTTATCTGTCATAGTGCCATTTTTAGATAGCTCTAGGAGCAGGTCGAGAAAAGGTTTGTATTTAATACCTGTAAAATAATGAAATGAAATTATTTTACTCGAAGCAACGTAAATTAAAAAAGTAATTTATACCGATTGAAAATGATAAGGTTAATAGTTTGATTGAAATACGTAAGAAGTCTGCACGTCAGCCGCTCCAGTAGCGGTGGAGTTTAAGGAAAGCGACGATGTCATATTTTCTGTGAGTTTTCTGTCAATTTCGAGTTCTAATATATCGCGCTCGTTTATTTGAATACGAATAAGATCAATTAAGTAAGACTCGTATGTTTAAAAAGCTCGCAATGCCGTAGTGCCGATTAATAAATATACTATACCGGTAGAGTCCGACACAGTAATACGATTGTTCATGGCAGCTTTTTTCTCCAGCAAAACCTGTAATCAGTTAGTTTTTACCGACATTAAAAAAGGAGGTAATCAATTCGACACGTATGTATATAATATTGTTGGAATTGCACAATATTCACATTATGTTACTCTGTATGGGCTTCTAAACACGTGTGCCAAATTTCATAAGTGTATGTTTGTATATTTGTATGTTTGTGTTTGTATGTTTGAGTGTTTGTATGTTTGTATGTTTGTATGTTTGTATGTTTGTATGTTTGTATGTTTGTATGTTTGTATGTTTGTATGTTTGTATGTTTGTATGTTTGTATGTTTGTATGTTTGTATGTTTGTATGTTTGTATGTTTGTATGTTTGTATGTTTGTATGTTTGTATGTTTGTATGTTTGTATGTTTGTATGTTTGTATGTTTGTATGTTTGAATGTTTGTACTTTTGTATGTTTATCAACCATTGAATGAGCTTCACTTACTTTGTCAACCATTGAATGTAAAGTCTTCACTATTTCTTCTTCTTTCTTCTTCATACCAACTAGTCTGTATATGATATCATTCTGCAGCCAAAATTTGATTACTCTTATGACTGCCATATCCAATATGATATTTACTGATTCCATGTATTTTCGCTTAAAGCTTACGTCGTCAGTAGGATTTATTCCAAGTGTACCGACTGGAAACATTTTCATATTTAGTAAAAGATAAACTGCTTTTGAAGCTGCTGAAGCGTGGCAAAGGAGCGTGGTCATTCTGTTCTTCAAAAAGGGTGACAAGACACTTTTGAAGAATTATAGACCCATTTCGCTTCTTAGCCACGTATATAAGTTGTTTTCGAGAGTCGTCACGAATCGTCTAGCGCGAAGACTCGACGAGTACCAACCACCGGAGCAGGCCGGGTTCCGTTGTGGATACAGCACCATAGACCACATCCACACAGTGCAGCAAATTATACAGAAGTCCGAACAATATAATCGGCCCCTGTGTTTTGCTTTTGTGGACTATGAGAAGGCTTTTGACTCTATCGAAACCTGGTCTGTTTGGCAAACTAAGCATATCTCACTGCGTCGAGGGGTTAGACAAGGGGACGTTATTTCCCCGAAATTGTTTAGCAACGCGGTGGAGGTAATGTTTAGGACGCTGGACTGGGAAGGACGCGGCATTAATATAAACGGCAAGTACATCTCACACCTGCCATTTGCGGATGACGTACTCACAATACGGCTGGTTCATCGGTTCAAAGTTGCTGGGCGAGCTATGGAAAGGGCTATGCTCGGAGTCTCTCTAAGGGATCGAATCCGAAACGAGGTGATCCGGCAGAGAACCAAAGTTGTCGACATAGCTCACAGAATAAGTAAGCTGAAGTAGCAATGGGCCGGGCATATACGTCGTAGAACCGATGACCGTTGGGGTAGACGTGTTCTTGAGTGGAGACCGCGAACTGGTAAACGTAAGGTGGGACGCCCTCAGGCTAGGTGGAGTGACGATCTTCGCGGGGTGGCTGCTAGCAGTTGGATAAGAGTTGCCGAAAATCGAAGCAAATGGCGTGCAATTGGAGAGGCCTATTTCCAGCAGTGGACTGCTATAGGCTAATGATGATGATGATGAAACTGCTTTTATTGACGCTGTTTCTAATTATAATACCTTTGCTTTGCCTTGCCGAATTCACTTACGCAATTAGGCCGCGTCCACCGTGTCCGTCGTCGATTCACTTAGCTGAGGGCTTTCTACTGTACCTTCTATTAATTATTCTGTGGTTCTACGCAAAGATTGCCGATACACGTAGCTGGCTCTATGACTCAAGTGCTAGAACGGCTGTTCGTCCATTATCATCATCATTATCCACATTACTTTCCAGGAACTATAGAATAACTAGTAGAATAATTATCCATGGCGAGTAGGTCTTTATGAACTAACATTTGACCATACGCACCATTGGATATTGGCTTAGACAAACAGAAAATACGTAAGACCAGGACGCGTCGCAAACGCGCGCCTCTTCAATAAATTTTCATACAATATGTATAGAAGCGTCGCAATGCAAAATAAACAGAAAAGAAAGAGCGCAGTCGAGCGCCCTGTGTTTTCTGTTTGTCCCGCCCAGATAAGTTTAAAGTAAAAAAAATACTGACCACAAAACGTTTCTAAAGAGTTATCTTTAAGATAAAGACTATGATCGAATTTTTCTTTTCCTACATGGCGTTCCATAGAATTGGCTAGCTTCTTTGACTGGCTGTTAAACACATCTAGGAAGCTGTGAACTACTGGCAGAGTGAATGCTGGAATCATCAGCTTGCGGTGACGCTTCCAGATTTCTCCTGCAAAAAAAATGGTGTTCAAACAACTTGAGCTAAGAGAATTTTATAACTAAATGTAAGGAGTAAGAAATTTGGTGGAGAGAGTGCAAAAACTAACCTTGTTAAGTGATGGCGAAGAAAGACTGTACAATGTATTATATCACATTCTGTCATATAAATAAGATACAAATAAAAATAAAAAAGCTTCTTTATTTTTCCATTAATTATAAAAAAATATTGTAAGTAACTTTCAAGCCGGAAACCGACCCCAACAACAACTGGGAAAAGGCTAGGCAGATGATGATGGTGATTGTAAGTAACTTTCAATAGAATTTTGATCGTCTATAAGATGAGTTAGCTATACCAATATTATTAAGATGAAAGATTTGTTTGTTTGTTTGTACCGAATAGGCTCCGAAATAATTGAACCGATTTAAAAAATTCTTTCACCTATGGAAAGCTACATTATTTCCGAGTTATATAGGCTTTAATTTTGACGGGAACGAAGCCGCGGGGGTCAGCTAGTTAATAATAAAATAACTCTTAATAAGATACGTAATACAATTTATTAATATAAGGCTCGAATACCATAATTGTATTTACTTTATTTGTATTATAAATTCGTTTTCATTAGGTATAAAACAAGTTAGTTGTTGACAATATCTGTAAAATGTACTAATTGGAATAATTTCTAAAAAAACAAAATTGTTAATTGTATTCAGAGTAATTAAAATCATTAAACGTAGCAATAAATAATGTGAAATTATTCATTTTAAATAGTTTATGTAGAAATAATCTTAAATAACTAAAGAATTAATTAGATTAAATTAAATTAAGTTGCATGAACCCCTCTGTGGGTAAAGGCCTCCTCCAGAGCCTTCCATTTGTCTCTATTTGCTGCTGTAAAATTCCAGTTTTTGCCAGCGACTGTCTCGAGCTTTTCTTTCCAGCGTGCCTTTGGTCTGCCTCTGCGCCTGTAACCGGTGGGCCCTCTCCATGCTGTGACTGCTTGAGTCAACCTACCATCAATGAATCTGGCGAAATGTCCAGCCCATTTCCACTTCAAGCTTTGAGCGAATCAGACGACGTCGATTGCTTTCGTCTTTTTCCTTATAGTAGAATGTTTGATTCTATCTAAGAGTCTTATTTTAAGCGCACTTCTTTCTAACGCTCTTTGGCATGAATTAAGATGTCTCTTTGCCACTGATTCAAAAATCCATGTTTAGCAACCGTATGTGAGGCAGGGCAGTAGACAGGTATCCAAATTTTTCTTTTTCCATTGGATATTGATATTTGACTTCATGATTTCTTTATATGACCAGTACTTTTGCCAAGTTGTTGCGATTCGCCTGTCTATTTCTTCGATGTTGTTATTTTTTCTGAAGGATAATAGTTTGTCCAAGTAAATATTAGTCGTTTACGTAGTCCACCAGTGAGTTATTTAGTGTAATTGGTATTTTATTATGGTTAAACATTAATTTTGTTTTAGAAAGGTTCATTTCTAACCCTTTTTTTTTGCTTGCGACGTGAAAAATCTTTCACTGTTCCTCTACCTGTACCTCTACCAGCATTGTTTGGAGTTCGGCAGCCTCTTCAGAAAAAAAAAAAACAATATCGTCGGTGAATCGTAGGTGGGTCGGGCGCTTATCACTTATTATTAGACCTCTATTCGTCCATGGAAGATCACATTATGCTTTGCAGTACCGCTATGAATAATTTTGGAGACAGCGAGTCACCCTGTCTGACACCTCTTCCAATTCTGATTCTCTTCCTGGAGCGTTCTAGTATTATTGTGCTTTTACATTTTGCATACACATTTTTTTAAATGATTACATATTTTCCATTGATATTCTGGTTATTAAGAGCTGACCATATGCTATTATGAGAGATGGAATCGAAAGCTTTTTTATAATCAACGAATGCTAGATAGAGCGGTCTGCGAAACTCGGTGTACTTTTCAATGATTTGCTCTAGGACTTGAATATGGTCAATAGTACTAAAACCTTTTCTAAATCCGGCTTGTTCGATTGGTTGGCGGTTCTCTATATCGACGCTTATTTTTTCTAGTAGGCATGAGGCGAAGAGTTTATACAAGCACGGCATTAAGCTTATTGGACGATAATTACCAACGTCTGTTGGGTCGCCTTTCTTATAAAGAAGAATTATTTCAGATTCCGTACAAGCAGGAGGGACGACTTCTTCGTCTAGGACCATATTGAATAAGTGGGTGATGGGTACCAATAATATAGTTCACACTGATTTAATTGTTTTGTTTGATATGCCATCCGTTCCTGAACGTTTATCAGATTTCTGTTTATCGATTTTTCGTAAGATGTCACTTTGTGGAATGATGAGTGCTCGTTGACATTCAGGTTTGGGCAGAATATAGTCAAGTCACATTCTCTCATACTAAAATCATAATAATTATAGATGAATTCGTTTGCGTCTCTTATTAATGTCGCTTTTTTGTTTAATCGAGTTAAAAATCACAACGTGGCTGAAGAAGTTATCACTTAAAAAACTATCAACATCGGACAACGGGAGATCTATTTAATTTGTAACTTCATTTTACTCCATGACCTTCACGTGAGCTGTGTACGTACCTAATGGAATCAAACCGATTCGTAATAGGCGACTCCAAAAACCACGAAGATACAGCAAGCTTAAAGAAAAATTGGCTAGTGATCATTGGTGACATAATAACAAATATATGAGGTTAAAACCAAAACTCAAGCAATTTTGGTTTTGTCTTTTGATGAAAAAATTGCAAAACACAGAACGGGAAATTTGCATTGAAGCCGTTTGAAAGAAGCCACAACGCGTTCCGAGCTAAGTTCAATGAGCATTTTCGGTCTTTGAACCTTACATGCCCAAATATTATTCCGTGGGTAGTTTCTCGATCCATAAAGATGTTGGTATTAATGCTTAGCTATAGTTATACTTTTTGGGGTTACAGGTTCAGTAATTATTTACTAACCTGACGATATCAGCAGTCCATCTCCCACCCAAGGCTTCATAAAATCGTACGCATAGTGTTTCTTTAGACATGCATTTGCTGCTGTCAACGAATCTTGAGGGTCCGTTATCACTGAAAAATATAAGAAAGGCTCTAATAAAATAAGTAAACAAGGGTCGTCTTCCAGTCCAAGTGGATGCAGTTGATTAGTAATATTTGACATGGAGCGACTGTCTATCTGGCTACTATAGCTACCCCTTGCTCCTCTTGGCGAGACTGGTGTCAGATTTCCTGGCTTCTAATAGCCGTAACACACGCTCGGATATGGTACGGGCGGACTAATTCCGGCCACAATTCCTAGTGTTGTCGTATTTAGAACATTATTTTCCATTTTTATGTATGACTAAGTTGATTTTTTTATTGGGACAATCCTACCGCACTATTCCCAAACCACTGCAACTCCTGAAAGCCAGAATCAACAGTGGCGACCACCAGAAAAACGCCCTGGCAATGAAGCTCGACGAAGTCCCGAAAAATAAATTTAACTTAGTCACTCTATTAAGAGGGTAGTCAAGCGAACATCAAAGTAAACAAGCTCCGTATTTAGCTTTTGTTAAAAATAGATTAAAGTTGTAATTTGTAATTTATTCAACATAAATGTGTACAATACGATATCAACTATATGGACAAGTGTTATCTCCTGTGTAAGAAGTGATTTAAAAATAAGTGAGTGAAAAAACACTCAGTTCTTTCTTGAACAAAAATATCTTTACAAAGTGCATTAATCAACAATTAAATAAGTTAAACATTAAAGTGTTAAAAACTATAAAGTGACAATCGTTAAGACGTTAAAACCGTAGTAATAAAACGGACTGATCAACTTCAATTGTAAAAAAATAGCAAAACATAAACAATAACAACATTTATAAACTTCTTTCTTCTATAAACTTGAGTGTATAATAATATGGTGAACAGTGCAATTTAAAACTTAATAGTGTGGATATTCTGAACACAACAGTTACCAAAAAAAAAAAAAAAAAAAAAAAAAAAACCGTTTTGTGGGCAAAAAGTGCAAAAATAACTATTGCATGAGTCATCTTAACGTCTTTTTTTGCACATACGATGAATGTGGACTACTATTTCGACTAATAATATAACAGTACGAGTGGTCTCGAGGCCGCGGTAGCGCTTGAGATATTGCGTTGACGGCGTGTCGCGAGTTCGATCCCCGCAGAGTCCGATTCTCTTTTATAAGTTTATTTCAAACTTTATAATTATCGTGTAATAAGCCAACATGAATTTCCTGGATAACATCACATTTCGCCGTACGAGGACAAAGTCGGATTCAATATTAAACGACAGTGAGATAATATCTGCTACACCAACATTGAATGAAACCGCTACGAGTGTACCAGAGATATCCGATGATGAAGACGATATTGTTAAGAAACTACGTGAACAAATTACTCATCTTACATCAGAACTACAGAGCGCTCACTTAGAAATTGAATCGTTGTCCTTGGAAAACAGTAATCTCAAGTCCTTAAACGAAAAATTAAGTAAAAATAATGATCTTTATAAGAAAGTAACTTTGACTCCCGCCAAACTTAAACTGCCCAGCTCAAAAAGTAATAGCAATAAAACCAATAAACAAACTCAAACAGAAACACCGAAATCGAAGATAAATTATATTAATAAACCAACACTACAAAGAGAGAATACAGTAAATAAATATTCTAAACGTAACAAAATATGTATTATAAGCACAGACAACAAGAATAACTTGCTTAATATTGCAGAAAACGTTTTTGAGAATTGTGAACTTTGTCACTACATCACACCCCATACGAGTATGCAAGTTTTATTAAAAGGTATTAAAGAAAAGTTAGCGAATTTCACTTCACTGGACTTCTGCGTTATTCTACTAGGTGAAGAGGACTTTAAAGTTACAAATAGATATTTAGATGGTATAATACAGATAAGACAAGTCCTGCAAGAAATCACAAATACTAATATAATTATCTGCACACCTACGTACAAGTTCTTTACAAACAACTACTTGTACAATTCGAGAGTGGAAACTTTCAACAATTTATTATATTTGGATACTATTACTCACGAACATGCTTACTTTTTGGACAGCAACGAGAATTTGGCATATGACGACACGATGTTCGACAGACGCACTGGCGCGATAAATAATTTTGGAATGCAATTATTGTTCAAGGATATTTATAGAATGATTGTTTATATAGAATCCTCCATCACTGTGGCAATACAGGAAGAAACCTAGCCAGATAAATAAAACTAAACTGATAGAATTTTCAAAAAGATATAAAAAAGTAATCAAATTAACACAGCGCGCACAAAATAATCATTTAATTAACGTGTCGGATAATAAAAGTAGATCGGCATGGAAAATTATAAACGAATCTAAGCAAAATCTACCAAATGAGACTATAACTAGCATTAAAATAAATGACAAAATAATAACTGACCCTTGCGAAATATCTAATGCTTTTAATAATTATTTCATCGATAAAATAGTACCTAAGGATGATTCACTCAACATGCAGTATAAATCTTACATGTCTACTAAGCGAAAGTCTATGTTTTTGAAACCATGCTTGCCACACGATGTATTGCAGATTATTAGGAGTTTAAAAAATACGAATAGTGTAGGTTATGATGGCATATCAACTAAAGTTTTGAAATATATAGCTACGAATATTTCTGCTCATCTATCCTATCTGATAAATCTATCTATTGAAGCTGGAATTTACCCTGACAAATTAAAAACTTCTATTATAAAACCAATTTTCAAAAAAGATATTAGAGAATGCCTTGAAAACTATAGACCTATTGCCTTAGTTCCAGTTATTTCCAAAGTTTTCGAAAAATATATTTACAGGGAACTTAATAACTATTTAGAAAGTAATAATATTCTAGCAAATGAACAAAAAGGTTTTAGACACAACAAATCCATAAATATGGCCATATATGACTTTCTGGATTTTGTTATGGTTAATGTTGATAAAAAAATACCTGTCTGCTCTATATTCATGGATATGACACAGGCTTTCGATTACGTTGAGCATGATATATTATTGGATAAACTTAATGATTATGGAATAAGAGGTAATGTTCTGAAATTATTTGAATCATACCTCAAAGGCCGTTTTCAATACACTGAATTGACTAGAGTGAATATCCTAACAAAAAAAGAAGAAACATTTGGATCATGTGAACGTCAACTTAACTATGGTGTTCCTCAAGGAACCGTTCTAGGACCACCACTCTTTATATTGTACATCAATGACTTACCTGATGCCACTGATAATCCTATGACTCTTTTTGCGGACGACAGTACAGTAACGATAAAATGTAAAGACAAATATACTTATGGAGCTGACATAAATAACACATTGAGCTCAGTCATGAATTGGCTTAGTGCTAATAATCTTAAAGCCAACTTAAGCAAAACTAAATTAATGAACTTTAGACAGCGTTTACCGGCCCCTAATAACCTAAATGTAAATTATAACATGCAAACAATAGAGGAAGTAGACAATTGTAAATTTTTGGGCTTACATATTGATGACAAAATGACCTGGAAGACGCATATACAACAACTATGCAAGCGGGTGAGTAAATCTGCTTATGCCCTACATACACTTGCATATAAAATAAATCGTAGTGCCCTTTTAATTGCGTATCATGGGCTGGTAGCATCTGTTCTGAGATATGGTATAATTTTTTGGGGGAATTCCACTGACAAAGAGCTTGCCTTTAAAGCACAGAAACGTTGCATTCGGGCTATGTTTGGTTTAAAATCAACAGAGAGCTGTGTGCCTTTCTTTAAAAAGCACAATATTCTACCACTACCGTCACTTTATATATTTGAAATAGCTACTTTCGTTAAACAAAATCCTCATTTATATACCTTAGCATCTGTAGCTTCCAATCGAACCCAAAGGGACGAAAGTCGTCTGTGTGTACCAAGAGCGAATACTGCCTTAATGTATAAAAGTGTCTTTCACATGGCACCAGTTATATTTAATAAACTACCGAAAGAGCTTAAAAAACTTAATTTTAATCTATTTAAACAGAAACTGAGAGGTATGCTGTGTCAAAAGTGTTATTATAATGTATCAGACTTTTTATCAGATAAATTTTGACAATCTGTAGGCAATTGCAATTGCTTTTCTTGACGATATTGTAATTACAAATCATACTTAATTTGAATGCCGAATTATTCTGACATTAACAAATTGCTTTGACTTGATTGTTGTAACATTGTATAATTTGATTATTTGACAATATTAAATTTATAATTCATATTTTTTTTATTTTGTTAAATGGAATTATTTTGACATTTACTTACCAAATAGTTTTTTAACTTAATCTTCTTCCTTGACAATAACTTTATTCTTTTATTTTTTATCTTTTGGCATTTTGACATAATTGTACTTATAGAAGTGAAATAATGTAATCATTTATGTAATTAATTTGTAGTTCAGTGCGAGTAAGCTCTGTTTATTTTATTATTATTTGTTTTTATTACTTGCTGAGTGTAAAAATTGTAATTAATTCTTTTTGTATGCCTATAGTTGGCAGATCATAGCGAACTTTAATAACAAATATGACCAACCTCTGTACCTATGTATCACAAATAAAATATTTCTGATTTCTGATTTCTGATTTCTTGGATCCCGCAACGAAATTAATCAGAAAATAATAATGCAGAAGTAGGAAAAATTCAAATCTCCACTTCCCTCCATATCAAATATCAAGCTGGAGACACAACAAACAAGGCCAATAGAAACAAAAAGTCGTTTTCAACTGGAATTATCCCAGTTGCCTAGCAACACGGATTAAAATTATCATTAATATTAATGGTTTCGAACATTGTATTTCTAACATTGTATTGTATAGCTGTTATATTTTATTCCAATAATAGGTTTGGCAAAAACGCTTGAACGAACGGAAATTTGTTCTAGTTTGCACAAGGTCCGTATAGTAAACAACTCCTGATGCAGCCTGTACATTATTCAACATAGTATTGCGTTCATTCTGCCAAACAATACACTCCCATATGATATGATGTGCAGATTGTACATATTCGCAGTCAGAGTAGAACACTGACATAAAGGCGAGGCAACGAGTTTGAAGGAAAATAATATACTTTTAATCTTGAGAAATTGGGCAACACAGTGATCCACCTCCAGCCAAGTCCTGGCCAGCCGGATGCGAACGGATGGAAAGAATGACTAAGTAGAATTTAAAAATATCGGGACACAATAACCAAAATCATTAGATCGCCCATAAATTGGGGACTTATTCAACGCTGGTCGTAGTTGGTACGGCCCAACCAACCGACAACCGTACACACATCCGGATTTGGAGCAGACTATATCCGATGTGTAAACAAGCGGACCGAGGCGGACTCAATTAATAATAATAATGTCCGGCGGACCATTCTACACTCACTCGGATATGGTACGGGTGGACTAACCAACCAAATCTTAGCGTGTATAAGCAGTATTACAATCCGTCGCAACTGTCAAAAATTTAGAAATGACAGCCTGGACCCACGGAACATAATTTTCAAGGCACGGATACTGAGGGCACGGAGGAATCTCGGTATGATAAGATGGTCAACCACCCACGACTGATCTCGGCAAGCTTTGCGTAACCTTTAAGATCGACCCGTAAGGCTATTGGATATTATTTAGCCACGAGCTCCACAAGTCAACTATAACTTATTTAAAGTTTAGGTATTAAACTTAAAACATTTTTGTTCATGGAAAAAGTTAAAAGTTGTTGAAATGTTTACCTTCATAGTCTTCTGATTCGGAAAAATTATAAATATAGATAAGATCACTTTGGTAATTTTGTTATGAATCATGGAATTTTAATAAAGCTGATACAAAGGACTTTATAAAGTTTCAAATAACTCGTGGGATCACTTTTTCATCTAAACGAGGATATTCAAAACTGACTTACTACATTTTAATCTTCTTCTTTGGCCTCGCCTGTTCCCGTTACGCGAGGTCTGCTTTCCCAATCATACTACTTCAATTTATTTCAGTCTACTGTCATATGTCGTAAGTTTTGGAACGTTTGGAACTTTGTCATCCAAGTGATTTGACGTCTTCCTCTTACCCTGATCTTTGTATCCATGGACTACACTACGTTTTAATTATTTATATTTTTGGAATCCTCGCCTGAGGCCGTTTTTTATACAATCAAATTACATTATATTATTATGATTTATTTTTTTATTGATTGTTTTTAATTTTAAATGAACCTACCCTGACACAGACAATAGAAAATTCGAACGACGAACGGATAACATCGAAAATCCAGTTTAGCACTGACGAGGGACGGCATATAGTAACCGACAAACACACGGGTTTGGGCGCACAGTTGGCGCAGTGGTTGAGCCATTGACTGCTGCGCTGCGTGTCGCGTGTTCGATTACCGCACGGAACAAAAAAATTTGTATGACCTACAGACCGGCTCTGGGTTGGGTCTGGGACCGGTGCCGGCTCTGCGTGTTGTGTATGTGAGTTTATATATTTGTAAACGCACCCACGATACAGGAAGAAATTCTTAGTGTGGGAGAGGGCAACGTTTAAAAAAAAAACATGTTTACATATATGTATGTCCGTTCCTATATTCCCTTTTTCGTCTGGTCAAACTTATAACCATTACTTTGGACTTTTCTGAAGTTGGGTATAAAGTTGTGTGACTATTACACAATATTACTTACAATAATAAAGCTCACTTCCAATTTTAGAATAAGTCACTCCTCCTTGCTTTGCGCAATCTCCGGCTATGTACTTCCACAAGTCCCAGAGACCTGAATGAAAAAAGAAGCAATAGAAAATAAATTTAAAGAAAAACAATAACAAAATGTTTATTTGCCAGATGTACATTGTTCAGAAGGAACGATCTTAAAGTCACTGTATTCTGCCTGCAAGAAATCATGTAAATTATATAAATAAAATTAAACATTAAATGAAATAAACCAATACAATATTGATGCATTCCAATAAATTAAATAAGAACTGCCCATTGCTCAATATCAAATTGTCATCAACTCATTCAAAATCATCTGCCTAGCGTTTTTCCCAATTGTTGTTGGGGTCGGCTTCCAGTCTTACCGGATTCAGCTGAGTACCAGTGTTTTACATGGAGCGACTGCCTATCTGACCTCCACAACCCAGTAACTGGGTAACACGGTACTCCTTGGCAAGACTGTTGTCAGATCGCTAGCTTCTGACTACCCGTAACGACTGGCAAAGATCTTCAAATGACAGCCGGGACCAACGGCTTAACGTGCTTTCCGAGGCACGGAGGCAACTCGGTATGTTAAAATGGTCACCCATCCACGGACCGACTTCGGTAAGCGTTACTTTACCTTGAAGATCGACCCGTGCGGCTGTTATTATTTAGCCACGACGGCAGCAAAATTGTCACCGTTTTTGTACAACACAATCTAAAAATCTGTTAATAACTCACTTACAAGCTCTTTGAACTGAAATCAGTTCGAAAAGCATATATAAAAAAAGTTAATACTTATTATGAATATAAACAACACCAAGACGCCTTCAAAACGGCGAAGGAGAATATCGTGAGCAATGATTTTTTGTGTGTGGCTGGAGATTCCCATTTGAAATTTCTCAATTAGCCCGGAGTCTGGATTCAGCCGAGGTCGGGTAAACTGAGTGTACCGAGTACCGAGTACTGTGATTTAGGCACACCTCTCCTTAACTCTTCGGGAATCCATCGTGATGTTAAACGATAATTATACAGCAAAATACTAACGTGTGGCGTGGCTTAACAGCTGATGCATATGCCCAATAACCGGCCACTCTCCTGGCAGCGCTGGTGGCAGTGGATGCGAGCTGGACTTGACACGACCATACTTCAACCAGAGACACACTAAACACAACGCACAAGCTAACAGTGTTAAGCTCAACATTGTACAACAACAGTATTCAGACTAAGCAATAATCGGATGTTGTCAACGACTTTATATACTTAACTTACAGCCTGGAAAGGATAATTGGGCGAAAATTAATGGCATGTTGAGAACCAAACCGTCATTATACAAAACTAGCACTCCGCCCGCGACTTCATCCGCGTGATTTCGTATTTTATCCTACAGATGGCTTTCATATGTGCAGTTAGTGAAGGCGAACAAAAATAAGCTATGCAAGTTAAATCTATAAAAAATGGGTTATCGAAGATATCTGGGGTTTCTCGGTTTTAGACGATTTTAGGTTAACGCCACAAAGTACCGCCATGAATTAGATTTTTCATACAAACAACCCCCTTAAATGTTGAACTTTCTCTTAACTTAGTGCTCCCCGAAATCCCTACATCAAAAGCTAAGGTCTCAGCATTAATGTACTAAAAGGAGGTAGATACGGGACTGGTCACAGCGCTTGGTCCTACAAAACTAAGTGATTGCCACAACAACATTTTCTTCATTAATTAATCGATGCTAAAAGCCACGATCAAAACAAAAATTGATATACACAAAGAAAAGTAGTCAATACTATTCTCGTTTTAGAGAAAAAGTCAAGCGGCAACAAGCCGAAAATATCTAAGATTTTCACCTCTACTAACATGAGCAGTTTCTCAGCTTAGCGCCTGACTTGGAATTTCTTGCTACAAAAGTAAGTATTGCGCATTTTTATGTTATGTATAATATTATTATTATCTTTGTTCAAAGTAGGTATTTTATGTGAAAATATGTACTTACTGTCGTAGTATCTGCTATAAAACTAATTTTCTTCCTTTGCGTTACAGATTGTCCTCATTATTGGCATTAGTGGGGCGTCCCAGACTAATGAAAACACGTATCTTACCACGGCAAACATTGAGAAGCGTTCAATAAAAATGCTGTAACTACTAACTTATCAAACAAGAAAACCAATATTAATAAGAACTTAGTGATTCGTGACGAATTTGTCAAAATTGTTGATAAATATCAAGACTTGCGCCCTGATAATATACCAATCGATCGTTTTTTTTTGCAATATTACAAAGGAAAATGAGTTAGATAGCCTATGGGAATAACTAAAATTGGTAGTTTGCCACATGAAATTGTCACGTTTCTTGGGCTACAGGAACCAGAGCATCGGGCATTGTTTTAGGAAGAAGTCGGTCACACTTTTGGCTGATTCGGTCGCTGATCTGACCACGCTTAAGCGTTTCGGCGGCTGGAAGTCCAGTACCGTAGCAGAAGGATACATAGAGGACTCTATAGAAAACAAGTCAAAAATATGCAAGGGCATCGTAGGAGCTATGACTTTAAAACAGTTTTGTCCAGATTTTTGGACTCAAGATTCTTGGTCCATAAACATCCAAGAAAGCACGATAGAAAACGTGTTCAATCGCCTGCCCTTTATTTATTAAAGCTTCATGCAACCAACCAACCAGGTACAATCGGTAATAGCTGTTACCTAGTACTCCATAAAAACGAACGAATTTGAACCTGCCTGTAACATTAAGGATTATTTAATTTGTATGAGTTTATCAGCGCTAGTCGATGAACAAATAAAATATTTATACAGATTCGCAAATTAGATCTTTAAAACGTTATCGTTTGGATATTCATAACTATTCGTTAGACGATTTTCATTTTATGCTTTAAGACTTAAAATTTATCAGAGTATTGTAATATAATTAGTGTCTCTGCTACTATAATATTTTCAAGAAGATCTGGGGGGTAACCACAAGCTCTTAGAGTAAGGTTATTTTGAGATCGAGTAAGTGACAGATGTATACAAGTCAGATACATCTGTCCCTTACTCGATCTCAAAATAACCTTACTCTAAGAGCTTGTGGTCACCCCCCTGGTCTCGTGGTTTTCGTGTATAAGGCTGAGACGAACAAGATGCGAGTTCAAATCCTGCGTCGAGGATATTTTGTTTTGCAATTTAGAATACATGGGCCGTCAAGCTCAAAACCGAAAAACCATCTCGCGCTATCGGCGCGGTGTCAGTAAAACGCCGATTTCTCGAAAGTTTTTTATGGGCAACACATATGAAACTTACGTTGTTGGTTTGTTGTGAAAAATGCTATCACATTTCATATGGATTCATCCAGTTTTACCATGTAATGTATTTTTAATTCTTGTGTAAAGTTAGCGTTAGGCAAATATCCCAGTTTTGTGTACAAAAGTAGATGGAAATAAAATTGTATACCATTATTTCATATATTTTTTTATTTAATCTTCATAAATACACACTGGATCACAATAATCAATAAAAATAACACACCTCCCTATACATCTTTTTCATACCACACGATTTACAAAAACACGCCGCATAAAAGACACGAGCGGCACAAAAAATGAGTATGTTTATGGGTATGACTCTAGTCACACGACCCGTACATCACTATTGTATATTATGTTGTTCTCAAATTGTTTTATTTAGTACCTTCAATGAAAAAAAGTGTTCCCCTCGGGTTTCGCTAAAAAAAGGAAAACAAAAAATGCACAAACAAAATCGGAGACATATTGTCTAAAGTTGAATGATCAACATATACTACTAGTACTTATAATTATGAAATGTACAGCATTACTTTAAAAAAACTAAAAAGTTTAGCGATTGCTAAGCAAATTATAATTTGAATAAAGAATAGCTGCTAAACAGCTCAGATTTTTAGGGTTCCGAAGTCAACAAGGAACCCTTATAGTTTCGCAATGTCCGTCTTTCCGTACGCAGCTTAGCTCAGAGACTCTTAGTACTAGAAAGATATAATTTGGCATGGATATACTGGAACTAGAGAACATGTGGTTTTAACAGGATAGTGCAACGGCGCTTCTGCACGACCTAAACTGAAATTCTGAAGACTGCGTTACCCAGACTTGCACTGGATCGTAAAATCGCCTGATTTAACTGTTCCAGGCTTCTTTCTGTGGGTTCTTTCAGCAGTCTATGTCAACAAGCCTCAGATTCTGGAAGAAAATATTTTCCGGAAGTTCTGACAAGAGTGATGGAAAATGCCACAAATCGGGCCCGAACGGCGGCCACTTAGTCGTATCATTTTCATGAATAAATGGAAAAAAATTAAGGCACCATATAAACATTATTCAAAAGCAGAACCAAAGCTTTAATTCATGAAAAAAAAATTACAGCCTAAGAACATCGGGTGATAACTTTTGCGCCACCCCGTATTAATTTGCTACCGTGTCAAAATATTTCATGTCTGTCAAAATTGAAAGCAAAGTGGTCTTCCACTATTTGTACCTCCCCGTGGAAATCGATCCCACGAGACCTCCGGAATGAAAATCCAACGCTCTAGCTATGAAAACACGAAATCAGTTCAGTTTATGCTCATTTGATTTCAATTTACATGTTATTTTTATAATTCGATACAATAATAAAGTTGAGCAAATTGTGTTCTACGTAAACAAAGACGCAGGCGGAAAGCTATGTTTGAATAATGATTCGCAATATCCCATCAGAACTGCAAAAAAGAAACAGCAAGAAGCCGCGGGCGGAAAGCTAGTAAAAACATAAAATAGACACATACAATACAAAATGATATCCAAATAATTTTCAAATATATAACAGAGAGAAAGGAGAAGAAATTATAGTAAAAGGAAATGCTCCTTCATGATTTTTGAAATGTTGGTAATGATTGATTCAACAAAAATCAAATCAAATTAAATACAATGCTGACAACGGTGAAGAAAACATCATGAGGAAACCTTTTGTACCTTTACGTGTAAGAACTATTATAGTTCGACTGTGAAAAGGGGCCAGATGTATACAAGTCCGATAAATCTGTCCCTTACGCACACTAAACATAATGTTGCTCTAAGAGCTTATGGTCACCCCCTAAACTTATAGTTAGCATAAGTTAATGCTCCATTGGCGTAATTTCTGCAAGGCGTTCCAATGCGAGGATAAGCGAATAAATCAGACAAAAGGTGCAGTGCAATATTAGTTATGTTTAAGTTCGATCAAAACTTTAAAAAAGTTCTGTGTATCTATGTGAAAAACAAAAAGGAATTAAATACTGTTAGTACAGCGTTTTAGGCTGGGTTTATTAATTAAGAATATTTTATGTTCTATTGTGTGATTTTGATTTGTTTGAAAATGTCACTCGATTACTAAATTAAAACTTCAGAGCGTAAAGTTCTTTTCTTTATTTTCTATATATATATTATGATGTTATACCGCCGCCATTCTGCTGCGAGGACAGTAACCTCAATACATACCACATATTTTAAGTACCAGACAAAAAGTAAGTACCTTTTATGTAGAAGACAAAAAAGGTTGAATGGAGGTCTCCATTCAAAACATTAAATTAAATGCAGGCAAAATAATACGACAGGTAACTAATCTCTTATTAATTCAACCTTTTTTGTCTTCTACGTAGTAGTACGTAGTCGTTTACTTTAACATAAAATTAAATGAAAGTAAAATAATACCGAAGTAAAATATATTCAATATTAGGTTTCAATGTGTATAATATAGATGGCTGCAAGAGACTAGTCTATATTCAATTGAAATATGAAAATCAACGTGCTGTTGTTGCTTGCCTTGATGACATTCATTTTGTCGGTGTGTTTTTTTACGTGTTACTTTTTAGATGTACTCAGAATAAATGTTGTATGCAATTTTAATTTACTCTTGAGATTCCTTGCATACATGCACTATGCAGGGTAGTCCCCCGCAGTGGTTATGGGCCCAAGAATGAGATATTATTTTAAGGTACATATTGATTAAGTACGAACAGCTGATTAAATAAACAAAGTTGACGTAAAAGAGTCAACGATATGAGTACTGTTAAAATAGAACCGCTTTCTCAAGAAAATTACGAAACTTGGAGAATTCAGGCTGAAGCGGTCCTTATAAAGAACGACGCTTGGAGCTATGTAGACGGAAGCGTAAGCTAGCCAAGAAATGGGAAATCAAAGACACGTTACCAGACCCTGAGACTTTGAAGGTCAAAATAATCGAAGAGGTATGTTCGAGACGTCAGAAAGGAAGCGAAGAAAAAGCTCTCCTTGCAAAGTCCAAAATTTAAGAAACCCTTCAAACCAAAGAGTGGTGCTAACAAGACGAGTTGAATTTTAAATATAAGTGTTTTAAATGTCACAAACATGGCCACAAAGCTTCTGAATGTGATATGAAGATAGACAAGGATCAGTATCGTGATAGTGCAAAGTATGCCTTGGAATGTGATTTGCAAAAAGATAATTTCAATCTTGTAACATTTAATTTTATGGCAGGTGATAAGGCTGCTTGCAACGGGAATGGAGGCTTGGTCATTGACAGCGGTTTTACATCACATTTATGCAATGATCTTAGTAAATTTGGCGATTCATTGATATCTTTGTCGGGTAAGTTAAATCTACCGATAAACTCTAGCACAGCTGTTCAAGGTAAGGGTACCGTTAAATAAACTGCATGTGAAAATAATTCCAAAACAATCGTGGAGTTGCCAGATACCTTATTTGTTCCAAACTTGCGATGTAATCTGATTTCGGTCGTAAGAATTACGAATAAAGGGTATTGTGTTTAATTCGATAAGAACATAGCTTGTGTTAGGGACAGCTATGGTAAAACTATGCTAGTAGAAAATCAGGGTTTTTGTTTTATATTCCTGTGAATTGGGTATACAGATTTTTTCTGGAAGTGCCAACATTGGTGGAGACAAGTCACCTTGCAGCGGGGTGGGTGGTGTATGGTTGGCACAGCTGCATGAGGCACTACTCAGAGACCTCTCTGCATTGTACTTCACCAAGTCCAACAATTCCCCGGCCTCAAACAAGCGCTCACTCAATTGCTGTTGTGAACTTTCATATTTCTCAAAAATATCCTTCAGTAAACACTCCTTATATAGTAAGTCATTTTGGAGGCACTGAGTATCTACATCATACTTTTCCCTACACTTATCTAGTTCTCCCATACAGGTATTTAATCTGCTTGTTATGTTAACACGATCCTTTCTTAAGAGGGGACTCTAGTGAGACTTTCGCCATACAAACACATTCTGCTGTTTTCTTCGTGGATAATGCCTCTAGAGCAATGTTTTTTTTCCATAAAATCTAGGTCTAATTAATACGTGCCTGTATCATTTCCTTTTTTTCCAAAACATAATCACAAAAAGAAATATGACAATCCAAAAAGCCGAAAAAAATGCCCGTTTTTACCGCCATGTTCAGAAGACTTTCAGACAAAATTTATAAGTTTTTAACAAAAAAAGAAATAATAGGAGCATAGATATACTTTTCCTCTAAATTTTGATATAAGAATTTTTTAGATCAGACCAGTTTTCATGAAGAAAACAGCAGTACACGAAACGTCTTTTAGTCAAAGTTTTTGTAGGTAAAATCAGCCTGAGCTGCAGTTGTCCCTTTCGCACTTTACGGGGTGAGGTTGGAGGTGACGCGACGGCAATAGTTTCTTCAAATACCTATTTTTCAAATTCCTGTTGACTAGAGTCCGCTCTTAAAGAAATATTTAATTTTGAGAGATTTTGTTTTTTCATCGTTCTCCTTGACCGTTTCATAATTTTTATTTTTTTATTTTTTTATTTATTTATTGTGACTCATGACAATAGGACATAATGGTATAGTGTCTTCACCAGTCAAATCTATTATAAAATCAGACTCACACACTGGTTCTGACTGAAAACTGCCAACTAACTCATTATATAAACTATTAGTTTTTTTACACTGCTCGCTGACCTTAGCAGACTCAGCAATAGATAGGGCCTTATGGGCATTACACAATTCTTATTCAAGTTCTGAAACACGGTTCAAAGTTAGTTCATATGTGTCACTGCACTTTTGATAATTTGCCGCTTGATACTGAAGTACCTGGTGTTGTTCGCCTAAGTCCTGGTGCTGAGTATGTAGCTCAGCCAGTTCACTTTTGAGGAATGTGTTCTTATGGACAACATTTTCCACCTCACTGTCTGCAATTTCCAACCTAGGGTCAGCGGCCTTTGGTTCTTGCAAAATACAGTTGTACAAATCTTCATGTTGCAAGTATGCCTTGACTGCAAAACTCCAACTCGCCCAATTGCCACGACCATTCAGCTTTTCAATTGAGATCATTGGATTACTTCCAGCCATATATGGATATTAAATGTTCAATCTGTAAAAGAAAAATTTCACTCGCGAGCGCGGTAACTAAGTGAGGTTATACTCGTGATTTTACTTTTACTAAAACTATTCAATAGGCAAAGATAACTTTAACAGGATAGGCTGGGCCCATAACCTGATGAAATGAGAATAAAGGCAGTTTAAGCAACGAGACTATTTTATTTTAAGGAAGTTAATTTACAACGTGACTGACAGTTCACAATTACATGGAAGAGAGGGCTTCAATATTATATAAAGCAGACATTAGACACATTGCTATTAAGTTTAGCGTAGGCGTTCATAGTTCCAACACACATTGATAGGGAAGCTTCCAACAAATGGCTAGAATTAAGTGGGCTGTTTCCATAAAACAGAAGGATTTATGCTAGCCATTCAATACCAAGTCATTAATACCAAAAATTATAGAAAATATATTATAAAAGATAGTACAGTTAGAAACGATTTATGCAGAAAATGTCACAGCAAACCTGAAACAATACAACATATTACGGGAGCTTGCATGACATTGACTCATAACGACTATACTCACCGGCATAATCAACTTGTTAATATTATACAAGAAAAACTTGCAATCAAACTTAAACTCATGCAGGATCCATACACACCATATTACAAATATTCACCTAGAGCTGTTTTAGAAAATCAATTATACAAAATATATTATGATGACCGCACAATAATTACAGATCACACTATTTATAACAACCAGACCAGATATAACACTTGTTGATAAAGAAAACAAATACACATACATAATTGATTATAGCAGTCCCAAACACTAATAATATTATAAAAACTATCACGGAAAAAATTTGGAAGTACACAGAGTTACAAGAAGAAATTATCAGAGTTTGGAAAATGAATACAGTTACAATAGTCCCAATAGTCATATCAACAACAGGTGTTATTCCGAAACGAATCTATACCAATATTATAAAAAGAAAAGATTTTTTTGTTTGTTTGTTTGTACCGAATAGGTCCGAAACTACTGGACTGATTTAAAAAAATCTTTCACCAATAGAAAGCTACATTATTCCTGAGTGACATAGGCTATTTTTAATCCCGAAAACGGGTCCTGTGGGATGGCCCACGGGAGCGAAGCCGCGGAGAACAGCTAGTATACAATAGTTTGAATGTTCTCAATCTATCAAAATAGACATACCTTTTTTTTTTTTTTTTTGTGTGGGAAATCATCCAATGACGTCTCCCGCTCTGGGTGAAGCGGGAGGACGTGTCAGACTTTTACTGACTAAAACCCACCCGTGTTCCTTCAGTTGCTTGTGCCAGGGCCGCGGTAAGTCTCTTTCAAATTTATCCGCGACCCAGACAGGCATCGGCCCTAGCGGACCCCGTCAATTTTGCTGACATCTCTTTGAGGCGCGCGTGGAACACTACGCGCCGTCGACTCGGGCCTGGTCCTTATCGGACGACGAGCTACCCATTACTCGCCGTCCGCAAGCCCGCGCCTACGGTGGCCGGGAATCGGCTTGCGACTCCCGAAGCCCGGGGCGTCTCCTGCGGTGGCTAGGGGCGTGAGGTCGTCTCCGTTGTGTCTCCCTCACGCGTTCCGCCTCCTCCTTCGCGAGCATTACTGCTTCACTGAAGGAGGTGACAGCTTCTCATGCCCTCTCGCTCCGTAACATGGCCTGAACCAGGGCCAGACGCGAGAGGTCGCCACCGCTGATCGCCTCTACGAGGACACGGCGGTGCTCCGCCCAAGCGGGGCAGACCTCCACCGTATGCTCCACCGTGTCCTCCAGGCGATTCACACAATGGTGACACCCGGAAAATACACATACCTAGCACTACAAAAAGCTGCAATATTAAACACTTGCCGAATAGTAAGAAAATTTTCACAGTTATATTTAGATTACAATTTGAGTGTAGTACAAAATAATGTACCAGGTCAAATAGAAAATTATGATTTCACCTTGGTTCACACCCGTGAGATCCTATAAAAACACCAGGTTCTTACCTGAGAAACTGAAGTTTAAAAATCACAATAATAAAAATAAAAATATTTAAAAATGTATAAAATAAGAAATGCAATTAAATAAAGGAAAAAACTAAACACAGACGTGGCGTGACGCCATTGTTAAATTTGCCTAATTCCATTTTTGGTAACTTACTAATTGAGCTAACATTGTTATCATTATTTCTAAAAAAACAAGTGCACGGTTTCGGTTATTCTGTTTAATATTTACATCTATTTCTGCTATTAACTCTTCAGCTTGAATCTGTGTGGACGTATACTGAATAATTTCCTAAACGCGCACCTATCCGCGCCGCAGGAGCCGCACGCGCCGCAGTCATCGCATTTTCTTAAGGCCCCGCGCTATTCGCGCCAAACGCGCCGCACGCATTGCATCCACTTCTGTACATCTTGAACTATATTTTCATACGGATACGGATCATGTTTCCGCAGCGCCCGCATCGTCCGCCGAATCTGATGACGTCATCCGCACGCACTGGTGGAATCCGTATACCTACCGCATTTTGCTGAAATGCGGGTAGTGCGGCGTGGATAGGTGCGCGAGGCTGCATAAGATTTCATATAAAGATTTATAAAATTCGATGACTGCGGCGCGTGCGGCTCCTGCGGCGCGGACAAGTGCGCGTTCACCTATATAGTGGTGACTGAATACTGTCCAGCGCGTATTATTTCTTGGAATCGACTTAACGCAGGGTAGGCCGTTATAGTTGCTCTATTTCACGACGACATGTTTAGGACTTTTATGACGCCGAAATAAGATTAATTTTGCCACGATTCATACGCCATCTTGAGATAGAAGAACTACACCCGCGTGCAGGCAGTGTATTCTGACAAACTACGTTCAAATCAAACTTCACTTGATTGTAGCTTTATACACCATATAAAACAGTCGTAAACTTAATAATAATAACATGAAACTAAATCACTCAACACTCACAATATCTTCGAACATTATTTATGAGTTTGGTTTTTAACCCCCGCCGGGAAAAAGAGGGGTGTTTTAAGTTTCACGTGTGTTGCTGTGTATCTGTGTATCGGTGTATCTGTGTATCTGGGTATCTGTGTATCTGTGTGTCTGTGTATCTGTGAATCTGTGTATCTGTGTGGCTGTCTGTAGCATCATAGTGCCTAAACGGTTGAACCGATTTCGATTTAGTTTGTTTTTGTTTGAAAGGTAATTTTGTCGAGAGTGTTCTTAGCTATGTTTAAATAAAATCGGTTAAGCCGTTCAAAAGTTATGGGCGTTTTACTGTTTGAATCGGGGTGTTTTCGCAAGATAAATGTTTTTTAAATTTTACTTGTTGTTGATAATGTTCGGATGAAATTATCTGTAAAGATAATTTCAAACAAATTTTGTTCCATTTTTGAATTTAATTGGTGAGTATAGCGATGATTCGGACACCAGGTGAAACTGACTACCTGAACCTAATTGTTTTAAATACAGAACAATTATTTCGTTCTACCCGCACTATTTATTTTTAGAAATGCACAAAACATTATTTTTAAACTATATTAGTGGGATCCCAGCATCGCCACCATGTCGCCAAATACCTTTTAGTGACGAATATCTGAAGCTAAAATACCCATGTCTCAAAAATAAGCCTGGGTACGATCTGATTGAGATCTAACGACGTGTATTGATTTTGACTGAATACACGTTACTGAATTATCATCGCAATGATATAGGCGGCTGTTCCCCTAAAGTTGCCTACAACCTCCCCTTAAGCTTCGCATCTGAATGCTGGCCTGATTTGGTATCAGTCTGAATCTGAATGTCTGAATCTGATCGCTGTAAAAACAACACACACACACCTCGACCACAGTGGAAAACATTATAAAATGAATATCTGGTAAATCTGAATACAATGAATATCTGGGTGCATAGTAATTAGTATTACATAAGTATGGTACTATGCACCCAATTGTAAAACTACCATTTGCTGTACCTTTGTGTCGTACAGCAAATGGTAGATTTACAATTGGGTGCATAGTAATTAGTATTACATAAGTATGGTACTATGCACCCAATTGTAAATCTACCATTTGGTGTACCTTTGTGTCGTTCGTTGACTTGTGTGTGCCCTGGCAGTTGAGTGTCATGCTCTCTCAAATGTCTCGCTGATGGTGGCGCGTGTGTTGGATCATTCGGTACCCTTCATGATGGTTGAACTGGGTGGTGCCGATTCATGCGTCATGTTCGTGAACGGGCGCCGTCAGTTGGGATTGGTCATAAATTAACTGCTTCGGATGTTATTTTTCTAGTACCTATTACATAACTGCACAGTGCATGTGTGAGTACTTTTAATACTTTATACCTGTACGTAGTATAGTGTGTTGTGATTCTGGGTGCATTGTCCTCACATATATGAATTTATTAATGTATGTACTGATATACCTAAATATAAAAAAAAAAACTATTTTATTTTTAAAAGAGTAAGTATGGAGTTTCTTGTGCGTTCGTCTCCATAACAAGCTATTTTCCGAATGCACGGTAGAATCAATTTTTATTCCTTGTAAATTTTAATGTTGCGTTCAAAAGTGCCGCTTGGTGGCCTAGTTGCAATAAAATATCTTTGTCATTGTCTTTGATTATAGTCTGGAAAAGAACAAAGGCTAATTTTCACCCCGGTAAAATGTTCCCCTGGGATAAAAATAACACCATTCACGCGGGTGAAGCCGCTGGCAGTAGCTAGTTATATACTTATTATAAATCTTGATCGTATGGCAAGTTGTCGCGAATGCGAAGTTATGTCTATGCGTATAGGTACAGATATATAGATAACTAGTAAGACGTGGCGTGAGGTGAGCGAGAGAGAGGGTAGCGCGCGGGGCTGGAGAGCGCGCGCGCTCACCCGCGGCACTTGGGCCTGATGGTCGGAGCTGGTGTGAGCTAGAAGTATATGGGTGAGCAAATCAGTTTTATCTCAGTGCATGTGTATTCAGATTTTCCAGATATTCATTTTATAATGTTTTCCACTGTGGTCGAGGTGTGTGTGTGTTGTTTTTACAGCGATCAGATTCAGACATTCAGATTCAGACTGATACCAAATCAGGCCAGCATTCAGATGCGAAGCTTAAGGGGAGGTTGTAGGCAACTTTAGGGGAACAGCCCCCTATATGATTGCGATGATAATTCAGTAACGTGTATTCAGTCAAAATCAATACACGTCGTTAGATCTCAATCAGATCGTACCCAGGCTTATTTTTGAGACATGGGTATTTTAGCTTCAGATATTCGTCACTAAAAGGTATTTGGCGACATGGTGGCGATGCTGGGATCCCACTAATATAGTTTAAAAATAATGTTTTGTGCATTTCTAAAAATAAATAGTGCGGGTAGAACGAAATAATTGTTTTGTATTTAAAACAATTAGGTTCAGGTAGTCAGTTTCACCTGGTGTCCGAATCACCGCTATACTCACCAATTAAATTCAAAAATGGAACAAAATTTGTTTGAAATTATCTTAACAGATAATTTCATCCGAACATTATCAACAACAAGTAAAATTTAAAAAAACATTTATCTTGCGAAAACACCCCGATTCAAACAGTAAAACGCCCATAACTTTTGAACGGCTTAACCGATTTTATTTAAACATAGCTAAGAACACTCTCGACAAAATTACCTTTCAAACAAAAACAAACTAAATCGAAATCGGTTCAACCGTTTAGGCACTATGATGCTACAGACAGACACACAGATACACAGATTCACAGATACACAGATACACAGATACACAGCAACACACGTGAAACCTAAAACACCCCTCTTTTTCCCGGTGGGGGTTAAAAACCAAACTCATTAATAATGTTCGAAGATATTGTGAGTGTTGAGTGATTTAGTTTCATGTTACTATTATTAAGTTTACGACTGTTTTATATGGTGTATAAAGCTACACTCAAGTGAAGTTTGATTTGAACGTAGTTTGTCAGAATACACTGCCTGCACGCGGGTGTAGTTCTTCTATCTCACGATGGCGTATGAATCGTGGCAAAATTAATCTTATTTCGGCGTTATAAAAGTCCTAAACATGTCGTCGTGAAATAGAGCAACTATAACGGCCTACCCTGCGTTAAGTCGATTCCAAGAAATAATACGCACTGGACATTATTCAGTCACCACTATAAAGATGAACGCGCACTTGTCCGCGCCGCAGGAGCCGCACGCGCCGCAGTCATCGAATTTTATAAATCTTTATATGAAATCTTATGCAGCCTCGCGCACCTATCCACGCCGCACTACCCGCATTTCAGCAAAATGCGGTAGGTATACGGATTCCACCAGCGCGTGCGGATGACGTCATCAGATTCGGCGGATGATGCGGGCGCCGCGTAAACATGATCCGTATCCGTATGAAAATATAGTTCAAGATGTACAGAAGTGGATGCAATGCGTGCGGCGCGTTTGGCGCGAATAGCGCGGGGCCTAAAGAAAATGCGATGACTGCGGCGCGTACGGCTCCTGCGGCGCGAATAGGTGCGCGTTTAGGAAATTATTCAGTATACGTCCACACAGATTCAAGCTGAAGAGTTAATAGCAGAAATAGATGTAAATATTAAACAGAATAACCGAAACCGTGCACTTGTTTTTTTAGAAATAATGATAACAATGTTAGCTCAATTAGTAAGTTACCAAAAATGGAATTAGGCAAATTTAATGGTGATGTTCTAAAGTGGTACATTTTGGGATCAGTTTTCGTCGAACGTTGATAAAAGAAATATTAAAGATGAAATAAATTATTGTACCTTCAATCGGTTCTTGAGGGTGACGCGAAACAGGCAATCGATGGGTTGGACACGACAGATAAAAACTATCGTATTGCTGTCGACACATTAAAGGAACGGTATGGCAAACCTAGCCTAATTATTATGCTCATTATGTAGCACTTTATAGAATTAAATCAGCGCAATCTAGTCAGGACAAAGATTGTAGGCAGGTTCTAAATGAAATTGAGAGAATTCTTTAAGCGAAGATGTAAATCACAATCATCTTAGAGTAACGATTTTAGAAAAGTTCCCCGAGGACCTCATTTATGAATTAAGGATGAAGATAACTAATGAAGATGAGTCTATTGATTCTTGAAGTTGAAGTTCTTAGAGTATATCATATCGGCTAGGGAAACATCAAAAAGATTTAAAAAAACTGCAGAAGACAATAAACATAAAAATACAACAACTAGCGAAGACAAACAGGCTTCTGATAATATTACAATATAATCATTACATGTTAAATCGGAAGAGACTAGTGATAATAAGAGGCGTAGATTTATATCAAACTTCAGAAAGAAAAATTTGATGAAATTAGACACCATAATAATCATAAACTGCCCCCTCGGAAAACACCACATGGCGGTGACAGGTCCAATGAGCCACCTAAAAAGAAATCAATGAAATGTATATTTTGTAAACAGAATCATTTTAATAATGAGTGTAATGTGCACTAAACCTTACAGCAAAGAAAAGCTCAATTAGGAAACTGTTGTTCTAATTGTTTCGGTGAAGGCCATAGGGCTGACAATTGCCGTGCTAAACGGCCATTTCGACATTGTAATAAGTACGGCAATCATAATCGAGCATTATGTCCAACTAAGCTAACACAACCAGTGAAGTCCGTACCAACTGATACCTTACATACTAATAATGCATATAGTACTACGCTGTTGCAGATAGCCCTAGTAATTGTAGAAAATTTAGAAACTAAAATAAAACTACAATATAGGGTGTTGCTCGATTGTGGTAGCCAGCGCTCATATATAACGGAACATAACACAAATTTACTTAATTTACCTACTACTGAACAAATTAATTTGTCAATATTCACATTTGGAAACAAGTCACCACATCTCATTGAAAGTTCTATAGTTCAGTTAAGTATTACAACTCGAATAGGAATTACTCGTCTTATTTATGCAAATGTAGTACTCATATTACTCAGAGTATAAAAACACCAAATTTTCATGATAGAGACTAAATCGGAATTAAAGATCGAACAATGGCTGATGATGGGTCTTGTGGCGACAAGATAGATATTTTAATCGGAAACGATTATTATCATTCATTCATGTCACAAGAAAAGATATCGGTCACTCAATTAATTCTGTTCAGACCTGTTCTTAGTTAATTCAGATTTTGGTTGGGTAGGGTTTTTTTTTTTTTTTTTTTTATAACCTATAGGCTCGCGCTTGACCACAATCTCACCTGATGGTAAGCGATGATGTGGTCGACGGTGAAACACGCTTGCCTAGAAATAACCTATTCACTCTTGACTTAAAGACCCCTAGATTGTAGCTATCGGGAAACACAGACTCCGGCAGGGAATTCCACTCCTTAGCTGTACGCATAATAAAAGTGTTCCCAAAACGTTTTGTGCGTATGGGTGGGATGTCTACCATGTATCGATGGCGCATCGCCGTCCGTCTGGTAGTCCGATGATGGAACGGGCTAGGTGGAATTATATCGTGCAATTCCATCGCACACTCCCCGAAATGTAACCGATAAAAAACCGACAGGCTGGCAACTCGACGACGATGTTCAAGACTCTGGAGCTTTGACTTGACTAGCGCCTCATCGCCGATGAGCCTCTTGGCTCGCTTTTCGATCGACTCTAGTGCGTCAAGCTGGTATTTGGCTGATCCGTCCCAGAGATGAGAACAGTACTCCATGCATGATCGAACTTGCGCTTGATACAAGTTGAGGAGCTGTTCCGGCGTGAAGTACCGTCTCACCTTTGCAAGGATCCCCAGCTTTTTGGCAGCCAGCTGAACCTTTGCCTCAATGTAAGGGCCAAAATTGAGAGTAGATGTCAACGTAACGCCAAGAAGCTCAAGATGGTCAGTTATTGGCACGGTCGCATCTCGGAAAGTTGGTTCTGGGTAAAATTGGCTCTTTTTAGCGGAAAAAAGACACGCCTGGGTTTTAGCGGCATTAAACCTGACCAGATTGGCATCGCCCCATTCGGAGACTGCCTGCAAGAACAGGTTCAAGCGCTCCACCATGGCCTCCCGGAGAGACCGGATCTGAGGCCCGGTAGCACGAGCGTTGGACAAGTATCTCTCAGCAACAGTGCTGTCGTCTGCATACCCAAAGGTGCCGGGTTTAAGCAGATCGTTAATATGCAGCAAGAATAAAGTTGCTGAGAGTACCGACCCCTGAGGGACCCCGGCATTGATATCCAATTGGTCCGACGAGCAGCCATCGATAACCACTCGAATGGACCGATCTCTCAGGAAGTCTGCAATCCAATCACACAGACCACCGGGCAAACCGAATGAAGGAAGCTTACCAATAAGGCTTTCGTGCCAGACCCTATAAAAAGCCTTCGAGAAGTCGAGGGAGACGGCAAGCGCTTCCCCGTGACTCTCGATGGCCTCACTCCAGATGTGAATGGCATACGCTAGAAGATCCCCAGTAGACCGATTTCGGCGGAAGCCGTATTGGCGGTCACTAAGGATATCGTTAGATTCTAGGTATGCCAGGAGCTTCGTGTTAAGTACACGCTCCATACTCTTACAGAGTATGGACGTTACAGAGATGGGTCTGTAGTTGGCCGGGTCAGCTCGACTACCCTTCTTGGGCACGGGCTGTACGTTAGCTAGCTTCCAAGCATTCGGCACTTTTCCAGTCTCATACGAAAGGCGGAATAGGCGTGTCAAGATCGGAGACAGTTCAGGCGCACAGGTTCTGAGAACTATTGCTGGTATTCCGTCCGGGCCACTAGCCTTGTTCACGTCGAGGTTGCGCAGTACCTTACGGACGTCCTTTTGATGGATACGAATGTCCGACATACTCGTCTCGCATCCATCAGGATAAGAAGGGGGCCGCGCGTCACCAGGGTTCAGACGTGAAGATTCCGCAAAAAGAGAGGCAAATAAATTTGCCTTCTCCTCAGCAGAGTGGGCCAGCGACCCGTCGGGTTTCAGCAGTGGTGGTAGTGAGGGACGGCTGAAGTTGGACTCGACCGACTTAGCCAGGGACCAAAACGCTTTACTACCTGCTGGGTAAGAAGCAAGTTTGGCCCCTATTCGGCCAATGTGGTCGAACCGAGCCCTTCTCAACACCTTCTTGCAGGACTTGGCAGCCCTGTTATAGGCTTTCTTCCTTTGACCCACGTCACTCGCTTTGCGCGAACGAGCGTCAACCCATGCCAGGTATGCCTCATGTTTAAGCGCGTCGGCGCGATGACATTCAGCGCCAAACCATGGCCGGTCAACATTGGTCATTGTTACGTCAGAAAACGGAATGTAGTACTCCATTCCCTGACGCAACACATCCGTCACGTTGTCCGCGCACGCCGTAGGATCATCCGAAGAAAAGCAAGTAGGCTGCCAAGGATAACATGCGAAGAAAGATCGCATGCCATCCCAATCTGCTGACCTGTATCGCCAAACCCGCCGCGTGCCTCTTGGGCTGGGATCGGGCGGGGAGTAGACGGACACAGACTTCACCAGACAATGGTCGGAACTACCCAAAGGTGAAGTTATCGACACAGAGTATCGGTCTGGCTCTGTTGTCAGCGGAAGGTCCAAGCAATTGGCCGTGTGCGAATCAACATCCGGCACCCTCGTTGCCCCCTGGACCAGCTGGGTAAGGTTAAGCGCAAGCGCAAGCTTACGCATCTCCCGTCCAGCATGGTCAGTGCACTGGTATGGGAAGAGCCACTCCTGGTGGTGGGCATTAAAGTCCCCCAGTAACACTAATTGGGCGGAAGGGTACCGCTGCTGTGCCGCATCAGCCGCCTCACTGAGGTACTCTGTGAGCCTGGTTGTCTCCTGATCTCCACTGTGCGAGCGGTAGACACAGGCGTAGATAATTCTATCCAGACCTGTGTCCACTAGAGCCCACAGCGTCGAAAATCTTGGGTCCTCAAGGTTACGGAGACGCCGATAGCAAGTGTCGTCACGGGCGTACATACACACTCCCGCGCGCGGTTTATAATTGTGCTCCAGGGTAAACCCTGGGTAAGATAGGTACGACGCGTCTGACGGACTTGCTATCTGCGTCTCCGTAAGGAAAAACAGCGCTGGTTTTTCAGTCTCCAGGTGGTAGTGGACTGCAGAGAGATTTGAGTGCAGACCTCTAATGTTGGTGAGGTGCACTTTGTGTGGGAGGGGGTGCAGCCGCTGTTTATAACCTGTATTTTTTATCCTTGGCATTTTGATTTGAAGAAGAGTGAATGGAAGAGAGGAGTAGGAAGTGAGACGAGGTTCCACGCTGCTAACCTTCAGACACGCACTGAAAGGACACCATCATTGGGGCACTAGCCCGGAGACTGCGGGGACGCCCGAGCCCCCCCGGAATGTCTATCGGGCCCTCCCTTCTGGTCGCCAACCAGCACGATAGTGCATTCCGGGATTTTTCGACAGTTGGCGGGGCAGCCTTTCATGTGTGGCTGGCACACTACTTGGGCCCCCAACTACCTGCGGTCGGCCAGCGGTGCACCGTGCCTCGGATCCCGCTACCCTCCGCGACTAGTCTCCCGATACGCCCATAACAGCGCGCGCCAGACTGGTCTGCTTGCAGTGGAACAGCTATCTCGACCCAACTCCTCTAGATGGCTACACTGAGCATCGTATCCGGAACACGGCCAGGCCGCTTGGCGGTACGTCTTTGTTCAGTGGGTGGTCACAAGCCTTCGGCCGAAGCCTACCACCAGTTGTGTCACCTGATTTGCACCACCCGGGGACCACGTGTAGGGAATCTAAGGGTACTCTCCTACGGACGTGGGTGACTCGGCCCCCCAAAAGGGTCTGGAAGAATTAGTGAGAACATTGATAGTTCTGATCAGTTAACTGTATTGACTTATTTTCAATCATATTGGTCATTTAACACTAAATTAAACGAACCCGATCATCCCCTAAAACTAGATGATTTTAAACAGTTATGGGACCTTGAGTCAATAGGCATCACAGATTCCCCAAAAACGACTCGCGATGAAGAAGCGATTAGGCAGTTTAATGAAACAGTTCAGTACCAAAACAACAGATACGACGTTCAATGGCTATGGACTGAAATACCCCCAAATCTTCCAAATAATCTAGGCTTAGCTTGGGGTCGGCTCAATAGTTTAATGAAACGATTGAATAATTCAGATTTAAAGGCATACGACCAGGTCATTCAGGAACAGCTACCGACTAAAATAATTGAGACTGTACCAGATCCGAAGATTGCACAGAATCATCCAGTTCACTATCTTCCTCACCATTGTGTTCGTAGTCGTGATAAGCCCCAAAAGCTCCGTATTGTTTATGACGTCTCAGCTAAAACTGCAGACAATCTAAGCTTAAATGAATGCCTATATAGGGGTCCACTTATGTAAGAGGATCTTACAGGATTGCTAATTAAGTTTAGAGAACAGCCTATAGGAATAGTTGCAGATGTCGAGAAAGCTTTCTTACAGTTAGGTCTACAAGATTCAGATAGGGATGTAACACGATTTATTTGGTTCAAAGGCATAAACAGTACAGTTTACCCAGATAATGTGGTGCACTTACGTTTTTGTCGTGTCCCATTCGGTGTCATTACAAGTCCATTTCTACTGAATGCTACGACCAGATATCACTTAAAAAATCGAATAACATATTTCTGAAACAAATTGCTGACGACATTTATGTAGTCAATATTGTAAATGGCGCACAGTCAATTTCAGACGCTAACAAACTGTACTGTGCTGCTAAAAAATCATTTGATAGCTTGTCCATGAATTTGCATGAATGGAAATCAAAATCAAAGGAACTAGTTTCTTCCATACCAGATAAGTTTAGAGCAGAAGAACGAGAACACATAAAAGTTCTCGGTTTAACATGGAACAAACATCAAGATCAGTTGTATTTAAAATCTAACTTTAATACAGAATCAAGCACATTTCTGTCAGAAAGAGACGTGTTAAGGGTCATTGCTTCAATTTATGATTCGTGTGCTCTCGCAGTTCCGGTAGTTCTTCCAGAAAAAAACTATTCTTTCAAAAATTATGGAAAGAAAAGGTTAAATGGGATGTCAAATTGAGTGATAATCTACTTATAGAATGGCCAAAAATAGCATCAAATTTTGTTATTCTAAAGAATATTCATGTAGATCGTTATTTTGCGCAAGGTTTAAATAAAAGCCAAGCCGCAGAGCAAATTGAATACGAACTACATTGTTTTACGGATTCGTCTATGCATGATTATGCAGCAGTAATTTATTTACGCGGTACTTTGCACACTAATAATATTGTCAGTTTTGTTATTGGCAAGTCTAGATTAGTGCCGTTAAAGGACCAAAGTGACTTACAGATTCCAAGATTAGAATTGCTGGGAGTACTTATCGGATGTAGACTAATAGGTTATGTAACAAAAAAATTTGTGGACTGACAGTCAAATAGTAATAAGTTGGCTTAAATCAGATAAATTACTTCCGCCATTTGTGGCAAGTAGAAAATTGATTATTTAAATAAAACATCTTGAAATAAAACAGAACAAGATTTTACAAATCAGATACGTGCCGACTGAGTTAAATCCATCCGATGTAGGCACTAGGACGGAACGAGTAGATTGTTACAATAGATGGCTCATAGGACCTGACTTTTTAATGAGTAACCCAAATCAGTGGCCTACAGTTCATAACAATATAGATACTCAAGTTGCAATTGCCGGGGAGGGTCTTTCGAATTCAATACATTTAGATAATAATAGACCAAGTATAGAAATTCCAGAACCGATGATAGTAGTTGATTCAGACAAAAAAGAGTGTAAAATATCAGAAATTCAGGCTAAACATTTTCCTAAAGAAGTTGAGGGTATCACAACCAACATATCAAAATCACTGAAATTATATAAAGACGAGGAAGGACTTATTAGGTGTAAAGGTAGATTCAGATACGCGAATTTGTCACATAATCAAAAAGAGCCTATACTACTTCCAAAAGATTCAGATTTTACGCACAAAATTATAACCAAATTGCATTAGAAAAACTATCATGTAGGGGTCTCTCATACCTTAGCTCTATTAAGACAAAAGTTTTGGGTGCCACATGGACGGTCAACAGTTCAAAGAGTCATCAGAAAGTGTCCACAGTGTATAAAATACGGTAGTGGTCCATTTAAATTACCACCCATGCCTGATCCACCAGCAGAAAGAGTCAGCCTTCGTCTTCCGTTCGCCTTTACGGGCCTGGATTATTTCGGTCCACTGCTTATGGATGAGGGTAGTAAAGACAAACGTTGGGTAAGCCTGTTTACATGCCTAACGATTAGAGCTATACAATTGGAGATCGTTAAAGATTTAACAGCAGCAGAATGTTTACTAGCCATTAGGAGATTCGTTGCCATAAGAGGTTTACCACAATTATTTGTGTCAGACAATGCTACGCAATTTAAGCTTGCAGCAGAAGTGTTAACTTCAGGTTATTGCATTTAGAATCACTTGCGGGGGAAATTTATCCCAGAGTTGGCTCCATGGTTTGGAGGATTTTATGAACGACTTGTAGATTTAGTGAAGCATAGTATAAGAGAACTTTAGACAAACATCTCATAAACCATAATCAGTTATGCACAATAATAAAGGAACTTGAAGCTATAGTTAATACAAGGCCACTAACTGCTGTAGAGGCGGAGTAAGAACACAGATTGATTCCTTATGATTTCTTACGTGTGGGCGGAATTTTGACCGCTGAAGTTGCAGATCGAGACTTCTTAGAATCAGCCACGGTAACCAAGACAAATCTGATTGACGGATGGAAACGTAATCAAATCATCATATCAGAATTCGCCAAAATTTTTACAAATCAATACTTGACTAGTCTCCGCGAACAAAGTGACAAACACAAACAACCAAGAATCGTTGTTAATAGGCCACCAAAGTTAGCAGAGACAGTTCAAATTAAGTAAAATAGTAATAGGGCACACTGGAAAGTCGGCAAAATGGCAGAGTTGATTATAGGATGAGATGGGCAGATCAGAGTAGCCAAAGTTAAATTATCATCAGGCCGTACAGTATAATATTATATTATATACACTGACCCGTTCAGTAGGCCATTTATTCCCGTTGGAGATTGACGATCAAAGTACAGAATCGTGCCCAGAGCAGAATGTTTCGTCAGTCAGAATCAGTCCACACTCTGCAGATTTTCAGAAGGAACAATCAGTACAAGGTTGTAAGGTATCTTTCGTGCCTTACTCACCAGCTAACTCAGAAGTAGGTGATCAGCATGAGACAAGATAGGGTATGGTTTCGCATGAAGTTGATTGAAGTAAAAGTCACACAGTTTGGTTCGCACATGTTTTCAAAAGTATGGCAATTTAGTTTAATTCAACTAATACTCATAGCGCCTGCTGATACATTCTTTATTTATATTTGGGGCTGGTTCCCTGCCACCTACGACTCATGCAGATTGCTTTTTGAGCTCTTTTTGGGATGAAATGTTTACAGCAGGTGTACTGTCCCAGTAATTCCAATAAAAAAGCAGTGTCACTCTTGTCAGTCATAGACATTGAAAGTTGACCAATAGACCGGTTTATGTCTATGTTTTTTTTTCTTTATGTTAATATTTTAAAGAAGTTATTAATTTATTATTTAAGTGTTGAATTATATGTTTGTTGAATTAAATTGATACACCCAAATTCTTGTTTTATTTTATCATTAATTACACGATTATCACGACACGATCAACTGGTGACACACCCAAGCCAAGCTGGTTCTCATGTTTGGCACAAGATGTCGCTTAAAGATGTATCGATTTTTATAAGCGTTACAGTACATCCGTCCCCGGTTAAAAAAATTGATTTAAATATTTTTTTTAATTTCTTTATTTCCATTTGTGAATCTAAACATGTTCCCTGACAGAAATTGAGGCAGTCCAAAAAATATTTTATAATAGAACTACCTACATTAAGTTTTATAAAACAAAAAGTTCAGAACTTATTTATAAATTTCAAGTTTAAGTTAAAATGTCTATTTAAGTACCAAATGTACTAAACATTAAAACATTAGTGACAGTCCACTAAACTAGCAGATACGAACTTTGATTGCTCTCATCCAAAACTAATTCACACACACATTCATACGCATCGCAGGTGTGGAATCCTACTTATAGGGTCCATATCGATCGTATCGAACGTGTCCAAAGAGGCTTTATAAGGTATCTGCGGTATAAGTCAAACAGCTGTCCTCACACAGCTACTTATCCTGAGAGGTTAAATCACTTTAAACTAACTACATTAGAAATCCGCAGAAAAAACATGGACCAAATTTTTTTTTTCAAAATTGTCAATGGCTTGGTCGATGTTCCTGGGCTTCTGTACGACATAAATATATCTGTACCCCGCTGTAGTCAACCCAGGCCTGACCGTAAAGTTGATTTATTTGTACCACCTTCAGCTCGAACAAACCTAGGGCGATCAGCGCCATTAAGCCGTTTCACGAGGACCTATAATGAGAGCCACTCTCACACCAACGGCATTGACATCTTTTCCAACACCTTGGCTCAATTTCGAAGTTGTCTTCGAAATTGAGCCAAGGTTCTAGAATACTTGAGGAAATTAATTGATTAATTGTTTTATTCCATCATTGCCTAATTTCATAATTATTGTATCATTTTATTTTTGATGAAGATTATGTTTATTATTAGTGTTTGCGATTATTATTATTAATGTTTACGATTATTGTTATTATGATTATTATTATTGATTAATTATGTGTTTTGTTTTGTATACTTTTTATTATTAATTGACAATTGTTAATGATTAGTGACAATTTTTATGTTCTGTATCTTTGAATATTTTCTTTTTTTTGTATCTTTTAATTGTTTTTTTTTTCTAATTGATGTAAGTGCTGTGCACACCTTTAAGTGGAAAGTTTGCTGTAGTTACTGAAATTGAGATTATTATTTTTGTCATTGTTTCTGTGAACAACCCGTTGGAGTGCCATAATAAATAAAATAAATAAATAAACATACTTAGTAATTGTCCCAAAACAGATAGTAACGAATAACATATATCTGTCTGAACACAATCGCTAAGTAGTCAGCTAAATTACTAGTTATGCCCTCAACTAAGTTTATGAAAGTTAATATTTGATTTATTAAGTATTTAGTACATCAAATGTTAAGGAGTCGGGTTATAATCTAAAAATATTTAGCCCTTTATTATTTAAGTGTAGACTAATGTCTAATCAAGTTAAGTTTTACAACAAAAGGTAAACACTGCCTTTTAAATATAAACAAGTGTTATCATAAGTGCCAAGTTGTTTTTTAAATGTGGACAAGTAAATGTGGACAAGTACCCAATCAAGTTAAGATCCACAACAAAAAGTAACATTGCCATTCAAAATGAAGCAAATGTTACATTAAATACCCATTCGTTGTATAGATGTAGGCTTATACCTCATCAAGTTAAGATTCGCAACAAAAAGTAATACTGCCTATTTAAATCAGCTAGTATCACATTGAGCACCTATTTGTTGTATAGATATAGGTAAATGTCTAATTATTTTAAGTTTTATAATCAGAAAAACCACCTAGTCTTTGCATCATTGTGTTATCTTTCATCCTACCATTCACATACATAATTATTAAATTGACGTCGAATTAATTTAGAAAAAAATCCGTATACCCTATTAGCATTCATTCATCCCTTTCTACATTACATATTTGCACGTCAATTGTTAAAATATTTATTTATTATTTATTTATTCATTTACACATACATTTATTTTTACAGGTAAATCCCAAGATAATAAAAGTAGTCATACAATGCCACTGTTACATACAGTGACGACAAGTTACATAGAGGACAATACATTCACTGTCACCCTCTGGAATTCCGCCAAAGAGCAGGAAAAAATGTCCAATCGCTGAGAGATGTTATTAATAATCGTAATTGCCCGACACACGGGAGCAAACTTTAATTTGTTTGTACGGGCTACCGGAGTTTCAAAGAGACTCTGCCGCGGCCCCAACCGTAGCCTACTGTTTGGAACGAGTAATCCCAACGATTCCAAGATTTGTGGATTGTTTAGCATCCCACGAAAAACAATAAAAACATATTTGACCAGAGCAAGATTGCGCCTTACTTCCAACTTATAGTACCCAACCATCCCTATTACAAAGAGAGTTGGTTACATAAGCGGGTAAAACGGATAGACGCCAAATTGCCTCATATATAGGTAACGTGTAAACTTGTTCTGCATCTTTTCTACCTATATTGAATTATCAACACAACAATGATTATTAACTAAGAGTCTTCATATTTTAAATTAATGTATGTAAGTCAATTGAGGACTATTGTTAACATAGACAATTTTAGGCATTCCGTGTACAAAAAACACTAGCATTAGACTTTTTTTTTATATAAATTATAGGCTCGCGCTTGACCACTATCTCACCTGATGGTAAGCGATGATGTGGTCGACGGTGCGCAGTGTTTAATGAATTCCGTTGTAGGAAACAACATAACATAATATCTACTAAGTATACTATTAGATTGTGTTTCTTTTAATTGACATAGGAAAAAAAAAGTCCTGAAAGTTTAACTATTGTTCACATGTACAAATTTAGGTATTCTGTGTACAAAAAACACTAATATTTTAACTATAGTATTGCTTGTTTCACAAGAAAATAACCTAATAAGTCGCTACTACTTGCTTCAAATAGTTTTAAAGTTTTATTTATTCAAAAATTGGGCGCCAGTGGGATCATCATGAACTTTCTCTTGGCATCACTAACTGCCAAGAGAAATTGTGATATAAAGTTATATTTATTTAAAGTTTAAAAAAAAACAAGTATGATAATAATCATTTGAGAAATTCTCATTAAGTAATGTTATGAGCAAGCTATGATACGTCTAATTGTTACAGTATCTACTTAAGCCTACTCTTTATTTAAATGAAACAGCTTTGCATTAGGTTCCGAACACATGTGTACCTCATCGGTCAATGCTGGCACTGGATAATCCATCTGCTTAATGCTGCTACTCCGACACAGACTACACAGGGAACGATACCGCTTGCAAATCACATCTCCAGTTGCTTTTAGATCTGTTGAAATACAAAAATATTTAAATACATGTAGATATTCTTCTTTATGAAGATAGTCTAACAAAATTGCTTTATGCATGTTGAACAAAAACAATATTTTTGTTCAGTATATTTAAATCTAATTAACAGTTAAGATAACTATGTTAAATTAGAGTAATTTATATTCAGTATGACAAAACATTCTCTAGTGCAAAGGTATATAGTTTAAAATAACACATATGACTATTAAATTAGAGTTATTTATTAAGTTTAACATAACATTTACTAGTGAAAGGCACATAGTTTTAAAATAAAACATGTGACTATAGGTCTACCGGAATCTCATGGCAAATGTGGAAATAAAAATTTGTTGTGTGCAATACTGGGGAAATTGGATTAAACGATCTTGATACTGTTTAATTTTTATTTATGTCTTTAGTATTAATGAACATGAGGTACCTATATTATAGTAGTCACAGCGAATCTTTGTGTCTTTGAACTTGGTCCTGCCAACCATTGCGTAAGAAACAGTTTGTCATCGAGTATACTGCATAGAGTAAGTGAGATAGGATGATGTGACATACATAAGCGAGTGAAAGAGATAGTTATACAATGCTATCTTCACCTTCAACATTGACACAAAAATAGCTACTGCGCGGGGTCTTGCAACCAATTCAGAGACACAAAGATCCACTGTGAGTATTATAGATATGTGTATGAATAATGTTGTTATACATCGGGTTCTTAACATAGGAAAAATAAATCAATTGAATATGAATTTATGTACTAATTTATTATATATCATTTAAATCATACTAATAACTTAAAACCTCATTCAGAACTAGAATACGATTCCATTAACTCCACTGGCATTTCAAAAATTTGTATGTTTGTAGTTTTATGACATCTCTCTTCATCAAAATGGTTCTTTTTCATTGGCATTTAACATATTCAAAACCAATCTCTTTATGTAGGTATAATGTCTGTAAAAAATAATAAAATGTATCATGTTACTTATAGTCATTCATCATCATCATCAGTCTATATATACTTTTTTTTATGTAAGTTTTATGGCCTGGTTGCTAGCACCTTTTAGCTACGTCTTTGGAAAGAGTTTTGGATCTTATATTTATTCTTTAGTATGCATTAGAATACGGATGTAATAGATTCTAATGTTTTTTGGAGTATTTGGCAGCAAATTGTATCGAGTCATCCCAGTAATCTTTGCAGAGGCAGTTAATACTACAATATAATACTCCGTTCCACTATCTCGAGATCGCTTCTGTCAATGATTTTACAAATTGTCCAGTTGCGTAGACAGTTGAGACACAAAACTACACCCATATATCACAATATCCACCAGGAATCAATTTGCAAATAATATTAACAGCCACTGAACTTCACTCGACAAAATCCCGCCAAAAACTCACGTCTATATACACGTCCCACTGCAGGGCGCAGATCATTACTTAATATTTTTCTTACGTCAAAGATTCTCAATCTCCGTTAAAATCAATATCTTGTCAAATAATTAGTAACAGTTACATTACTGTTGCCATTTCCTTCCAGCCATCATTCAATGTGCCCTGACCTACGATTTACCATATAATAGTAATGGAAAGAAATAAAAATTAAGTAAGAAAACATAAAATAAACTAAAAGTATCAAAACAAGTCAGTCCAACTTACCGGTCCACTCTACGACGCACTTTAAAATCAAAGATTGAGTTTGATTTACGCCTTCTTCTTCCCTTATTTTACGATATACATTGAAAACAATATGTCTCGCTTGAGATCTAAGTGGGTTTTCCGACATTTTCACAAAAATAACAAATTTTCAAGATAATATCAAAAAATTTCAGCAGCGGTTGACACATCAAGTACTTAGATTTGACAGGTGACAATTGACATTGCCATATGAAAATCACAATTTAAAATGCCATGAGATTCTTGTTGACCTAAATAACCCCACTTTAAATTTTACTTAATATTAATGTTATGTTTTTTAAAATTTTAAATTAAGCAATCTTGAAGTTAACCTATAGTTTGGTTAAGTTCTTTAGTCATTAAGTTATTCTAGAAAGTAAAAACATAGTAAGTGGTCAAGTACTTCAATCAAACCACATGCGACACGTTGGGCGTACAATTGAAAGGTATCTTTCGTGCCTTACTCACCAGCTAACTCAGAAGTAGGTGGAGACGTAGGATGAGACTAGATAGGGTATGGTTTCGCATGAAGTTGATTGAAGTAAAATTCACACAGTTTGGTCAACTAATTTAACTCTCCAACATACAGTCCGTCATCACAATGCCTTGAGGTTAATAGAATACAATGAAACTTACTTTTATATGGGATACAATTTACCCATTATTTTCAATACCGGAGGTATGATGTCTCAAGCAGTATCATTCGCCTGGGAAGCTCTAATCTAGCCTCGTCCAAGCTAAAGTGCCATCTGTATTCGGAACCCAATGTTGGAGTTTAACTGCTGTTCTTTTTATTAAAAGTAGTTGTAGTTGACCATTTTCTTATTTATATTTGATAGTAAAAATTAATCCTAGAGTGCCCTGCCAAGGAGAAGAATGCATAATGAGCATAAAAAGAACGCACATGTTTTCAAAAGTATGGCAATTTAGTTTAATTCAACTAATACTCATAGCGCCTGCTGATACATTCTTTATTTATATTTGGGGCTGGTTCCCTGCCACCTACGACTCATGCAGATTGCTTTTTGAGCTCTTTTTGGGATGAAATGTTTACAGCAGGTGTACTGTCCCAGTAATTTCAATAAAAAAGCTGTGTCACTCTTGTCAGTCATAGACATTGAATGTTGACCAATAGACCGGTTTATGTCTATGGTTTTTTTCTTTACGTTAATATTTTAAAGAAGTTATTAATTTATTATTTAAGTGTTGAATTGTGTGTTTGTTGAATTAAATTGATACACCCAAATTCTTGTTTTATTTTATCCAGATAGCAACGCCATTCAGTGTCACGACACGATGAACTGGTGGCACAAGATGTCGCTTAAAGATGTATCGATTTTTATAAGCGTTACAAGGTGACCATCCATTCAGTGTTAACCAAGAGTCTCGAAGTACTCAATACGATGAACCAGTTATCAATGATGCACCCATAGTTCAGTCAGTACCAGACACCAGTAGACGCCCAATCAGGGCATCAACAGCCAAGGCAAAAGAAAAGGTTAAACTGTGGACATCTCAGTTAATGAGCAGATTGTTTCAATAATTAGTGATAATAAGTGTTGATTTAAAATTTGTGGATAATAGTCAGTTGCAATCGGTTGGAATCAGTTGTATTCAGTAATCAGTTGTATTCAGTAATCAGAACTGGGGGGTGACCACAAGCTCTTAGAGTAAGGTTATTTTGAGATCGAGTAAGGGACAGATGTATCTGACTTGTATACATCTGTCACTTACTCGATCTCAAAATAACCTTACTCTAAGAGCTTGTGGTTACCCCCCTGAGTTCCTAGTTGAGTAGTCCGTCATCACGCTGAAATTGTATCAGTTGTAATCCTAATAGGATCCTAATAGGATTAAACAGTTGTTTCAATAGATCAGATTTTTCATTAACCTTTTTTCCTTTGGGCGGGAGTGTCGCGATTGCATAGTAATGTCTATGTCTAAGATAACTAGTAAGACGTGGCGTGAGGTGGGCGAGAGAGGGGGTAGCGCGCGGAGCTGGAGAGAGCGCGCGCGCACCCGCGGCACTTGGGCCTGATGGTCGAAGCTGGTGGGAGCTAGAAGTATATGGGTGAGCAAATCAGTTTTATCTCAGCTCATGTGTATTCAGATTTACCCGATATTCATTTTATAATGTTTTCCATTTTTGTCGACGTGTGTGTGTGTTGTTTTTACAGCGATCAGATTCAGACATTTAGATTCAGATTCAGACTGTTACCAAATCAGACCAGCATTCAGATGCGAGGCTTGGGGTGACTATAAAGGGAGGTTGGAGGCCACTTTAGGGGAACAGCCCCTATATCATTGCGATGATAATTAAGTAACGTGTATTCAGTGAAAGTCAATACACGTCGTTAGATCTTAATCAGATCTTACCCAGGCTTATTTTTGAGACATGGGTATTTTAGCTTCAGATATTCGTCACTAAAAGGTATTTGGCGACACCTACAGGGGAAAGCGGCCGCGCATTGATGATTCACCCAACAACCCAGTGATTCGTTATTTTTGCACATGCTCGGAACTAATACAGATGCTGACTTCATGGAGGGCCGAATATGACCTCAGGCTATCTGCGCGGAAGGATGAGCATGATAAAATTCACCCCGTACACGTTCCTACTGATCGTAATGTCCGTCTGCGCCTACTCTACCAGAATGTGCGAAGGCTCAAAACTAAGTTATCCACATGGAGGTCAAGCTTGTTACTCTCCAAACATGACCGTGTTCTACGCAGAGACAGAGTGGCTTTGGGTGGCGGCATGTTATTGGCTTCACGTCCTAGCGTCACCATGAATAGGCGAAATGATCTCGAGATGGCCTGTGGAGAAGATTTGTGGGCATCAGTCACAATCTGTGGCCTAAGTGTACATGTGTGTACTGTGTACTTCAAGCCCACTGCAACTGACTACGATTACATGTCATTGTTCTGCAAGGTCGAGAGCATCATGTCTAGTTTGAACGTTACTATTATTATTTTAGCGATCGTAATTCAAAAAGCGAATCTATGAATGTTAATAATTATTACTGTTATTTTCTAAGCTTTTGTAGTCTGACTGAAAAGAATGAAGTGATGAGGGATTAAGTTAGATAGTGTGTTGGCCCGGGAGGGTGTTGTAGTAAATTTCGAGCATGTCGAGGGTACGGAACTGATTCCAATCGGTTTATATCACCCACCGTTGGATATTGAGGCTGTCATCACATCGTAGAATAAGGTAAATGAACAATTAGACCCCAGCAATATTGATCGTGGTAAGGATTGGATTTTTTTTCTGTGCCCGGATGTTCTTGGCTGCAACGACGTAACCACCGCTACTTGTAAGTTTTACAAAATAATCTATGGTATATTTGATTCTTCTGTACCAAAGAAGAAGCGAAGGACCTTTGGTAATAGGCGGTACCCACTCTGGTTTACTGGAGATATCGCGGTGTGATCTGGCGTATTCTGAGTTTGCCGCATTAAGATCAGATTTGAAGGTGAGAACCCAGGAGACCTATAGATTATATTGTGCTACTGTTGAAAATAACTTAGGCAAACATCCTAGACAGTTCTGGCAGCACATTGCCGGCCTGCGATCAAAGGGCGGGTTTTGAGCCAAATGTGGTTCTTGATGGTGAGACTAATTCAGATGTCAAAGCGGCCAATGCATTTGCTTAGTGTTTTGCCAGCGTGTTTCTGCTCGACACACCTAAATTGGACCCAAAATCTATAAAGGTGAATAGCGAGGGATATAATATTCCTCTCCCCTTCTTAACACCGCCCGATGTCTACCGGAATCTCATGGCAAATGTGGAAATAAAAATTTGTTGTGTGCAATACTGGGGATGGGATTAAACGATCTTGATACTGTTCAATTTTTATTTATGTCTTTAGTATTAATGAACATGAGGTACCTATATTATAGTAGTCACAGCGGCTATTTGTGTTTTTGAAATAGGTCCTGCCGGGTTAGAAGCGTTATGACTACCTCTCGATAAGACTAAATAGCAGATACGACTAGTTCGCTTTAGGACTTAATCTCGATATGACTAGATATCTGTAAAACTATTTAGCTGTTTGACTATGTATGCATACGTCCTGTTATTAAAATGAATTACTATCGATATGACGTATAATCGTATCTAAAAGTGGCATTAGTATAGGAACTTTATGGTACTCATAAAGTTCCTATACTTAAGTTTACTGAAGTGTGAATACACTTCAGTAAAGCTACAGTTCCACTATTAAAAATAAATTGAAACAATAGTTGTCATTGTCAATTTAAATTTTATTATGCATTTTTTATTGTTATTTAAAATGCAGAGTAATGAATAAATTTATTTTATTGAAAATTAAAAGAACAAGGAAGCACTTCTTCATGATGGCTACCGATATAATCTTGTGTCCAACAATTCAAGCGGAACATCGATATGGCGTTGCTACAAGAGACAAGAGCGTAGTGCTTCTGACACACTAAATCAAGAAAATACCGTTATAATCAGGAAGAGTCTGCACAAGTGTGAGCCATGACAAAATCTTGGCTTGCCGTATTCAGTAAAAGGTTTTCTTGACCTTTTACTGGATACGGCAAAACAGAATGTATGCGAAGATATGCCTTCAGTAAAAAAGGTTTACGAAGAAGTCCTCCAACAACTGCACTCTTCTGCAACCTTAAATGACAAACCTTATAATTCAGTGCAGGATGTCCTGTACAGACATCGTAAAAGGTTCCTTCAAGTGCAAAAAACAGAGTTTTCTAAATCTAGTAAAGTAACAGTACCAAATATGATCAATAAATACTTTTTGATTGCCGAGTTTGAATTACTTGAAGACGACAAAATGCTTGTATTCTCATCTCAATTTTCCAAAAGTCGCCTTAATGTGCGCATGCAGCACAAACCAACGTTGTTAAAAAAAATATTTTATTAAAAAAAGAAGCAAATTTTCAAACAAAAAAAAAATTAAATCCACAAAGAATTTAATATTTTTTTTGTCTTAACCGAAAAACAAAAGAAGAAACACCATATTATTCAATCGCAAGTATCAAAGAGAATTAAATAAACTTGAGATAAAAGAGATTACGCTCCTATTTTTTTTTAAACGTTAGCGATTTAAAGTGTAAGTTTAAATAAATAATTAGTTTACAATGAAATGATTTCATTTTAAGTATCTTAATATAGGTACCGAGGGAAAGAACTTAATGCTTTATCGCGATAACTGTACTTCAAAAAACAAACGAAAAAATAGTCGTTACGCTATCTGGCCTTATTGCGATCTAGTCCAAACAAGATCTAGTCATTTCGAGATTAAGTCCTATAGCGAACTAGTCATATCTGCTATTTAGTCTTATCGAGAGGTAGTCATAACGCTTCTAACCCGTCCTGCCAACCATTGCGTAAGAAACAGTTTGTCATCGAGTATACTGCATAGAGTAAGCGAGATAGGACGATGTGACATACATAAGCGAGTGAAAGAGAGTTATACAATGCTATCTTCACCTTCAACATTGACACAAAAAAACCTACTACGCGGGGTCTTGCAACAAATTCAGAGACACAAAGATCCACTTTGAGTATTATAGGTATGTGTATGAATAATGTTGTTATACATCAGGTTCTTAACATAGGAAATATAAATCAATTGAATATTAATTTAAGTACTAATTTATTATATATCATTTAAATCATACTAATAACTTAAAACCTCATTCAGAACTAGAAAACTAAAATACAATTCCATGAACTCCACTGGCATTTCAAAAACTTGTATCTTTGTAGTTTTAATGTCATCTCTCTCCATCAAAATGATTCTTTTTCATTGGCATTTAACATATTCAAAACCAATCTCTTTATGTAAAAAGTCTGTAAACAATAATAAAATGTATCATGTTACTTATAGTCATTCATCATCATCAGTCTATATATACTTTTTTTATGTAAGTTTTATGGCCTGGTTGCTAAGACCTAGGCTGGTTGTTAGCCACGTCTTCGGAAAGAGTTTTGGATCTTATATTTATTCTTTAGTATGCATTAGAATGCGGATGTAACAGATTCTAATGTTTTTGGAGTATTTGGCAGCAAATTGTATCGAGTCAGTCTTTCCAGTAAGCTTTGCGAAGGCAGTCAATACTACAATAAAATACTCCGCTCCACTATCCCGAGATCGCTTCTGTCAATGATTTTACAAATTGTCCAGTTGCGTAGACAGTTGAGACACAAAACTACACCAATAATATATCACAATATCCACTAGGAATCAATTTTCAAATAATATTAACAGCCACTGAACTTCACTCGACAAAATCCCGCCAAAAACTCCCGTCTATATACACGTCCCACTGCAGGGCGCAGATTATTACTTAATATTTTTCTTACGTAAAAAGATTCTCAATCTCCGCTAAAATCAATATCTTGTCGAAGAATTAGTAATAGTTACATTACTGTTGCCATTTCCTTCCGGCCATCATTCAATGTGCCCTGACCTACGATTTACCATATAATAGTAATGAAATGAAATAAAAATTAAGTAAGAAAAATATAAAATAAACTAAAAGTATCAAAACAAGTCAGTCCAACTTACCGGTCCACTCTACGACGCACTTTGAAATCAAAGATTGAGTTTGATTTACGCCTTCTTCTTCCCTTATTTTATGATACACATTGAAAAAAATATGTCTCGCTTGAGATGGAAGTGGGTTTTTCGACATTTTCACAAAAATAACAAATTTTCAAGACAAAAAAAAAATTAAATCCACAAAGAATTTAATATTTTTTTTGTCTTAACCGAAAAACAAAAGAAGAAACACCATATTATTCAATCGCAAGTATCAAAGAGAATTAAATAAACTTGAGATAAAAGAGATTACGCTCCTATTTTTTTTTAAACGTTAGCGATTTAAAGTGTAAGTTTAAATAAATAATTAGTTTACAATGAAATGATTTCATTTTAAGTATCTTAATATAGGTACCGAGGGAAAGAACTTAATGCTTTATCGCGATAACTGTACTTCAAAAAACAAACGAAAAAATAGTCGTTACGCTATCTGGCCTTATTGCGATCTAGTCCAAACAAGATCTAGTCATTTCGAGATTAAGTCCTATAGCGAACTAGTCATATCTGCTATTTAGTCTTATCGAGAGGTAGTCATAACGCTTCTAACCCGTCCTGCCAACCATTGCGTAAGAAACAGTTTGTCATCGAGTATACTGCATAGAGTAAGCGAGATAGGACGATGTGACATACATAAGCGAGTGAAAGAGAGTTATACAATGCTATCTTCACCTTCAACATTGACACAAAAAAACCTACTACGCGGGGTCTTGCAACAAATTCAGAGACACAAAGATCCACTTTGAGTATTATAGGTATGTGTATGAATAATGTTGTTATACATCAGGTTCTTAACATAGGAAATATAAATCAATTGAATATTAATTTAAGTACTAATTTATTATATATCATTTAAATCATACTAATAACTTAAAACCTCATTCAGAACTAGAAAACTAAAATACGATTCCATGAACTCCACTGGCATTTCAAAAACTTGTATCTTTGTAGTTTTAATGTCATCTCTCTCCATCAAAATGATTCTTTTTCATTGGCATTTAACATATTCAAAACCAATCTCTTTATGTAAAAAGTCTGTAAACAATAATAAAATGTATCATGTTACTTATAGTCATTCATCATCATCAGTCTATATATACTTTTTTTATGTAAGTTTTATGGCCTGGTTGCTAAGACCTAGGCTGGTTGTTAGCCACGTCTTCGGAAAGAGTTTTGGATCTTATATTTATTCTTTAGTATGCATTAGAATGCGGATGTAACAGATTCTAATGTTTTTGGAGTATTTGGCAGCAAATTGTATCGAGTCAGTCTTTCCAGTAAGCTTTGCGAAGGCAGTCAATACTACAATAAAATACTCCGCTCCACTATCCCGAGATCGCTTCTGTCAATGATTTTACAAATTGTCCAGTTGCGTAGACAGTTGAGACACAAAACTACACCAATAATATATCACAATATCCACTAGGAATCAATTTTCAAATAATATTAACAGCCACTGAACTTCACTCGACAAAATCCCGCCAAAAACTCCCGTCTATATACACGTCCCACTGCAGGGCGCAGATTATTACTTAATATTTTTCTTACGTAAAAAGATTCTCAATCTCCGCTAAAATCAATATCTTGTCGAAGAATTAGTAATAGTTACATTACTGTTGCCATTTCCTTCCGGCCATCATTCAATGTGCCCTGACCTACGATTTACCATATAATAGTAATGAAATGAAATAAAAATTAAGTAAGAAAAATATAAAATAAACTAAAAGTATCAAAACAAGTCAGTCCAACTTACCGGTCCACTCTACGACGCACTTTGAAATCAAAGATTGAGTTTGATTTACGCCTTCTTCTTCCCTTATTTTATGATACACATTGAAAAAAATATGTCTCGCTTGAGATGGAAGTGGGTTTTTCGACATTTTCATAAAAATAACAAATTTTCAAGATAATTAAAAAAAAAATCAGCAGCGGTTGACACATCAAGTACTTTGATTTGACAGGTGACAATTGGTTTGTTGAACCAATTTTTTTTTTTGTAAAAAATGAATAGATCATATATACCAGGCCCCTCAGAAAGTATTGCGAAAAAAAGTTTTTATATATGGGAGACTGGCCAGTTATAATGTTTTTCGAAAATATGATTATTTATAAGTAAAAATAAGTAAGTTCCAATTTCAAAATTTCCCTCCACATTTTTTGCGAGTTAATTCAAAGTATTGTGTCTCACTGAAATATGGATCTGCGCCGGGAACATTTTAGAGCTATGATTTTATACGATTTCAAGTGTCGCCTGAAACCGGATGAATCGTACGATAGACTTCAAATGGCATTCATGGATGAAGGCCCTTCCAAGGCAACCGTGTATCGTTGGTATAACGAATTCAAGCGCGGTCGACCAACTTTGGGGGATGACGAAAGAAGCGGTCGCCCTTTGACGGCTGTTACCGAAGAAAACGTGCTAGCAGTGAAAAATTTAATCCAAGACAATAGGCGAATTACATATCAGGAGATTCAACACATATTGAAGATTGGATCGGGAAGCGTTCACGAGATTCTACACAGCCATCTTCGCGTGAGGAGGATAGTATCACGCTGGGTGCCGCACAACCTCACCGATGCTCAAAAGCAGGCCCGGGTGGAATGGTGCCGTGATATGCTTAACAAATTTGAAGCAGGCTCGTCTCGGCGTGTTTACGACATCGTTACAGGTGATGAGTCCTGGATTTATCAATACTACCCAGAAACCAAGCGCCAGTCGACTGTTTGGGTGTTTCAAAATGAGCCAACGCCTACCAAAGTGAAGCGATCTAGAAGCGGGGGTAAGATTTTGATCGCTAGCTTTTTTAATTTGACTGGCCACTTGGTATCAATTCCCTTACGGGATCAAAGAAGCATTAATGCCGAATGGTATACTACCAAATGTTTGCCAGAAGTTTTCTCTGTTATAAGCAACAAGCGACCAAACACAGGGCTCCGCGGGCTACTGCTCCACCACGACAATGCACCTGCGCACACCGCACTCAAAACGAGGGACTTCCTGGACAGCACGCCAGTCAAACTCCTGGGTCACCCTCCTTACAGCCCTGATCTAGCACCGTGTGACTTCTTTTTATTCCCAAAAATAAAAAATCAGCTCAAAGGGATACAATTTTCGTCGCCGGAAGATGCGCTGGCTGCGTTCGAGCAGGCTGTAAACGAGGTGTCTGCGGCGGACTGGAAAAAGTGTTTTGAAAACTGGTTTAGGCGCATGAATCTTTGTATAGAGGCTGGTGGAAAGTACTTTGAAAAGATTTAATAAAAATATATGTACGTATAGAACAATTTTTTTTAGTTTCGCAAAACTTTCTGAGTGTCCCACACAAAGTTTTAATACAAAACTATTTTTAGTTTTTTTTTTTAAATTGTAATTACAAAGTAAAATCCAATTGAAAATATTTTTTTGAATCCAGTACTGAAAACACCCCGATAGTTTGCCGAACAAAACCGAGCCCGTGTGACGACACAACGTTCATTTCTACTTATTGTAGCACATAGCTGATACGGTGTTTTGACTTTTAACCGATTTAATCTTGTTATTATCGTCAATATATTGATGAATATCGAATATGTTGACCATAAATATCGAGTCTTAAAAGTTATCGTGCTTGCTTCGTACCATTATGTAGGAATACTACAAAAAGATTCCAAATATATGTGATTCGTGTGTACCTAGCAATCTACTAAAGAACAATGGCAGGTGCCCATACATTTTTTTAGTTGAGATTAAATTCCTACGTCTTTAAATGAAAAATATCTGGTTTAACTCAGGGTGATGTTCTGAATTAGTTTGTGCAAGAATTTTTGTTTGAGAATGTCGAGAATAATAGATATTCAGTCATAAACTTTTGTAGGTTATGTCTGGATGACTTTTAATAATGTGTTTAATAGGTAATATTATTCAATTTCGTGGAAGTAAAAGGGGAATATCGCTTTAGCATTTCCCTTACCTAGTTATTTCAGCATGAAATGTATAATATTCTCTTTGGAAAGAGTATATTTATTTAAACTAAGCGACTTTGACGTTTATCAAAAGGTCGTCGTCCTCGTCAACAACCAAGCTATATTTTTTAAACTTGGATACTAGTCTTTTTGCCAATCATTAATTAAAAGTAATTCATTTATTTCTACTGCACTACAATATTCTTACCTACCTGCGAGGAATATCTATACTTAGACATAAACTGTATTGTTAACTCATTTACTGCAATAAATACATTAATTATATTATTAATTAATATAGTTACTACTTGTCACTTAGCAGATAAAATATATAATGGCAACACTAAGCTAAAGAAATTAACTAAAAAATCAAATAACTTTTTATGTATCATGTTTTTTTTTTATCCGTTTTGAACCAGCCTAATAATATATTTAAAAAATATAGACAATTAATAGAACGTCTTTCGTATATAACTCACTTTCAGACGCTCAAATTGTAGTCAGCTAAAATCTCGCCATTGTTCTTTGAGCAGTGTTCTACGTCTAACTACCTAGATTCCAATTACATATAATGTGTTAATTCTGTTGTTATCTTGTTCTAATTTAGTATTAAATTCGTATTAAATTCTTATTTTGATCATTAAAGACTGAGAATAGTAAATTTTTAAAGGAACTTTCGAGCAAAGTTGACATTGTTGTATAATTACGTAACTTGAAAACATGATTTTTTGTTTATGGTGATATATTCATTATTTTATACTTAAATGATAGATATAGGCGTAAAACTAATATTTGTGTTTGAATTGTAAAAATCGGTCAAAGTATTTAAGAGATATTTACTGAAGAATTAGTGTAACGAAAATCTACCAAGTTAATATTTTCACGTTTCTTTTCTACAAACTTTTTAGTGTTTGTAAATATATAATATAGACATTAGTGTTTAATATTATTGAGAGATATTGTCAATCTGCCTAGCCTTTTTCCAACTATACTGGGGTTGGCTTCGAGTCTAACTGGATTCAGCTGAGTACCACTGTTTTACATGGAGCGACTGCCTATCTGATCTCCACAACCCAGTAACTGGGTAACACGATACCCCTTGGCAAGACTGGTGTTAGATCTCAAGCTTCTGACTACCCGTAATGACTGTCAAAGATCTTCAAATGACAGCCGGGACCAACGGCTTAACGTGCTTTCCGAGGCACGGAGGAAACTCGGTTTGTTGAAATGGTTACCCATCCACGGACCGACCTCGGCAAACGTTGCTTAACCTTAATGATCGAACAGTGCGGTTGTTATTATTTATCCATGAGCTCCTCTATTAAGGGATATGTAAATAATGGGAATTACCGAAAATTATATGTGTATGTGTAGGTATCAAATTTAGTGGTATCTAATGAAGTTTTTTGATATCCAAAGTCAAAGTTGAGACACTATATTGTCATGATTTCCTTGAACGTTATGACGTCACCAACATGGCAACCAATTGTGGCCCGTTTGTAGTCACGTGGTTCTTTTCAAAATTTTATCGATTTTCAATTGCTAATAATAAATTGAAAAAAAATATTTAAGAGTTTTTTGAAACGACAATATAATTTAAGATATGAAAAGTTTCGAAATACATAAAAAAAATCGTATTTTTTTTTAAATTCATCAACCCAATTGACTTTGCCATATGAAAATCACAATTTAAAAAAAATAAAAAATGCCTTGAGATTCTGGTAGACAAGAGGATCGCGAAACTCAAACCCCATCCCATCGCTATCCTGCCAACCGTTGCAAAGGTCTTTAAGCATTTTCTCCATGCTACTATACACAAACGCATAAATATGTCGCTCTCTGATGCCCAACACGGTTTTCGGCCTAGTCGCTCCGTAAACTCGAATTTAGTTATTCATGTTGACTTCATATCTAGTAGCTTGGACGCCGATGGGTAGGTTGACGCTCTGTATTTCGATTTCCGGAAAGCGTTCGACAAAGTTGACAATGATGTGCTCTTGACAAAGCTGGGGCCGATCGGTTTCTCGTCTGGCTTTCTTAACTTCTTTGCCAACTACCTAAGGGATCAAAAACAGTATGTCCAACATAGCTGCTTTGAGTCCAAACCTTATTATACTCGCTCGGGCTGAGTCAGGGATCCATATTGGGGCCGCCTCTGTTCCTGATTATGATCAATGATCTTATATATCTAAGATTAGGGTTGCAAAGTGTTTGCTATATGCCGACGACCTACAAGTAAAATTTCAAAATTTAAAAAACCCCCGACACATCTATCTTGCAAAAACACCTTGATTCAAATAGTAAAATGCCCATAACTTTTGATCGGCTGAAACGATTTTATTCAAACATAGCTAAGAACACTCTCGACAAAATCACCTTTCAAACAAAATGAAACTAAATCAAAATCGGTTCATCCGTTTAGGTGCTTTGATGCCACAGACAGACACACAGATATACAGATACACAGCAACACACGTGAAACTTATAACACCCGTCTTTTTCCGGCGGGGATTAATGAAACTTATAACACCCCTATTTTGCCGGCGGGGGTTAAAAAGTGGTTGCTTAAATTAGAACACTCAAGGATTGCGAACTCCTACAAAGGGCGCCATCTGCGAATGGAGCATTACAACCAGATTGCATTTTAATACTGGCAAGTGCTACGTCATGACTTTCGGTCGGGGGTTGCGACCTATCCATTACAATTACAGTTTGGGTGGTGCAGTAATCACTCGTGTCACCACCGTAAAGGACTTGGGAGTGACCTTTGACCGCTCTCTGACCTTTAAAGATCACGTTGCTACCTTGCAAAGAAATCTTTCAGGCGCCTGGGATATGTTTTGCGAAACGCTCGTGACTTCCGCAATCCCAGTGTTATTATGCTTTTGTTCACCACTGTTCGAAGTAAACTCGAATCCTGTGCTTGTGTCTGGCACCCATATACCGCAACGCAGACGTTAATTCTTGAAAAGAGTCAAAAAACCTTCCTTAGATTTCAATTCCAAAGGGTATATATACCATTTCTTCATTTATATGTACCCAACGAATTATCTTTTAGGAGTGTAGGGTTTTAACTCGTTGGAGGTGAGGAGAGGCTATGATCAGCTTGCGGTGGCATGTAAGATTCTAAGCGGACGTATTGACTGCCCTGAGCTACATGACCTTTTCGTTTCGTTTGTGCCCAGCAAACACGTTGGGCACCGTCAGAGTCGCCGTCACGACCTTTTCGCGACACCGTCAGCCAGAACGGTCGCTAGAGCTAAATTCCCAGTGTGCCGTGCTATGAAGATGCTCAATGCCCTCTTGACTGCCAATCCTGAATGTGATGTGTTTGCGGACGAACGGTATAAATTAATGCGAACATGTCTGTTGTTCTGTGCGAGAAAGTATGCGAGGGTGTTCACTGTTCCATGTTAATTGCATTGTTATTTTTGAATTATGAATTGTTGATTACATTATATTTTAATGTAATTTTTGATACATTGCCACTCCACTGTGCCATGTTAATTTTATAAGTTAATTATTTAATTATCTTATACTACCTGACCCCCGTGGCTTCGCTGCCGTCAAAATTATAGCCTATGTTACTTGGGCATAATGTAGCTTTCAATAGGTGAAAGAATTTTTTAAATCAGTTCGGAGCCTATTCAGTACAAACATACAAACAAAAAAATCCTTCCTCTTTATAATATTGGTATAGATTGGTAAAGATGACACAGTTGTCAACATGTTGTGTTATGTTTCACAATTTCTATGTTAATTAATGTAATTGGTATCTGTATCGTTTTAATTAACTATAAATAAATCTCACCTGATGGTAAGCGATGATGAGGACGACGACGGTGAAGCACGCTTGCTTAGAAGTAACCTATTCACTCTTGACTTAAATACCCCTAGATTGTAGCTATCGGGAAACACAGTCTCCAGCAGGGAATTCCACTCCTTAGCTGTACGCATAATTAAAGTATTTCCAAAACGTTTAGTGCGTATGGGTGGGATGTCCACCATGTGCCGATGGCGCATCGCCGTACGTCTTGTAGTCCGATGATAAAACGAGCTTGGCGGCATTAGATCATTCAATTTCATCGCACATTCACCGAAATGCAACCGATAGAAAACTGACAAGCTGGCAACTCAGCGAAGATGTTCAAGGCTCTGGAGCTTTGACTTAACCAGTGCCTCATCGCCGATGAGCCTTTTGGCCCGCTTTTCGATCGACTCTAGTGCATCAAGCTGGTATTTGGCGGATCCGTCCCAGAGATGAGAACAGTACTCCATGCATGATCGAACTTGCGCTTGATACAAGCTGAGCAGCTGTTCTGGCGTGAAGTACCTTCTAACCTTTGCAAGGATCCCCAGCTTTTTGGCAGCCAGCTGAGCCTTTGCCTCAATGTATGGGCCAAAATTGAGAGTCGATGTCAACGTAACGCCAAGAAGCTCAAGATGGTCAGTTATTGGCACGGTCACATCTCGGAAAGTTGGAGCCGGTTGAAATTGGCTCTTTTTAGCGGAAAAAAGACACGCTTGGGTTTTAGCAGCATTAAACCTGACCAGATTGGCATCGCCCCATTCGGAGACTGCCTGCAAGGACAGGTTCAAGCGCTCCACCATGGCCTCCCGCAGAGACTGGATCTGAGGTCCGGTAGCTCGAACGTTGGACATGTAAGTAGGTTAGAATTGGGGGTTCTGAATCACCTGTTCTCGCTGCGCTCGAACCATGATTCAGAACCTCCAATTCTAAAAGCCATGATTCAGAACACCTACATTATTTTTTCAATCCTCATCTCAGTCGATGTTGGACTAGGGTTTACTTTTGAAAAAATAAAAATAAAATAGAAATAAAATAAATTTATTCATTAACTTAGGACTAGATTACATAGCAATAAAAGTTAGACAGGTAATACTAGGAATAACATTCAGAACTGTATAGTAGAACTGAAACGGTGATGGTGGCCCAATTTATATGAAACATATTTCGTTTCCTGGCAGTATCTGATAGCAATCAATATCTTCTAAAGCAGGCAAAACTAACTCATGGGCTGAATCACTCTCCTGATGAACTAAATCATCTGTTGCTGTCGATATACTACTCCCTCTAGTATTTGATGAACTTAGAATAGATTTTTCATGATTAGCCTGATTGTTGCTAACTCTTACGAATGGGCGAAGATCCTCACCAGGTCCGCTTTTGAGTTTTAGGTAGTGAATATTGTTCAAATTAGATTTCACAGAATCTTCCAACTTCTGGTAAACTAAATCTTCTGTTTGGGTTATATCATTATCCTGGTGTTTTATTTCACCTGTGCTCGATGTCTTTTTTCTAGGGTGCATATCTTGAATATATATTATCTCACCCCTAGCATTCTTGAAAATCATTTTACGAATGCCAACTAAATCAGATTTCGCTGAGTGAAACATTATAGGTAATAAAAATAATTTTAATTATTTATTTAAGAATTAGATTTAAAATTGAACCGCTGCACTGTAAAGTTCAGAGTTAAATTGTGGTGATGCATGGTGCCTCTATAATATATACACATATTTTGGTTATTTTTTTAATGCAATATGTCATCGTATACATATACATTCTAATAAGGTAAGATTTTCAATTTTTTTTTTGTTATTTATCTATAATCCCTTCACCGTGTTTATCGTGAACCATAGATCAAAGTAAATCTCTCAATCTTCTAAAACATCTCCACATGAAAAAACATGCTGCTTTATCATTAACACTGTTTCGATAATAGTAGAATAGTTGTAGAATTTCATGATGGTTAAATCCATTTGAATACAAGTACATACGATTACCTTATAAAAATTTCGTCTCAGTTTTCAGCGACAGCGCGGCGCCGTTTAATATATCCTCCTAAAATGGTAAGTTAGGGCAACTTTACAATTGAGTATGAATGATGAGTAAGAAATAAATAATTATAAATCTTATGTACAATGCGCATAGGGATTATAATGAAATGGCAATATTGACCCCTAATTTTAAATATATTATATCTAACAAAGATTATTTAAGTGTGTATACCGTTTTACAATTTATGGATATAAAAGCAGCGTCATCTGACAATTATCTCACAGAATATTGTTCAATCAATCAGTGCATCGTGCTGTGATCTTCGTATAACTTAACATTGTTTAATTAGTGCGTTTAACAAATAAAGCAGCAAGTATGTACGTATCATTTTAAATCTATTAATTTAGTTAACAGTATAAGGGCAGTGCAGTGCAGTTATGTGTGGAGTATATGGGGTATGACTGGGTGTTTTTTTAATATATTTTATTTTAGGTCTTATACTATGATCAATTTTATCGAAGGTATTGCAGGTTCAGAGGTCACTGTTGAGAGCGAGTTTATAAGTTAGATTTCCTTGAAGGCAAATAGCTAGGCGTGCCAGGAACCTAATGTATAGTATCATGAATGATCTATGTGATAAAAGTTGTAACTAAACGTATGAATGTTTGCAAGTAGACCTGCTTTATAAAATGTTATAATCTTGTTTTGTTTTCAGGTTTTCCAATCCATTTGACTCTGACACTGAAGTGATTCCTGTATCACAAAAGAAGAAGCCAAGTAAGCCTTTAACACCTAAACCCTCGAAGCCAAAAATAAAAAATAAAAAGCTACTCCAAGAACAGCCGATCGGTAGCGGGTCTGAGTCAGAGGCCGACCTTTCAACCGCATCTGCATTTGCGTCTACATCGGCTAAAAAGAAACGAAAACTTAGCATCTACCCTGATT